>JAJOZX010000369.1:1022500-1192500 GCA_023014485.1 Bathynomus jamesi | reverse complement strand
GGCGTTGTCTAGAGCCCCCCGTATACAACGAGAGACCAAATAATATACAACGGAAGAAAGAAAAAATTACTAACTGCAGTGTTACATTATTATTATTATTATTATTATTATTATTATTATTATTATTATTATTATCATCATCATCATCATCATCCCCAATCCCCCTTCCTTCCTCACTAGGGACACTGATGTTACGAGTAAAAATTCATCCTCTCCACTATCTGTCAAAACATATGGAGGATTTGAACTTTGAGGGTTATTATTTAAGTTTAATTTTATTTTCTCTCTTTAAATTTTAGTTTTTAGTATTGAATAAATATGATTACGAAATAACATGAAAGGAAGAATAATTGTAATGCTTGACAGTAGATTTTGTAGTGGTTGGCAGTAAGATACGCATAAACTAAGTTTTGTTTTGTTTTATTTGAAGCCTTTTACATGTACGATTAAGTGTAGTATATTTCTTATAATTGTAGCATGTGTTAACGTTTGAATTTTACTAATTTATTTTGTAGTGCTTCTGTCATTTATTTCGTTTGCAGCTATTCATCATTTTGCATGTTTTTATGAAGTTTTGAACAATCCAGTAAATTATTGTTATTGATTTCAAAGCATGAATATTTTATTTGTAGCACGTTATTTATTTATTTTTTTTTTGCTTGAAATTTGATCTGTATACATATCTTATACGGAAATAGGTTTCTTATATTTTAGTTAATACTTTTAACTTTTTTAATGTAATTTTTTTAATGCACTTGCAGTTAGGTCATTGCTTAAATAGTGCCTTTATGTAAAGCCTTTTACATAAATCCTTTCATGGAAAGTCCTTTACTAAGAATCCATAATGTAAAACTTTTTATGTAAAAGCCCTTTATGTAAAACCAGTGCTCTACTGTAAGCTTTGACCCTGTCCCTGCTATCTTTTTCACACCTTATGAACTGCGTGTGATATTGCAGATGCAAGAAAGGGCGTGAGAGTGGTAAGGTCAACACTAAGTCAGGGCAGGGGCCTGAGAAGGTGTTTGTTGGCCCTCCTGGCACTGGGAGTGGGTGCCAGACTGAAACCCCCTTCCACTGGCGCCCCTCCCCTACCACCCCCCTCACAACCTCTCAAGACCCTCTCTTGCTCTCTGGTGATGCCTGTGGTCTTGAGGACTCAGAGTCGCTCCAGGTCACTGCAAGGTATAGCCCCCTCACTCTCCTCACGTTCAGCTCTATAAAGGAGATTCCGATTCTCCTTTTATGAAGGAGCTGCTTTGTAAAGTAGACCCTAATAAGTGAACTTCCTTATAAAGGAGTTCCTCGTAAGTTGTGTCCTTCATAAAGTAGATCCTAATAAAAGGGCACACTTTTAAAGGATTTTATTGTAGATGGGCTCTTATAAACGAGCTTATAAAGTAATTCCTTTTAATTTATTGGGTTCCATTATAAAGTAGACGTTAATAAGCTCTAGTGTTAAAGTGTTTCATATAAATGGGCTCCTTTATAAATTGGATTCCCTAAGAAGCGAGTTCTCCCACGCGAGGAAGGAGTTTAAGAATGGGTCTCCATGCATTTGACCCTTATAATGAAAGTTCAGTACATGGACTCGGACCCTAGTAACTCAACTCTCGTAGTGAGTGTGTGTTCCTACAAATATGAGTTCTTTTATAAAGGAAACATATTGATCTTTCGTAGGAATTTCGTACGAATGGATCTGAATAATTTGAAGATTTTGCGTAAATAAAGACCGATTTATAAAGAATTTTTCCTTTGAATGAGGCCTTGACAGATCAGAAGTTATCAGCGAGGTCATCTTTTTTTATATACATGTAATGGAGTTCCTAAACAGAGACGTACGAGATTCCATTATTGGGTTATTCCATGTCAGTTCAACGGAATTTTGGGTCGAAAAAACGTGACCATCACCGATTTTTTTTAAAAATTGGCACACTTATAGATCTCGGTGAGAAAAACAGTATGACGCTTGTTTCAACACTAGGTCATATGGTTCCGGAGATATGGCCATTCGAATTTTGTAAAAAAAAAAAAAGGTCAATTTGCACGGTCGTACCATATTTCAACATGAAATATCTCGGCTCCTATTGCACTTACGGAGGCCATTTAAACACTGTTTTAAAGCTTTTAAGCAGATCTACAACTTTGTTTCTATTCATATTTTACCTCAGTGGTAAAAAAAAGTTGATCTAATTTTTTACCTTTGACCTTGTGTAGGTCATTTGATGTCACAACCGATTTTTTTCTCCTTTCACCCAATTTTGGGTACACATGTCTATCTTAACCTAGAACAAGATTTTTAGTGTTGATTAAGTTAGTATAGACGCTACAGCCATTTCATGGACCATCTCTACCTCCATTTTGACCAAGTACCTTTTTCCACCAAACTTTGGAGCGCCGTTTCTTTGGAACTGTTTGAGCTAGAATGTTGAGAAAAGTACCATTAGATTTGTCTCACTGAGATCTATAATGTCTGCTATTTTTAAGACAAATTGCCTTTTAATATGTATATTAAAATAACCTATTCCTTTATTTTTACCAATTTAGTTATAAGAACGATTCTTGTCTAGCTGGGTGAAACCATGAAAAAAGAGGCATCACCATAACTTTATATTTAAAAAGGCAGTTATTAGGTATTTACAATATATTTTATGGAAGCCATTATTGTTACATTGCTTAGTGCAAATGCAGACAGAATGTGTTCCACTGGCACCTGGCAACACACATTCTTTTGGCCAAAGCTCTGCAAATTTTGAAAATCCTATTTTAATTGTTGGATGGTTTGTTTTGAAAAGCTCAAATGCTTCTTTTAGGTTGCATAAGATTAGCGATTTTTGTTTTCTTTTCCGCCTACCATCACCTCCTTTTACAGAAACATAGTCTTTCAACCCTGACATTTGTCTACTCATCTGGCGAATGATAGAAGTCAATTACTTTGGCAGCAGTTTCACTATTCAGGCGTTTCCCCAAACGCGGATTAGGAGTTGAAAGCACTCCCTTCTCCCTCACCAAACTCTTTGCTTGCCTAGCCATGTAATCTGAGCACTTAAATTCTTCTCTGATCTTTACTTGTGTCCATCTTTTCGGTAGGATAGTAAGAATTGTCAGTTTTTCACTTCGACTTGTCACTTGATTAAATTTCTCTTTTAGTTGTTGAAGAATCTCCAGTTCTGTATCATCTGAGTCACTGCATGAAATTGGTTGTTTAGTTGTAAGTTCAAGCTTTCTTTTCACAACTACTTCAACTTTCCTCAACTTTTTCTTTGCGTAACCAGCGCTGTCAGAGAGTTTACATGGTTTTATTGGTGTCTCATCAAGTGTGGCCAATGAAGCATTGAATTTACTAAGCTCATACTGCATTTCAACTACATCTCCAACGGTTTCTAGCTCAGATGGGGCACTTGATGAGGTGGATGGTGATTTTTCAAGTGGTTCACATTCAGGCATTGGGGATGAACGATTTGCTAGTATATTTCGACAGGTTGCACATGCTTTATGATTATTTCTTAGTTTCAATTCAGGATTTTGATCAATCAAATTTTTAGTCAATGCACGAATGCCTTTTTTCACTTTTCCTTTGTGTTTTTTAAATGGGTCACAACAGAACTTGCCCATATTCAAACTGCTGAAATCGATGTTTATCTAAAAAGAAAAAAAAACATATGTAGCTTAAAAGCCAGGGTTGGGTTCAATTACACAAAATGGAAACAATTACAATTTTTTTTATTTTTCTTCAAATTAATTAGTTAGTATTGTACTTCACAATTTCAAGATCAATTGCAATTACAATTAATTTTGTCTATATTCTATATATCTATATCTAAGTATAACTAAATAAACTATCAAAGGTTTATTTTCATTGGATGATGTATGACTTAGGGTTTCTCATTTCCCGGCCTTTTGCTTATCCCGGGATTCCGGGATAAAAATGATTCCCTTCCCGGGATCCCGGGAAATCCCGGGATATAATTAATTATATTTAAAATATATTATAAAATAAATTAACCTAGAAAAGAGGGGGTATAATTATTTTTTATTTTTTTTATAGTCATTTAATAAGTTCTGCAATCTCCATGATGGGCAAAATAAAATAATATTGCTGTGAAAAATATGTATTAAAAAAAATACTTTTGAATTACATAGAAAATTTTCACAAATAAAAAAATTGCTCCGTTTCATTGAAAACTTAATGAATACAACGAAAAAAAAATTGCCTTTGAATTGCTTAGAAAATTTAAAGAAAAAATAAAAATTACCTTCAAATTGCAAAAAACCAATGAATTCAACCAAAAAAATTATCACTGTGAATTTTTATAGTACGATTTCAAAAAACAAAGATGGTCAATACTTCGATCACTCAATCTTGTTCTCATTTTAGTCACGAAAAGTCCTGCTGCTGAGAATGCCCTTTCCGATTCTATTGACGTGGGTGGAATCGTCTTTAATGCATTCAAGAGAAGAGAGATGTTCTGCGTTTTTTCGCCCGTAGCCTCGAAGATCTCTAGTTCCTTTTTAAGGTGCTTTGCAGCGCTTGCTTTGCTGTCTAGTGTTCTTGATTTCTCTACCTCGGCTGCTTTAATAGCTGCATCAAGCCTTTCAGCTAGAGTCATCGAAGATGACTGAGGGACAGCTGATTCTTGCACATCATTATCTTCATCTGTCTCACTAGAGGTAGAATCAGCAGGTACTCCAAAAAGGCGATCTAACATCTGCTTTGCTGATGAAATTAACATAGACTTGGTTGGTAAGGCTGGCAAACTTCTGTCACTTGCGAAAGTTGCGACCTTTTTATAATTCTTTCCACTATTGAGGTATTGTATGAGGCCAGTCAAGTTCTCATTTCTTCTCTCTGTTATGCGTCGAATGAACGACTCCTTTAGTTTTTTTGAAAAAGGTGTGTTTAGTTGATTTAGTTCATTCAAAATGAAAGAAAAAACACCTTCTGATGAAAGTAAAGTCGATTCTCTGTTGCCCAGCTTTTCTGCTCCAACTTTTAATGGCTCCAGCGATGCCACAATGTCACGAATTACAGCAACTTCTTGTTTGTCAAGGTCAAAATTGTCCATATCTTTATTGCAGTCGATGAGAGCTTTCGATACGGATGACCTTATTTTGATAAATCGCTCCAGCATGGCTAAAAGACTATTCCATCTGGTTTTGGAATCCAGCAATAGATGCAAACTTTTTCCTTGTTCCTGTTGAACATATCCTTGTAAGATATTATTCTTTAAAGGTGATTTGCGAATTTTTTTTGCTATTTTTCTGACTTTATTGATGATTTGAGACACGTTGATTTCTTTACCTACAGTGTCGTGCGATCCAAATGAAATATCTATCTCGAACGGATCCTCATCAAAGCGCTCACACAAAACACTTTCAAAATCAATACTATGATTGAAATCTTCTCCATCTTCATCTATGTTGTCATTATGTTCGTCATCTTCAGTTTGAATTTCTTCAGAAAGAGTGATTGCAATATCCCGGGATTTCCCGGGACAGGGAGAATTTCCCGGGAAATTTAAATTAGCTAAAAATCTACCGGGATCCCGGGATCCCGGTAAAGAAACCCTAGTATGACTGCCAGATCTAGGGATATTATTTTTAACAATTGACATTAATTGGTCAATTACATCAGTTCTAGCTCAAAAATCAATTACAATTACCTTTATTTTTATTTTATTTTGAATCAATTACAATTAATGGAAATTAGTGTCAATTAATTAAAAATACAATTGTAATTATTCATTGTATCCAACCCCGTTGAAAGCTATTTTTGCTTAGATGGCACAAATAAAATTTGGGACCTACTGATCTTGTTTCAGAGGTCTACAACAAGAAAACACGTGCAGTTTGATTTACAGATTGGAATAAATACAGATGCCAAAAAAATACTTGCTCCAAGGTTTAAATAAGCTTATTTTCACATGGGTACATGCTGTTGTACACAATGAATAAATACACAAAGTAATTCTATTAAAACTCATCTAACTCTTAAAACTGAACTTATTCTATAGGGTAGTACCTATAGCCTGGTATAAGGTACTTATATACGTACATAGCTTTAACTTTAAAGAGGATAGCAGGTTCGAAGTTCTTCACACTTTTGAATGTCTATATAAATTAATTATTATGTAATTTAAATTACCTATACTGTATTATATAATTCTCTGAAATATACAAAAAAAAAAAAAAAAATTTATAATAGGGCCGGGTACTTATTCGACCAAATAACTGGGTTAGGTTAGGTTAGATAATTACCTATTTTTTTGAAAATTAGCAGACATTATATATCTCAGTAAGAAAAATCTAATGGTATTTTTCTCAACACTAGCTCAAACAGTTCCAAAGTACGGTAGTCCAAAGTTTGGTGGAAAAAGGTACTTGGTCAAAATGGAGGTGGGTATGGTCCACTGAAATGGCTGTAGCGTCTATACTAACTTACTTAACACTAAAAATCTTGTTTTAGGTTAAGGTAGACATGTGTACCCAAAATTGGGTGAAAGGAGAAAAACAATTGATTGTGACATCAAATGACCTACACAAGGTCAAAGGTCAAAAATTAGATCAACTTTTTTTTTACCACTGAGCTGAGGTAAAATATGAATAGAAACAAGTTGTAGATCTGCTCAAAAGCTTTAAAATAGTGTTTAAATGGCCTCTGTAAGTGCAATAGGAGCCGAGATATTTCATGTTGAAATATGGTATGACCTTGGAAATTGACCATTTTTTTTACAAAATTCGAATGGCCATATCTCCGGAACCATATGACCTAGACTCCTAGAGTGTTGAAACAAGCGTCATTCTGTTTTTCCTCACAGAGATCTATAAGTTTGCCGGTTTTCAAAAAAATTGGTAATTGTCACGTTTTTTCGCCGTTGAACTGACATGGAATGACCCTATTATTATTACTACTAGTACAGTCTGACATGGAATGACCCTATTATTATTACTACTAGTACAGTCTGACATGGAATGACCCTATTATTATTACTATTATTATTATTATTATTATTATTATTATTATTATTATTATAAGTAATGAGATAAAAATTTGTTCCTACTTCCCTGATTTAAGATAATGAATATTTTTAAAGAAATTACCAGCTACAGTGTCTATAGTGCAGATTTCATATCTAACCGAAGAAAACTTGTAAAAAATCTTAATTTACTTTAGAAAGTTGACTTCGGTTATTGTAATTGAAATTTTGGAAGAAAGAAGTTTCTCTATTAGCATGAGTAAAGTTTAGCCAGCTTATTGTTTCTTGATGGCCAAAAGCATGTCGTATATTGTTCCTTTTATGTAGTTTTGGGTTATCTGTCATGTCATAAATCTCTTGAATTGAAAAGTTAGTTACGCATTTAATGAAAATACGTAGTTTCCTCATACTTAGTATTTTGTGGCTTTATTTGAAATCCTTTTTAATTGGGGACAGAAATAAGGAATACATTTTATAACCTAGTTTTAGTTATTCAGTTTACCTTGTACTTTTGTTTTGCTTTTCCTGAATTTCAGAACAGGAATAGGCGTAGGCTTTTCTCTGTTTAAGAATTTAAATCCAGTGATTAAGTGGCTGACTATATGAAGAGTTTTTAATTTTATTCATCTGAATGTCACGATAGAGCGTAAACACATTCGCATCAATATCATTTTGACATACATTCTCACTCACGTATCTATATATAATTTTTTTTTTTAATCCCACTTTCTCGCTTCTCGCAGGGAAACTAGAATTCGTAATTTTATGAATACAGACCATCCATACGAGAATAATTACTACATTTAGAGTTAATGTATGTGATAGAACATTATTCTTAAATTAATGTAGTGCATTTTTTTCTTAATTACATGAACAGTAAGTAAATAATGCATATACCCTTAAAGCTCCATGCGGAAATCATCATTGCTGTAAATGAAATACTGCTATTTGCTACTGTTGTTATGGGAATACTCGTAAATGTTCTCGGTCACTGAACAGTATGGCGTCAGATTCGGAGACACACACAAGGGATGGGCCTCATCGTTCTTTAGCCCGTGGTTATAAATGTGCACAGGTTATATCGGTAAAGTAGTATTCTGAATGAGTTAGATACTTGCATTGTATTTGTGATGGATGAATATGCTGACGCGATCTCGAGACCAAACAGTGAGCGGAATAAAAGTTGTAAAAGAATTTATTTGTAGCGTGGACGTCTCGACAGAAACATGACTACCCCTCGCGGGAGTCCTGTGGTGGGTAGTCGTATTTCTGCTGAAAAGTTCAGACTCCTAATAGATTTTTTTATGAGTTTATTTTTATTGTTTGGGTTCTTTTGTATTAAGGCTGGGAGCTTTAAGCGTATTTCTTAAGTGCAAGAAAATCGGTAATCCATAATCACTAAGAGTAATTGATCAGTATATTTTTCCCCCAAATGCTTTTTTCCTTTAGAATGAGCGGAATGAATCCTGTGAACTTAGGGTCTGGGTTTGGAGATTACAAAGGTTCCAGCATCGCCACTCCAGGAAGCGTCCCCAGTTTACGCATGACCGGGGTTGCCGATGGGCCCCCACCGTCGGTGGAATCCCCCGTCTCAGTCACCCCTTCGCCCTTACCCACACCACGCACACCACATTCCCAGCCCGCCTCTGTCACTCACCATGGTAGGTTGAAGTTGGTTGATTTAGTTCTTTTACATTAATCGAAACTTGCATTTATTAAAAATGTTGGATCAGGCTTTTGAAGAGTGAAGTACGAACTTCGTTTTCTCTGATAGCGACAGCGTGGCAAAGTAGTTTTGTTTGTAAATGTGGTATTGTTTATTATAGGTATCAATTTTAAAAGTATTTTATTCTGAACTACAGAGTGGTGAGGACTTTTGTTGCGTAATGGGAAGTTAGAATGTGAAATTTGCGTTTTCATATTAAATTTTTCATTAGCTGAATATTATACTTTAAAATTATAATTATTGAGACGTTCTATAAAGGTGGAGATAACTTTAAAAACTTTACCCTGTGATAATGCTCCTGAAGTGGAAATGCAACTTCGTTGTAGTTACGAACGCGTGGTTAATAGTTAGTTTTGCGTAATTGTACTACCCCCTTTTCCAACCTCCTCTTTCATTTTGAATGTTTTTTGTGGAGTGACAATAAATATTTTCAGATTCTACCATGCCACTGTTGAGTCCCCATCAACCCCCTTCCAACACTTCTGTTGGGGACCCCACCACACCAGCGCCTCTCGATTCTTTGGACACAAAAAATAACGTCTCTGACGTGCTCGGTCCAAAGTCCGTTTCATCCGTAAATCAGGTGGGTTATGGAAAAATATTTTGGTGTATGTTTTTAAAATTTTAATCTTAAAATAGTATGTTTGATGAAAATTGGTTTTTGGTTACAATTGGATTGTGTAGAACGGGGGTTCTTAACCTGAGGGGCGTTTCGATTTTCCAGCGGGGTCGCGAAAGTGGCCAACATATCTCTGATTCAGAATATATATTCCCAATTAAATAAATTCATAATTTAAAAATTGGCGGGGGCGTGCCGGGTGGGGAAAACTTGCCATTCGTCATTCTTAACTGGCAGCAAAAACCCTCCCTTTGGTACTCTAAGACACACTGAATGCCAGTATCAGTGTGGTAAACTTCGTAAAGTCCTGTGCAGTCTAGAGCGGGTTGATATTTTGTATTCAAAAGTGAGACATTGTTGGGGTTTCGTATTGGTCACAGTAGTCACTAGGGCATGGTTATGATTAATCAGTTAATCATTGTTTCAAATTTAATAATTAATTAATCAAAAAATATTTTTTTTGAAATGATGGGAAATGATTAATTTTCCTCATAATTTCACCAGCATTTTACCTTAAATTTTGTAATGTATCATTTGAATTTGGCACCTTTTTGCATGTATAAACTGTCTAATCCACCCATACCTGATTTCTTGAACTAAAGCAAACTAAATGTTTTCTTCAGTCTTATTTCACGCAACAGAAACAATAAAGCTCTTTCTTACTCTTTTCAGAAGTATTTAATTTTTAATCATTTTTAATCAGTTAAGCAGTGATTAATTAGAAAATTTCACCATCCATCACTTTTTCCTAAAAATTATTAATTAACCATGCCCTAGTAGTCACCCAGTAAAATATTTCGCGTATCCTAAGTCTCCTACCCCCGGCACAAATTTTCGGTTTTTAGTTTCAATTTGCCAAAATGTAAATTTTTCAGTAAAAACTCAGATAAAAATTGTGTCAGCTGTGTTAAGTTTATCTTTTTTATTTTTTTATTCAAACTCAAAGAAAATGACATTTTTACTTGTTTTTGAGTATATACTATATATTAAGATAAAAAATAAGGAACAAATTAATGAATTACATAACATTTTTGAGAAATTAAACAACAGAACTTGTCTTCGACAAGAAAAAGAAAAAAACATTACCTAATGAAGTGCTCTTTTGCACGAAGCATAAACTTAAGCTATTTTGAAAGTAACACTGCATGTTTATTTATTCCACTTTCCTTTTCCATTCAAATTTAGGCAATCTTTGCCGTGATTCCAGTAAGTTAAGAATATATTTTTGGCGAATTTCCTAGCCAATTCGTACATCAGACGCATTCGTGACTAGATTCACAGCGCTTTCTCAGCGCATCCGCCACCTTTCTTCCTTTTCACTCGGTCAACTTAATCCACATTTGTATCTTTTTTATTCAGTACACATCCCAGATACTTAAAAGACTCTACCACCTCTAGTATTTCACCATTCACCATCACATGACAGTCCGAATTTCCCTCTCTCCACAATCAATAACTTGCTCTTGCCCTCATTCACTTTCAACAATCTTCTCTCGCACACCGCCACAAAACTCTTAACAACCTCTTGCGTATCACGCATTCTGGGCAGATAACACATCATCATCATCCGCATACAACAGATTTAACAGACCCCCCACCTCTTCCCATCACAAACCAGAATCAATCTTCTTTCTAACAGTCGCACTTTCGCCTCTCTCAACACTCCATCTATAAACAGATTGAACATCCATGGAGACATCACACATTCTTGATGCATACCAACCACTCGCCAACCACCACTAATCACTCGGTTCTTTATTTATGCACTACCTCCATTACAGAAACTTCACCGCATTCATGAGTCTACCGTCAACCCTATATATATATATATATATATATATATATATATATATATATATATATAATATATATATATATATATATATATATTATATAATAGTGCATCGCATACTTCGAGTCCGTCGTTCTAGTGGCTGCAAGCACTAGCGTACCACGATCCTCCGCCTACCCCCGCGCCCGAAGGGTGCCTTGGTGGACCCCGGAGTGCGCGGAGGCCGTGCGCGCCAAGAAGGAGGTAGCTCGGCGCTTCTACCGGACGCGACTCCCCATCCATCGCACGGAGATGCAGCGGGCCAGGGCCATCGCCCGCCGCACGATAAAGACAGCGCGCCGAGCCTCTTGGCGTGCCTGTGTGTCCGGCATCACCGCCACCACACCTTCGGCTACCATCTGGAAGAAGGTACGGGGTGTCGAGAGGCGACATGTCCCCTCCCGACCCCCGGTCCTCCGGACTAACGACGGACTCCTATGTGAGCCCAAGTCGGTGGCAAACCACCTTGCTTCTACCTTCGCCGCCGTTTCTTCCTCTGCAGCCGATTCCGTACCCGCCCCTGACGATAGCCCCTCTCCACCGTCCATAGACAGCACCTACAACCGATTGTTTACCATGCGTGAACTACAGGCGGCACTGGCCTCTCGATGATCCCCTTGTCCCGGTCCGGACGATATTCCGTACGGCATGATCCAGCACATCCACACTACCTTACAAATTTTCCTGCTAGACCTATACAATCGCATATGGATAGAGGGCGCCTTCCCCTCTAGGTGGAAGGAGGCCCACGTCATCCCTATCCCCAAACCCAGCAAAGATTCCCTGGACCCCACAAACTACAGACCAATCGCCCTGACGTGTTGTGCCTGCAAAATCCTCGAAATAATGGTCGCTACGCGATTATCGTTCGTCCTTGAACATAGCAATTCCTTCCCGGCTACCCACTCCGGCTTCAGACAATTCCGTTCCACCACTGATCCCCTCCTGCTTCTCAGCCGAGACATACAGGATGCCTTCGACAATGGGCAGTTCGTACTGTCAATTTTTTTCGACATCCAGAAGGCCTATGAGGCTATGACACCACCCGTCGAGCAATGATCCTCGGTCAGCTCCGACATCTGGGCCTCGTCGGAGCCATGCCGACCTTCATCAGGGGCTTCCTTTCCTCCCGGACCTTTAAAGTCCGGGTGGGCTCAGTCCTCTCTGATACCTTCGTGCAGGAGGACGGGGTCCCACAGGGAAGCATCCTCAGTGTTCTCTGCTTCTCCGTCGTGATGAACACGGTCTCACAATGCCTTCCACCCACCATCCGCTCTTCCATTTACGCGGATGACCTTGCGATCTACTTCGCAGGGCGAGAACTGTCCGTCGTTCAACGACAAATGCAGCTCGCCATCTACCGGGTGGAAAGGTGGGCGACGTCGGTGGGTTTCCGCCTCTCCATCCCTAAGTCCAAGTGTATGGTCTTCAGTAGAAGAAGACCCACAACCCTTCCTCTACCCTCTGTCACATTATACGGCAGTCCTCTTGAGGTGGTACCCTCCACGCGTTTTCTGGGCATGACCCTAGACCGACGGCTCAATTGGGTTCCCCATCTCAAGCACCTAAAGCAATCCCTTCGACGCCCTCTCGCTCTCCTGGATCACCTCTCTCACACCACATAGGGTGCAGATCGACGCTCTCTTCTTCACCTTTACACTTCCATAATACAGTCGAAGCTGGACTATTGTAGTGCAGTTTACGGTTCAGCCTCCAACGCCCGCCTCCATATCCTGGACCCGGTACTTAATAGAGGCCTCCGCCTCGCCACCGGTGCTTTCCGCTCCTCCCCAGCCTCCATGTGGAATGCGATCATTTCCCTCTCGCCCTCCGACGGGGTCTACTACTCATGAGGACATACCTCCGTGCACAGAGGCTACCTTCTTCGCTTCTGGGCACGGCGGTTTCAGAACTACCACCTCAGGGACGGAGCTGGCACTTTACTGAAGTGGTCCGCTCTTTCCTTGATCTTTTCAACATGCCCGCCCCCTCAGTTATCCCCATTTCATTCAGCATCTACCCCCCCCTGGATCCTCACCCCTATTAAGTTTTGCAAGGATCTGTGTGCCCTACCGAAGAATACCACGAGCGTAATGATATCCAGGTCACACTTCCGCGAACACGCAACCCAACACCCGGACGCAGTCGCCATTTACACAGATGGTTTCCGCTCGGAAGCTGGTGTGGCCTCCTCAGCGGTGATTCTGTCCCAGCCGCTTTCCCGGGGCGTCGGCCTGCCCCGCGAGGCCTCCGTTTTTTCGGCGGAACTTTTCGCGATTACGGAGGCCCTCGATATTGTGCGCACCCAGCTCTTTCGTCATTTATTCGGATTCTCAAAGTGCACTTCTCTCCCTAGAAAGATTTAACTCTCCTCACCCGCTCGTCAGTACCATCCAGCAAACCTTCCACTTTTTAACGACCTTCCAACACAAGACAGTCGCCTTCTGCTGGGTCCCGGCTCATGTCGGCATCCAGGGTAACGAGGCGGCGGGCCGCACGGCAAAGACGGCCTGCTCACTGCCGGACTCTTCCCGACCCCTCCCCTTCTCCGACTTCTTCCCGACTTTCCGCTCCCACTTCCGCTCCATATGGCAGCGGGAATGGGACCAGGCCACACAAAATAAACTCCACACGATCAAGCCACAAATAGGATACTGGGCCTCCTCATTCCACCGGTCCCGCCATAAAGAAGTAATCCTAGTCCGTCTCCGCCTAGGCCACACCCGCATCACCCACGGACACCTTATGGCGAAATCGCCAGCCCCGCTTTGCCCTACCTGCCATACCCCAATCACTGTCATACACCTGGTGGAATGCCCAAAGTTGTCCGCTCTTCGTCGCAGGTGTTTCCCTCTCTCGGCCGGATATCCCATACCCGACCGTCTACGATCCATACTCGCCGAAGGCCCCCACTTTTCCACGGAAGCGATTTTCTTCTTCCTTACTCACTCCCATCTGCTCCATTGCATCTAAAACCATACCCCTCTTACCCACTATCCAGCAACTGACCCTTACTCACTCCCCTAGTCTACCACCCCCAGCACAGTAACATCACCCACTCGCTGCCTCGCCGAGATATGTAACGCTTTCTATAGGTGCGAATCGGCGGTAAATTAGAGAAAAAAAAAATATATATATATATATATGGGCTACGTCGTGGCCGATGTCGCAACACCGCTTCCCGGAGATCAGCGAAGTTAAGCGACATTGGGTCTGGGTAGTAGTTGGATGGGAGACTCCTCTGCGCCTAGATTATGTAGCGACCCGTAGTTCAGATTCCACGTAAAACTGTAAGTCCCCTCCGTCATATGACCTTAGATGTTGCGAAGGAGGTTAAACAACCCCAATTAAAAAAAAATATATATATATATATATATATAAATTTTTCCAAGACTTGCTACAGTGCTTCTTTATTCACTCTATCATACGCTTTCTCAAGATCTGTAAAAGCCATATAGTATATCTTGCAATCCCTTTCACATGCTTTCTCAATCACGTGTCTCACTGCAAACACTTGATTTACACAGCCTCTTCCACCTCGGAACCATCCTTGCTCATCATTCTGTAATACTACAAACACTTTTATCACTATCCTACCATACACCTTACGCACTGCAGTCGCCAAACTTATACCTCTGTAATTCTTACATTCACTCCTTTAATCCTTCATCTTGTACACTGAAAGAATTATCACGTTCTTCTAGTCTTCAGGCGCACTCCGATTTGCCCATGCAATCTGACATATGCACCACAACCACTACAACCTTTTCAGTCCTCTCTATTTAATCACTTTTCCCATTTTTTAATTTGCGAACCCACGCTTTCACTTCACCCATGGTTATGTTCTTCGGCATTGTCACGTGTCCGCACGCCGCCAAATCCCACCATATTTATATTTACACTCCTCTCATCCCTTCCACCCATCAAACCCTTGAAATATTCCATCTATTCCGTAGATCACATCCGCTGTGAGCTCTCTCACTTTAATTTCATTCCTGAACTTCATCCTCCTTCCAAACTCATTATTTACTTTCTTCTACCACACTAGTCTCTTCACGCTTCTCTTGCTATTCATACATCCTCTTTCTTCTCGGTCACAATTACCCTGCACGCACAAATCCATTTCCTCTTTTCATCAACCGCTGTTGCCCTCTTCTTCGCACCTGTTTTTGCAACTCCACACACACTACTTGCATTCCTAATCAGTCGTTCCTGGTTAAGGCATACGCCAGTTACGCCATGGCGTAGGGCCCCTCGAAATTTCTCCTCCCCCTCTAGTTTTATCGCTCGTCGTACTCCCCTTAAAAACGAATAAAGTAAAATCTTTTAACATCTGTAAATACAAGATTGTTTAGAAACTGAAAAAAAACAATCATTATGACCACATAATAAAACAAATTTGCGTTAAATATAATAGTATATTGTTTTTTTATTGTGATAGCCATGTTTCTACTATAAGCGTCTGCAGCAATCCAGCAACTGCTAAGGGGAACTACCCATTTCGTCGAGACATTAGACTACCAGTTATTTTGTAGTGCAGCAAAATCTGACTATATTTGTTTTACGACTTAACTGAAAGCTTATGCCCATTTCGCAACTATGACGTCACAACCCTGTGTTAAATTTTAACAGGGAAAGCGTTATTTGAATGCATTAATGCAAATGACATAAAATTGTATAAGATTTTAGTTAGAATAATATATATATATATATATATATATATATATATATATATATAATATATATATATACCCCCCTCGATTATCGATTAGTACTCCGGCTTGCCGGGCCGAGGGGGCTCGTACACCTCGTGGGTTGTTGAGGTTTCCTCAACTCCTCGCGGGGTGTGGGCGAAGAGTTACCTAGTTGCGTCCCCCCCCCCCCCTTTTCTTTTCTTTTTTTGCTCCCCCTTTTTTTCCGTCTCTCCCGGAATTTCTTTTGTCTTGACTCGGTCCTGTGCCTCTGTCAATCGTAGTATCCCCCCCCCCTCTGTATTTGCAGTCTTGGGGTCATCGGGTGCACCCGCCGGGGGGCATCGCTCCGTGGCTGAGCCGTGCTCCGGGGACGGTACGGGCGCCCGGACCGCTGCTGCGTCTGGATTGGGTCTTTGCTTGGCCCTTAACGGACAAATCTCCGTAGTGCCAATCTGCTGTTTTTAAAACGACAGTTAGGTTGGGGGGCGGGCTACCCGGGACGTTGGGCCTGCGCTTGAAGGATGCAGCGGCGGATGGTGCATCGCCTTGGGTCCGAGGCTGCCGTTTTTTGTAAAAATATGTTTATGGGTTCTATTACTAAACTTCACTCCCCTCTGTTGACGACTCTGGCCCGCCCTTGGATTTGGATCAGACTACTACTTCTGGTCGTTCAGCGGCCTCTGCCTCCGCTGGATTGACCTCAAGCCGTATGGCCCCCTCTCGTCCTCTGCGGTGTCTGGCTCTCGTGGCCGGACTCGTGGTGGCCGTAGGGCGGGGTCTTCGCGGCCCTTGTTCTCTCGCCCACTCTCGGTTACCGTTACACATGGACCTGTCTCTGCTGTCAATTTCTGTCCGTGGACAGGTTCCTTGTTCTCCGCCCTTCCGCTGGCTCCCTTCCGGGCAACTCGGAACGGGTGTTTCAGCGCCTTAAGACGATAGGGGTTCCCTGTCGTTATGATATCCGCCCTCTGAGGATGGGTCTCTTCTTTTGAAGTCCCGTTCTTCGGGGTGACTGGGTCCCTTCTACAGTTGCAGGATGTCTTGGGTTGCAGAGTTTCTGTGACTCCCCATCCGCAATTGAATAGCTGTCAGGCACCATTTTCGCTTCCCGTCTGCTGTCAATCCCGGTTGGCGAGTTGCAGGAGGATCTTGCCCCCCAGGGGGTAACGAAGGTCTTCCGCTTTTCGTCGCGCCGGGATGGTGCTCTTACCCCGTCCGCTCGTCTGCTCCTGACCTTTGACTCCCTTGTGCCTCCGGCCCAGGTGTTCTGGGGCATGGGTGATCGCCGGTCGTGTGAGTTTTCGGTGCGACCATATGTGCCTGACCCGGTTCGCTGCTTTGGCTGCAACCGGTTCGGCCATGTTAGCTCTGCGTGCCGCCGTGAGGGTAAGCTATGTGTCCGCTGCGGTGGGCCTGCGCACCCTACCCCGTGCACGAAGCCCCCGCGGTGCTCGAACTGTCGGGGGCCCACCCTTCCTCTCTCGGGACTGCCCGTTTTCAAGTTTGAATTCGAGGTGCGGTCCTTAAGGACTACCGAATTCCTTAGTGCGCGGGAGGCGCGCGATAGATCCGTGACCGGGAGCCGCGGCGGGGGTTGTCCTACGCTGCGGCTCTTGGCCCTGGCGGGTCCTCGGGCCCCTCCCGTGCTACCCCGGCGTCTACCGGAGTGGTGCCCCCCCTGGAAGTTCCGGGGGTTGGTGGTCCTCCTGGCGCCGCGGGTCCTTCTTGTTCCTCTGCCTCACTTTCAGACATCCCATCTGATTCCCTGCCTACAAGTGCCCCTTCTCCCCTCCGGCCTTGGGGTCTGGATCCTTGCCTACTCGTCTCTCGGGTGGGGAGGGGATGCCCCGAAGGAGAGGAGGAAGCGTCGCCGTGGTCGGAGTCGGAGTCCTCCGACCCGATCCTGACTGCTGCTCGCCTGCTTCCCCTTCTCTCACCGGAGGGGAAGCGGCGCGCTGTCCTGATCCGCTCGGGACTCCCCCCCTATACGGAGGGCTGGTGAGGCGTCACCTCCCGGTGCCCCGACCAGTGTCCGGGTGTCGGTTGAGGTACACCGCCCCATGACACCCTCGATTACTGACTCTGTTCCCATGATAGACCCGGTCGAGAGGGCCTGGCCCTTCTTCATGGAGTCTCTCTCTCTCGGCTCCTGCTGAGAGTGGTCGGGTCTCTCTCCTGGATCTACCTCTCCCACCTGTGGTCGACCTTTCCTCCCCCCCCGTCAGTGCTTGTCTGGTTTGACGAGCCCTCGAACAACTGGTTCCCCCCGTCCCCCTCTGTGGGGAGTTGGGGGTTTCGGCTGGGCCCGTCTCGTCGTCTCTCCCCCCGCCGGGAGAGCCCCCCTCTGACCTCCCTGTTCTACTCTCCACTTCTCGTTCTACTACGGGTGAAGCAGCTGCGGGTCGGTGGCCCCTACCCCCCCAGTTCGGGTGAGTCGGGGAAGCCGATTCCGTCCCTGGTTACGGACCGTTGAGTTTGCTGCTCAGCTTGGTCCGTGGCTATTTCGCTGTTTTCTCTGCCTCTTATAATGCCGCTTCCCCTTACAGTTCCATTTTGCATTGGAACTGTAGGGGGCTTTTAGCTAACTGGGAGAACCTTGCCTCCCTGCTGGAGAGCGAGCGGCCTTCCTGTGTTTGTCTCCAGGAGACTATCCTGGCTGCGCGGGGACTCCCTCGTCTCTCTGGCTATGTTGGTTTCCCTTGCACCCCGGATGAGCACACACGCCGGCGGGGTGCGGCGATTTACGTGCATCATTCGTTACCATCGCGTGGTGTGCCTCTTCGCACTTCCTTGCAGGCTGTGGCATGACCCTCCTTCTCGCGACGCGGTTCGCGAGTTGGTGCTGCAACTACCCGACCGTTTCTCCTCCTCGGGGACTTTAACAGTCGCGACCCGGCTTGGGGAGATGTTCGGTCGACTAATGTTGCTGGTATGTTACTCTCCTTAATGGAGGAACTTTCCTTTGCGTGCCTCAATTCCGGTGAACCTACTTACTTCCACGAACCCACGGGTTCATTTACCTGTATTGATCTCTCCTTGGTGTCCCTCGATGCCTTACTCGATTTTTCGTGGAAGGTGTTGGGGGACTCTTATGGCAGTGATCATTACCCAGTCTGTCTTGAGCCGGTCGGACCGCAGCCGGGCGTTCGTCTCGACCGAGGTGGTGCCTTGCGCGGGCTGACTGGCCATCTTTCAGAGCTCGTTCCGTCATTGTCCGTTCGGTATTGAGCTTTGGCTCTGTGGATGAGAGCTTGGAGTTCTTAGAGCGGGTGGTGATGGGCGTCGCGGAGGACTGTATTCCTCGATCTTCCGGTAACCCGCGGACTCGTAGCGTCCCGTGGTGGACTCCAGCATGTCACCAGGCGGTGTGCGAGAGGAAGAGGCAACGCGCCGCTTCCACCGCACCCGGCGCGCGGGCCACTTGATTGAGATGCGGCGGGCGAAGGCTTTCGCCGCCGGACTCTCAAGTTGGCCCGTCGGGCCTCTTGGCGTGCTTTTGTGTCCGGCATCTCCTCATCTACCCCTTCTGCTGCTGTGTGGCGGAAGGTACGTAGTATCGAGGGGAAGCCAGTCCCTGCTAGTCGCCCTGTCCTTCGGGACGGGGACGGCTTCCTTTCGGATCCTGCTGCTGTGGCTGATCGGCTGGCCGGTGCTTTTGCTGCGGTTTCCCGTTCGCCTTCAGCTGCGGATCGCCCTTTATCGGAGGTCACGTTCCCGCCCCCTGGGAACGAGCCCTATAACCATCTCTTTCCGATGCGGGAACTTCGGGCTGCCTTGGCAACCCGTCGTTCTTCCGCCCCTGGCCCTGATGACATTCCGTATGACTTTCTTTGGAATCTGCACCCGATGGCCCTGCACTTCTTGCTGGATCTTTTCAACCGGGTGTGGGTTGAGGGGTCGTTCCCTTCCCGTTGGAGGGAGGCGATTGTGGTCCCGATACCTAAGCCGGGGAAGGATCCGGCGGAGGTGGCGAGCTATCGGCCTATTGCTTTGACGAGCTGCTTATGCAAGCTCCTCGAAAAGATGGTGGCCGTCCGACTTTCCTTTACACTGGAGTCGCTTGGGTTATACCCCCGACCCAGTATGGTTTTCGTCGATTTCGGGGTACTCTGGACCCCCTTCTCCTCCTTGGCCATGATGTACGGGAGGCATTTTCCCGCCGGAATCTTGTTCTGGCCGTCTTTTTTGACGTCCAAAAGGCCTATGACACGACCCGTCGGGGAGTTGTCATGGACCGTTTGAAGTCTCTTGGTTTTGTGGGCTTTTTGCCCACGTTTCTTCGCAACTTCCTCTGCCGTCGCACTTTCCCCGTCCGAAATGGGGCGGCCCTATCTGCCCTGTATGTTCAGGAGGAGGGGGTGCCCCAGGGGTGTGTGTTAAGCGTCTCCTGCTTCAACCTAGTTATGTCTGCGCTACCGGGAGCTCTTCCGCCCTCGGTGCGCTGTTCCATCTACGCAGATGATCTGGCTGTCTATGCCGCGGGGACGAGTCCCCCCCTCGTGGAGAGGCAAGTCCAACTCGCGGTCAATCGGGTTGAACGCTGGGCGTCGTCGGTGGGCCTTACGTTGTCTTCCCCGAAGACTTCGTGTGTGGCCTTCCTTCCGTCGAGGAGACGGGGATCCGGCGCCATCCCGGCCTTTAACCTTACACTCGGGGGTCAGCCTCTGGCCCTCGTTCCATCAGTACTCTTCTTGGGTATGGTTTTCGACAGCCGTTTGAGCTGGGTTCCCCACCTTCGCCGGCTGCGCGAGTCCGCGAGACGTACCCTGGATTTGCTGGGGCATCTGTCGCATACTACATGGGGCGCGGATAGGCGGACGCTCCTCCGTTTGTACGTGTCCCTGGTACAGTCCAAATTAGACTATGGGAGTGTGGTGTATGGCTCCGCCTCCCGCACGGCCCTTCGGATACTGGATCCGGTCCTCTCTAGAGGACTGCGCATGTCATCTGGCGCCTTCCGCTCCTCTCCGGTTGATAGTCTGCAGGTTGAGTGCGACATCCCTCCCTTGGAGGATCGGAGGTCGTTCCTCATTGCTAAACATTATCTCCGGATCCTCCGTCTTCCCACCTCTCCTCTGTTCCAGGTGGTTGAGAGGGCGTTCTGCCGGGATTGGGGGTTGGTATTTCACCGACACGGTGACCTCCCTCCTCGATGGTATGGGCACTCCCCCTCCATCCGTTATACCGGTCTCTTTCAGGGGTGTTGCACCTTGGGAGAGCACCCCTGTTGCGTGCTGTAGGGCGTTGCGCCCCGTTCGCAGGACCGAGTCGGACTCTGCCTTGCTTCGGTCTCTGTTCCTTCAGCATTCGGCGTGTCACTCTACATGTGTTGCGATCTTCACGGATGGCTCGAGGTCGTCGGGGGGCGTTGGATCCGCGGCTGTTCCCCAGTCGTCTGTCCTTGCTCCCCGATGTACCCGTCTCCCTGATGAGGCTTCCGTTTTTACGGCGGAGCTCTATGCCATTCTGAGCGCTCTGGAGGTGGTGCGGGAGCATCCGGATGGGTCGTTCGTCATCCATTCGGATTCCCGCAGTGCCCTGGATGGCCTGGAGTGTTTTGACTCTGTCCACCCGCTGGTCCGACGAATCCAGCTACTGTACCATACTCTTGTCGCTTTCGGTGGCAAGGAGGTGGTATTTTGCTGGGTCCCAGCACATGTTAACGTGGCTGGAAATGAGGCTGCCGATCGAGCTGCCCGTTCCACGTGCCGACTGCAGGTTTCACCTGTGTCCCTCCCTTTTTCTGATTATATCCCTGGCTTCCGTAGGTTTTTGCGCTCCCGGTGGCAGAGTCGCTGGGATGGCGCTACGGATAACAAACTTTGCAAGATTAAACCCAAGTTGGGATGTTGGGCCTCTTCCTTCCATCGGTCGCGCCATAAGGAGGTGGCTCTGGCCCGCCTCTGTATTGGCCACACCCACCTGACCCATGGCTATTTGATGGCCGGGGATCGGGTGCCCCGATGTCCCAATTGTGACGTCCTACTTACAGTTGCCCACCTCCTGGTGGAGTGTCCGCTTTACTCTGCGCTGCGCGCAGAGTATTTTCCCTTTTTGGAGAGCGTCGGGCTTTGTGATAGGCTTGGCGCTCTTCTGTCTGAAGGTCCCTACTTTTCGATAACCGGGTTGTTCTCCTTCCTCTTTCGCTCCCGACTTCTTTACCGGCTGTGACCCCACTATGATCTTTCTGCTTTTCCCCCACCTCCTCCTCCTCCTCCCCCGTCTATTGTTCATTTCCATTAGTTGTTCCATACTCTTCGTTCTGTGTTCGCTCTGCTATCCACCTTTCTTTTGGTGGCCATGAGCGGTCATTCTTTGAAACAAAAAAAATATATATATATATATATATATTATATATATCAGGTCATCCCATAAGTAATGTTTTTTACAGTAGATTAAGTTTAAACTAGTCCTACTCGGTTTAAGCATAAATTTTCTGAAGGTTATATCTAAGAGGAGATCTATCGTGTTTCGCTACATACTTTACAGACTTTGACCAGTGAAGACGTGTGTTTTGCTTTATATGAACCCCTCATAAGCATGGCGGTATCAGAAGAGCATATCAGGCATATAATGCTTTACGAGTTCAAAAAAGGGAATAGTGCTACTGAAGCAACGCGAAACATTCAGGAAGTTTATGGCAACGATATTCTGGACGCCCTGCTGAGTTTGATGATGACCTGCTGTTAGCCGCACTTGAAGAAGACTGTTCAACAACTGTCGAAGAATTGGCTCAGAAACTCAATTCATCCCCGTCCACCATCCATCGACATTTGCAACAATTCGGGAAAGTGCCTAAGTTAGGAAAATGGGTGCCACATGAATTGTCGGTCGACAATCTGAGGGTGCGGGTAAACATTAGCACAGCTTTTCATTCCAGTGAACTCCAAGATCCGTTTTTGCACCGTTTAGTGACTGGTGATGAAAAGTGGATACTGTAGTTACTGTACCAGAATGTTAAGCGACGTCGACAGTGGGTTTGTGCCGGAGAACCAGCGACACCACAGCCAAAACCAAATCTTCACCCTCGGAAGGTGTTGCTTAGTGTTTGGTGGGATAAAGGTGCTGTAATACACTTTGAAACCTTATCACACAATCAAACAATCACCGCTCAAGTCTACTGTCAACAACTGGATCGATTGAACACTGCACTAAAAGAAAAGAGACCTTCTTTGGTTAATCGGAAAGGAATAGTGTTCCACCACGACAACGCATGTCCTCATACCGCTCGGATCACTTCTGCAAAAATTGAGGAGCTTGGGTGGGAAAAACTTCCACATCCTCCATATTCTTCAGATTATCATCTCTTCAGGAGTCTGCAAAACTATCTTGACGAGAAATAGTATACTTCTTTAGATGACCTGCACACCAGTCTTTGTACGTTTTTTGCCTCAAAACCGCCTGAATTTTATAAACATGGCATTGAAAAGCTTGTAGGACGTTGGCAGAGTGTCATTGATTCCGATGGAAAATATATACTAGATTAAAAAGTTTGTCGAGTTTTTTTTTTTTGCCCTTTAAATTCCGATCTAAAAAACGACATTACTTATGGGATGACCTGATATATATATATATATAACCTTTGGTTAGCTTCGCCCGAATTATTCATTCTGACGAAGGTCAAGCTTTTCACTCCACCTTAGATCTACAGCTTAACGTGGAATCCGAACCACGCCCCATCAGCAGCCCAACGTCTTAACCACTAGGCCACCTAGGGTACCCATTTATCTTCCAACCATTTTCTTTATTGTGTGGAAGGATGAACAGCTGGGTTTTGCTGCGCGCCGGCTGCCGTCGGGTCTCGAACCCGGGGCCGATGGATTCGTAGTCAGCGACGCTAACCACTACACCCCGAGGCGCATATATATATATATATATATATATATATATATATATATATATATATATGATGATCTTGAGGCCCCCCTTGAGCCCTTGGCATTGGGCCCCCCTAACGTTAACCAGGCCCTCTGCTGGTACACATACCACATCTCACTCATATCCATTTGTTCGGCAACTTGTACACTCAGTACATTATTTACTCTTCTTATACTCATTCGCTACCTCACGTTGTTTTTAATCCTTTTTCAGAGCATGTCCCCCTACCCTGGTAGTGTGGAAGGAACAAAACCCAGTTGTTCAGGAGAGAGTACAAACATGGATGCTTCCACCAGCGCTTGTTTGGAGGGCACAAATGGCTTATCTACCTCATCCTTCAGTGGAGGGCAAACGAATGCATCTTCCTTCCCTGGAGGGCTAAGGAAGCCCACTCTGCCTGGGTCTGAGTACGAAAAACATTCAGAGGGAGATATATCTCTGAACAACGTTTATGATAGTTCAAAATTGCAAGCGTGGTGAGACCTTTTCCATTTTCTAGTGTTGGAAAGGTTTAATAGTGAACTGAAAGCGAATTGTCAAATGAGGTTATCCTAGCTTTAAATTACGAATTAGTGAAGTCCTCTGGTCTTCCTTGAGAAAGGTAGTACAGTAAACCCTCGTCGAACGCGGGGGTTAGGTTCCTACCGAAAATAGCACGCTTCTTTTCACTTTTGGATGGTGCGTATGGTAGACTCATTCACGTGATACTCACGGCCAAGTGATGTTATGCTCATACCACCACCACGCAACTTATCTAGAATCTTTATTTTTTCGGCTAATGTCATAACCTTACGACTTTACTTCTCTTCACTATCATTTGCAGATGCCTTACGTTTTGGTGCCATAGTTCTTTCTAAGGGTAATAGCAAAATACGACAAAAACAATCCAACACAACTTCACTGAACTTAACGCGGTAGCGGGACTGAGACAAAGGGTGATGCGAGGGGTGACACGAGAGGGCGGGAGTATTGGAGAGTGTAGGAGAAAATACTAGAGCGCGCATTGGCACGCGTACAGTACTACTGTATTAGGGCGTGTTTGGCGGACCGTATATAATGAAATTTTTCGCTTTCGGCAAATAATTGTTCGCATTTATTTTTCCGTGTATAGGCAAATTCGCGCTGGACAAACGCGTTGGACGAGGGTTTACTGTATTGTATTGTATTCGTGTGAATTTTCTAATTTCGTTTTCTTAAAACTTCTGTATGCAATCCACTCGATAATTTAGGCTTGATGGTGGTTGTGTATTGTGTTGTTTGCAAACAAGGTGCATTCATATTTTCCTTTAATTCATTAGTAAATGAACCCTTGAATTTTTTCTCATAATTTCTTTCAAATGTGTTTTATATCATTTTATTTTCTCTTAAAAGCATAATTTTGTATGGGTCACTTAATATTATAAAAATGAGTTATGACTTCTATTTTAGGTTGCATCATCCCGTAAAAAAGTTCCGTCCTACCGAACCTAAAAACGAGCAGCCTTTGTGGCCTCCGTACAGAGCTTCTCATATCGCAATGAAGTTTGAACAGCCCCTTTTGAAAGACGAAATTAAGATGGAAATTAAGACGGAAGTAAGTCGTGGATTTCGCTCGCAGTTTCAGTTCTTTTATTTGCTTCAATTAGATCCATTATTTTATTTTTATTTCTGTACTTACTCCGCATTTGTATTTTGCACTTTTCATATATTTCACGCTGTCACTATTTCATTATTCGAAAGCTAATTGGAATTGTGGAGTTCGGTAGATGTGTGTGCCCTTTAGTTTCTACCTTTTCTCCTCTTCATTACCTTTCGTACTTGACTTCTGAATTGTTTCTGCCTTCTCTTCCCAATTCATTGGAAGGCGAGATTTTGGTAATGTTTATATGGAATTGTACTTCAATTTTCAGAATGATGCGAGTAGCAGCAGTTGTGTCCCAACCAAAAGATCGGGTAGCGTTAAGAGACCCGCGGATCCTTACGATTTTGAAGATGATGTACTTGGGTCAGGGGCCTTGGACCCTTTCCGAATCAAAGAAGAAAAAGAAGACATCAAGGCTCCGAGCAGCGTTAAGTCGCAGCCGGATCCAATGTCCCCGAGTAAGAAGTTGGGGAACCTGTACACGCATGAAGGGTTAGCGCCCAAGGCTTCCGATCTTGATGATATTTTTGATTCTCCCATTGAGGATGTAAGTTGTGAAGTGTGTGTGTGGGGGGGGGGGGGGGTGTAAAATTATTACTGGTTTTGTGTACAGATAGATTAATAAATAAATACTTATATTTGATATATTATTTAATATTTTTTTATTTAAAAATTTTCTTGTTTATTTTAGTATCCTGTTCAAACTCCTCCTGGCTCCAATAAGCCCCTCGGCGGTCCAGATGATACAGCAGCTGTGATAACAACTAAGACCAACAGCATAACAACCAGCAATTCTAAAAACGGGTCCACCAACATCGCTGAGTTGACGCAGTTGGCTAAAATGTATCCCACGCCACCGTCGTTGGAGCATAATCCAGATCATGATGCTGTTATTGAAGAGACACCAATTAGCATCAAACAGGAACCTATGGAGGAGAACCACCACCAAGTAGGGCACGAGTTCTTCCATTTGTCGAAAGAAGAAAATCTTGCAACGGAGCTGCCTTTGGTATACAGACCGCCCCCGGTTGCTCATTTTATTGGTTCAGATCGGTACAAACCTCTGACCGACCTACCGAGTAAGCAGGACAAAGAGCTGGCCAATATCTCCTCTGATCTCGTTTACAACCCCTCTTGGCAGCAGTTTTCCCCTCTGTCTGAGAAAAACTCACACCTTCACCCTCATTCCTCGGTTCCCCCGCTGTCTAGTAATACTCCCCTCTCTACCAGTATCACGGGAGGTGTGACCTCCATCGCAACAGGCCCTCCCAGTGGTTCCATCAAAGTTGGGATGTCCCCAATATCCCCAGCAACTTCCAATCTGGGAGAAGGTCCCCTTTCTCAGAGAGGGCCCGGCAGTGTGGGCCCCTTGTCAGCAGGACCCCCCGTGAGCTACGAGCTTCCTTCTCCCGCTTCCAATCAATCCTCGTACCTTAATAAGACCCTACCCTCGGTGGAATCAGCCCCGCACCCTTCCCTGCAAGTACCTGAGGCCAATTCTCTCATGACAAATATTGTGCTACAAGATTCTAGTATTAACCTCTTTAGAGACCATAATTTCGATTCATGTACAATGTGTGTGTGTAATAATAGCCAAAAAGTGGTCGGGAACATCAAGGGTAGCGACGGTACTATGTATTTACCACCCTCTCATCTTAGTTCCGAAGAAGAAGATATTATGTGTAATTGCGGGTTTTCAGCCGTTGTGAATAGACGGTTAGCGTGTCAATCCGGTCTGTTCTACGAAGACGAGGTCGATTTAACGGGATTGCACGAGGAGCTCATTAATGAAAAGAAGAAAGCGTCTTTTCAGAATTTATTAGATATTAAGAATAGTGATAATCCTGACAGTGATTTAAGTATTATTGACTCTGTACCTCCATTTATATACGAATTGGTGCAGAGTCAAAGTCTGGTTACCTTGTGTACGCCTTCCAGTGTTTTATATAGAGCAGTGTCTGTGAACCAGCAAACAAAGAGAGACATTCTGAATTTAGTGGATTATAAAGATGGGAACGAAACCGCATATTTAGCTTTAGAACAGTCGAAGCGGGATTACTCATCTCAGCCTCATCTCGGTGACGGGGAAGTACAGACTGGATCACAAGGTAGGCCGTGCGTCATGCACAAGTGGTGCTACCTCCAGTTTGATGGTCCTGCTTGCTCCCAGGACATGGTACGATGCATGAAAGCTTTGCAGCCGTATCTACAGGAAGCAATTCAGAAGAAGAGGAGCACACGCTTATGGGAACCTGTCTATAACGTGTCTGGCCCTCTCACATGGAGACAGTTTCACCGCATGGCGGTCAGGGGCACTGAAGATATGGCAGAACCACTGCCCATTCCTCTCCTCCTAACTGGCCATGAAAGAGACTGGCCGTCTGTGGCTCCACAGTCTATTAAACATTGGGAGAAACTGATGTTAGAGCCTTATACTCAGCCCAGAAATATCGCATACGTAATTGTCTCCCCTGACAATGAGTTTATTCTTAAACACGTTCGGTCTTTCTTCAAGGAACTCTCCTCCATGTACGAAGTAAGTAAAGAATCCAATAATTAAAACTTTTTGTCGTATGCAATGGTCAGGTTAAGAAGTAAAAGCAGAGTTTCTCTCTCTAGACCAAAGGAACGCTTTGGTCTTCTGAATGAACTAATGATTCCATGTAAATACTCGACACGGTTTGGAAGTAAATACGAGAAAAAATACTTATTTCCTCGTTGATCGATAGATAGATAGTTTCAAATCCCCTTATCTCATCTCATCCTCATCGTAGTTGACTTTTGGTAGGTATATTCGATGTCAGTTCAGTGTATTATTATCATTCAATAATAATAGTGTAGCTGACATTTCTGGTTGTCTTTTACTCTCTCATACTGGTAATGATTTGTTTCATTGAAAGCTTGTTTAATTGACTACGGTGGATAAATAATTTTAATTTATTTAAGGTGTTTTCATTCATTTATCATTTGTGGTTGACTGAAGATTTTGTGAAGTTTCGTAAATGTTGTTTTCTAATAACTAAATTTCTATTAAAGATCTATAGTATTTACTTGACCAAGTGCAAGTATTATACAATTGCTTGCTATAAATAGGGTTGTATTCATTGTTTGGTCATTTGTGCATGTGTATGTTTCTCTTTGATCGAATTGTAATTGAGAGTTTCTTGAACTTCAGTCTTAATTGAAAGTTTCTCAGATTTGAACGAGTCCTGATTGAAATTCTTTACAGCTTTGCCGATTGGGGCGTCATTCACCCATTCGCCGTGTTCTCAGAGATGGTATAATGAGAGTAAGCAAACGAGCTGCTGGGAAAGTGGCCAATGAGACACTGGACGATTGGTTCACACTGCTCGGAGATTCTCAAATATTCACAAAACTTAGAATGTATTCTCAAGTAAGTGCTTGTATGAAGAAGGATTTTAGCCAGCTATTTAATCTAATTAGATATAATAAATTGATTTTGTATGCTTAAATTAATGATAATTGTTGCCTGTTAAAACTTCGGCGTGTAGGAAAAAAAAACTGAAGTGGTGCAGAAACCTGCATCATCATTATGTAGTAACCATGCTTAGTTTGTTAGGGACCTGTGTGCCCTACCGAAGAATACCACGAGCGCTACGGTATACAGGTCACTCTCCGTGAACACGCAACCCAACACCCGGACACAGTCCCCATTTATACAGATGGTTCCCGTTCGGAGACTGGTGCGACCGCCTCAGCGGTGATACTGGCCCAGCCGCTTTCTCGAGGCGTCAGCCTGCCCCGTGAGACCTCCGTTTTCTCGACAGAACTCTTCGCGATTAAGGAGGCCCTCGACATTGTGCGCACCCACTCTGCCAGCTCTTTCGTCATTTATTCAGATTCCCAAAGCGCACTTCTCTCCCTAGAGAGATTTAACCCCCCGCATCCGCTCGTCTGTACCGTCCAGCAAATCTTCCACTTTTTAACAGCCTTCCGACACAAGACAATCGCATTCTGCTGGGTCCCGGCACATGTCGGCATCCAGGGTAACGAGGAGGCGGAGGGACTTCTTCCCGATTCTCCGCTCCCACTTCCGTTCCATCTGGCAACGGGAATGAGGCCACACAAAACAAACTTCACAAGATCAAACCGCAATTAGGATACTGGGCCTCCTCCTTCCACCGGTCCCGCTATAAAGAAGTGATTCTAGCCCGTCTTCGCCTAGGACACACGCATTACTCATGGTCACCTTATTGCTAAATCGCCAGCCCCGCTCTTCGTGCAGATGTTTCCCTCACTTGGCCGAAATTCCCATACCCGAGCGTCTACAATTCATGCTCGCCGAGGGCCCCCATTTTTCGGAGGAAGCGATTTTCCGTTTTCTCACTTATTCCCACCTGCTTCATCGTGTCTGAGACCAGGCCCCTCATACCCAATACCCAGAAACTGAACATTACACACACTCCTGGTCTACCATCCCTAACGCAATAACACCACCCACCCACTGCCTCGCTGAGATATGTACCACACTAGGTACGAATCGGCGGTAAATTAAAGAAAGTTAAAAAAAAAAAAAAAAAATGCTTAGTTTGTTGACTTCACGTCCAATTTTCATTATTATTATTATAGGGAATGAGGAATGATCATAAGTGGCTGTCGATAAATGGTAAAAGTATAAGTTTGGTGATGTTCATACATTTTGGGTAAAAATAAAAATAGTGGAGAAAGTCTTTTTAAATAATGGTCAGCAGACTGATTCTTTGCTAAGTTGAGTTATTTGCGTCTCATTAGATATGCTGTCACACACTCGCTCCTCACTTAACAACTCTGACAATGGACAAGAGTCTGTTTGAGGTCGGGCACAGCAGACCCTCTTCCGAACAGCAGCGCCAAGCCCCTTCTCCAATGCCCCCACCTTCCTCTTCCTCGGAAAACAGCAGTGGTGCGAACTCTAACAACAACAATTCAGTCGCGCAGTCGATGAGCGATGGAGAGAACTCCCAGCAACCTCCCCCTGCCACTTTCGGGTCTACGGTAAGGGAGATTTTAACATGTAAATTCAGGTATTATATTTTGACTTGTGCAAAATTGCTCCCTGTAAAAGTTTGTAAAACCATTATATAAAAAGGTGTTCTATGGAATGAGTGTGTTATGACCTTTAAGCTTAGTTAGTTTTTTCCTCCAAGGGTATCTCTTCATTTATTCAGCTAAAACTCTTATGATACTTATAACTGAACATAAATTTTAGTAATTTTGTCTTAATTCGAATGAGTAAGATGTGGTAGGTATAATATATGCCCAGTGCTTAAATAAAGCCATAACGACATTCTAGCCAGTTGGATTTGGTCCTGGGTCGAGTTTGGTTGAAGTGGAAGAAGATGACGGTCCTCCACCGGCCATTATGGTGTATCTGGTTGATCCATTCACAGTTGGGCAAGATCAGCCAGAAATGCATCGCCTGATTACATTAGGCTTACTAAGGTGTTATAAAGCTATGCTGGAGAGGTTGCCAGAGAGTATGCAGAATCACGTTTATGTCCAGGTAAGTTTAAGCTTGAATTAGGGATTTTAAACGCGGTTATTCTTTATTGAAGTTCTCGTGAAGTCTGTAGCTCCCTTTTCAAAATATTTTCTACCGAAATGTTGAATTAAACTTCAAAATAACTGGTATATAGCGGTTAACCCCAATCTCATTTTTTTATAATTATTATTTTGTGTGTGCGCGCGCGTGCCATCATGCTTTAATGTGATAGAATATTAGCGTAAGTATTAGGGGGGGGTGTCGAAATTTCGTATTCTTATGCTACACCCTACACGGAGTTTCCTTTGGACCCCTAAACAACATACAGTGCCCGCGAAAAGTATCCGATCACTCAAGAAAATACAATATTTTCCCTTAATATTCAGAGACACGTAATTCACTTTCTATTTGTTCTAGCGACATCTGGTAACTTTGAGGTTGCTCGCTGATATGAGAGCTATCCAACGCATTCTCAAATTAGTGTTCTGGTAGCCTTCGTTGCGGGTGGCTGTGTCTCAAATTTGTCAGATTTCACTGTTTGTGTAAATTTCTTGATATTTTTTTTTTTTTTACAGAAAGTGGTGTAAATAAAATTTATATATAATGTGTGCTAAAAAACAACTTAAGAGTGATTGTCGAGGTGCTATTGTTGCTTTGCATGCATGTGGGAAATCACAGAGACAGATAGCTAAGGAATTAAACATATCCCAAAGTACCGTTAATTTATGGGTTTCACGGGCTAAGAACAATGGTGGCCTAACCACGCCAGTCCCTAAAAAACGATCTGGCAGACCGAGAAAAACAAATTCGCGAACAGACAAACTTATGAAACGTTTAGTATTGAAAAACCCAACAATAACTGCGAAAGAAATAAAATTTAATATGAATAATTTGTTATCTGGTGTTTCTGAACGAACTATCCAGGAGCGGCTCCAAAAAGAACTCGGATTACCATCTCGCCATGCTGCTAAGAAACCGTTCATTAATGAAAAAATGCGTAAAAAACGTGTCGCATTTTGTAAAAAATACATTCATTGGACTGTTGATGACTGGAAGAAGGTTTTATTTAGCGATGAGTCGACATTTTTGACATTCAGAAGTTGTCCAAAAAAGGTTCGCCGGCCTATTGGCTCAAATAGGATGGACCCTAAATACACCCTAAAGACAATGAAACACCCTCCAAGTGTGATGGTTTGGGGTTGTTTCGGTTACTATGGGCGTGGAAACTTATATTTTCTTCCGAAGAACACAACTATGAATGGTGCACGGTATTTAGCAATGCTACAGGATAAATTTCTAATGGCAATGGCAATCCAAAGGACAAAAACATACATGCATGATGGTGCACCATGTCACAGGGCCAAAATAGTGACAAAATGGATTACTGACAATAAATTTGATATTTTGGATTGGCCTGGTAATAGTCCAGATCTCAATCCGATAGAAAATCTGTGGCTAATAATAAAAAATAAGGTTGAATGCCACGACACTGGCTCAGTCGAAAAATTACAAGAGGCCATCAAAAAGGTATGGTGCAAGGAAATATCAGTGGAAGTTTGTCAAAACTTGATTAAATCCATGCCAAAACGTCTAGAACAAGTCATCCAAACCAAAGGACAGATGACAAAATACTAATATAAGGTTAGTATACATTTAAACATTGTTTTTTATGTAAAAAATACAAATTTCAAGGGTGATCGGATACTTTTCGCGGGCACTGTACTGTTGTTACACCGCTATGCACCCCTTTTTTTAAATTGAAATGAAATTGAAACCAATTCTTTGAATAAAAAAAATCTGATAAATGACAAAGATTAAAGTAAATAATGATATAAGTAAAGTTGAAGTAAGTTTTATATTTATATATATATATATATATATATGTGTGTGTGTGTGTATATATATATATATGAAAAGAAGAATCAACACAACGGCAAACAAACATTTTCATTTATTTGTACATCAGACGTTTCGACAAATCTTTTGTCATCATCAGTGAGTTAAGTCTTAAAACCTTAAAACAAAATTGAAAAGTGAAAGTTACATCAATACAATATTAAAACCATTAAAATTAAAACCTTAAAGCAAAATGAAAATTGCATCAATACAAAATTAAAATCATTTAAATTTTATCACTATAAAAACTAAAATTAAATTAAATTTCATCACTATAAAAACTAAAATTAAATTACCTCAATAGGTAAATACACAATGTTTACATCCACCTCCATACTTGGCAAAGTCTAAGGGAATACTGGATGGTCAGAGGATTAGAAAGGATATGTCTGTGAAAAACGGTTGGTTAGTTTAAAAGAGTTGTAATTTGTAGGATGAGCTATTATTATTAAGGGAGGGTTTGTTTCTATAGATGTACAAAGATTCTAAAATTCGGAGTTCTGTACGGTTATTGGATCTAGTTAAAATTTCAAACTGAGTTTTGTGAAGGGGATGGTCGTTTTCATTATTTAATACCAACCTTTACAGCCAAATTGATGGGGTAGCTATGGGTTCCCCGTTAAGCCCAACACTAGCAAATGCATTTCTTTGCCATTACGAAGAAATTTGGTTGGAAAATTGTCCTAGTAGTTTTAAACCCATATATTACAGAAGATACGTGGATGACACTTTCTTAATATTTAACCATCCTTCACACGTAAAACTTTTTCTTGATTATCTTAATAAACGACATAGTAATATGAAGTACACGTGTGAAAACGAAACAAATAATAGTTTACCTTTCCTGGATGTTTTAGTTAAACGGGCCCATAATAAGTTCCATACTTCACTATTTCGGAAACAAACTTTTACTGGCTTGGGAACCAATTATTTAAGTTGTATGTTTTATAAATATAAGATTAGTGCTATAGTAACATTATTAACAAGAAGTTACCGTATTTGTTCGGATTACTTTTCGGTAAACGAAGAATTTAAATTTTTAAAACAGTACTTTATTAACAATTACTACCCTTCTCATCTATTCGATAACCAATTAAAGAAATTTTTAAATAACACTTTTGATACTAAACTCCCCATAACTACAGTACAAAAAGAAACCAGATATATTAAATTACCTTTTTATGGTTATTTATCATTGCGTATTCGAGGTGAATTGTCCAAACTACTCAAGTCTAGTTATCCCCAAATAAATTTTAGATTCGCCTTCGTCAACCCACTTAAATTATCAAATTTTTTAAAGTTCAAAGATGAATTCCCCAAAACTGTATGCCCCAATGTTGTTTACAAATACACGTGCGACAGCTGTAAGGCTGCGTATATTGGCAGCACTCAACTCCAACTGGAGGTGCGCCTTTCTCAACATTTGGGCTTGTCAGTCCGTACCAACCGTCCCCTCAGTAGCCCTCCACAATCCGCAATTAGAAACCATAGTAATGAAAACGACCATCCCCTTCACAAAACTCAGTTTGAAATTTTAACTAGATCCAATAACCGTACAGAACTCCGAATTTTAGAATCTTTGTACATCTATAGAAACAAACCCTCCCTTAATAATAATAGCTCATCCTACAAATTACAACTCTTTTAAACTAACCAACCGTTTTTCACAGACATATCCTTTCTAATCCTCTGACCATCCAGTATTCCCTTAGACTTTGCCAAGTATGGAGGTGGATGTAAACATTGTGTATTTACCTATTGAGGTAATTTAATTTTAGTTTTTATAGTGATGAAATTTAATTTAATTTTAGTTTTTATAGTGATAAAATTTAAATGATTTTAATTTTGTATTGATGCAATTTTCATTTTGCTTTAAGGTTTTAATTTTAATGGTTTTAATATTGTATTGATGTAACTTTCACTTTTCAATTTTGTTTTAAGGTTTTAAGACTTAACTCACTGATGATGACAAAAGATTTGTCGAAACGTCTGATGTACAAATAAATGAAAATGTTTGCCGTTGTGTTGATTCTTCTTTTCATCTGTAAGCTCCGTTTCCCTAAGGAGAAGTCAATAGTTTTATATATATATATATATATATATACTGACACCACTGGCCTTTCCATTGGAACACAGGTAGCTTTTTTCGCGACTCCAGTACATTCAAAATAAATTTGTCTGTTTTCATAACCAATTCTATCTTGTGATGCTTCTGTTACCACATTTACAGCATGTTCTACTCCCTGGCTGTGACAGGGAAAAGGAATAAGCTGAAGTGGTTCATTTCGAACTTTAAGATCATCATCATTTGTCAAATTCTGTAAAATAGGTGGAGGGGTGATGGTTTCGTTGTCCCAGTCGATCATGTTAGGATAATCGTCTGCTTCAAAGTTCAGTGTTTTTGGCAGCTCAAAATTTCTCGCATTGGTGCTCCTAGTTCTTGCTCGAATGATGTGCTGAAGAGCCAGCTCTCTGACCTCTCTTCTTGTGTCTGTTATCATTGAGAGTAAGATATTCTCTGGTTGGGCAAAACGGGCGTTATTTCTGAGGACACGCTCCATAATCATCCGATGCTTTTTATCTAAGCCTTTAAGCAAGTGCATGATATACCAAAAATTAGATGCTCCCTCATTTGCCTTTGGATGAGACTTTATCCAAAACCAGCCTGGAGCGTAAACCAGCATTATAATTTTTACTAGGTCTTGGATGTTTTTGTCTGGATTCCGTGTAGAGACATATAAGCGCAGGATCCTGTTTGCTCGTGTTAGCCATCTTGCATGATGGAGGGCACCTGGGATCTGGTGGCTAACGCTTGTGAGATGCGTCCAGATTGTGTGCTAATGCACATTTCATACATATATTTTTGGTCACTGCTGAAACTTTTAACAATATCGGCCGAAACTTCTTTAATGTTGCCCTCTACAGGGGTATAATCAACTATATCCAGTTTGGTCAAATCCCCTCGGAGTTTATTTCCAAGAGAACCTTTGAAAGTGTTTGGTCCCGAAGTTTTTCCATCAATTGCTTCAAATACGTGCCTGAAGGGCAGTTCGTTTGCATGCAAAAGGCAAATCAGCCATTGTACCGGCCTGTCTGTCCAGATATATTTCAATCAATTTTAGCACTCCGCCAATCCTGCCAGTGTTCACTGGGGTGCCATCGCATAGCAAAGCTTTGAGGGATTCTTTGCTATTAGAATCAACTATAAAAGTTTGTATCTGCAATACAACAAGCAGTTCCGTTATCTGGAGCGATATGATCCATGTAAACATCACCACTCTTCACCAGGTTCTTTGACTATTACATAATGTTCTTCGTACTCCATTCCCTTCTTTGTCTTAGTTTGATCCTTTCTATCATCAAATCCGATGCTTTGAGGGATTCTTTGCTATTAGAATCAACTATAAAAGTTTGTATCTGCAATACAACAAGCAGTTCCGTTATCTGGAGCGATATGATCCACGTAAACATCACCACTCTTCACCAGGTTCTTTGACTATTACATAATGTTCTTCGTACTCCATTCCCTTCTTTGTCTTAGTTTGATCCTTTCTATCATCAAATCCGATGCCTTCAATCTGTGTTTTCTCTGATTTCACTTTGATTGTTCTTTTTACCCACACGTATTCTTTCTCTCTCCACTTTTTTCCTATCCAACATATTGGTTTCGTCTAATATTCCCATATCCTTCAAAGCTGCATTTACTATAACCGCAGTAGCCCCGTAACTTACACGGTATCTATCTGCTGTTATTGTTAAGTTATCATAAATAATTCTGTTCTGATGGTTTTCTCTCAGCTCAAAATCCGGAACAAAGTCAATATCGTCGCTGTCGTCATCAATTTCCATGCTCTCATCTTCCATATGTAAAGGGTCCAGTTTGCTGGTTGAGGCGACATTCATATTTAGGCTTATCTTGGCTCTTCTTTCTAATCCTTTAACTCTATCGTGAGTCCTTTTTCTTGCGGAAGTCGTTACTCTGTCGATTGGTCCTAGTTGGTTTTTCTTTGTTTCTGCCCCACAAAAGACTCCCTCTCAATCATTGGCACTTAATATCGCATCTGCAATCCGTTCGACTGATTTTTTTATCGTAATAAGTACAAGTGCAAATATCAAACATTTCATCGAATGTTTCCACCTTGTGCTAAAAACTGTTGTTTCTTTGTTTTAATGGTACTTTATTTAGCTTTGCTGGAGATTCTATCAATCGTTCAACTTTTATAGCTATTCCTTCAAATCCTATATGTGGAAAGGAAAACTTCTCCCAAATGGCTTCCACATCTTTAGTGACAATTCTGTAACATTCTTTTGCTGTTCTAGAACCTTTCGAAATCAGTTCTTCTCGTTTTCTTACCAATAAATAATGCCTAAATACGTCAGCCTTTGAAGGTGGAAATTCTGCAGGGTGACCAAATGTTGAATTGTGCGGTTTGCTTCTTGTCGCCATGATTTCACTTATTTAGGCCTAGTAGCATTAATAACGAGAAACATTGTTAAATTCTAGCAATTGAATCATTCAATCTGAATTTAATATAATTCATTCGGAATTAAATCATAACTCATTCAATCATAAACAATCTGAAACTAAACAAAAAAACGTGACAATAATTTATATAATTCATCTAATCTATGTAATCTATTCAATCTATCTAAATAATTTATCCAAATTAATCTAATCTACTTAATAAGACTTAATATAATGCATGATTATCACATTTGGGGTTTATATCTGTGGAGAGAGTAAAATGGGGGGGATGGTATGGAAGGGGTAAGGGGGGTCGCATATACTCATTTTTTTTTTTTACAAGATGTTGAGATCATTATTTCCAACTACGTGCATACTGTGGAATTGGAGAAACTCGATTGATTTTTGATATGTTTCGACCCCCCCCCCCCCCCCCCCCCCGTAAGTATTATCTTTGAATAACTAGAAATAATTGTTACTTCGCAGATTGTATCACTTGAAAGTATTCTTGAATTAGCGAGAGAGCCACACGATAGATCCAGGAAAGTTGACCAGCTGAAGTCGCTGGCATTCTCTGTATTTATGCAATGCAGAAGGATTTTAACCCATACATCGAACGTTAAATCACTCACAGGCTTTGGGCCAGCCGCTGTATTCGATTCGTTTTTAAAACCAGCAAAAGATGTAAGTAGTTTTCGATGTTGAGTTTTTCAAGGTAATATTTTTGTTTTCAGTACAGAACAGATATTATTAAATAATAATAATAGTTGCAACTTTTATTTTTATAATTATCAATTACGATTGGTTTCCAGCCCTCAGAAGAAAGGCCTCTGAATCCATACCCCGTGTTTTCTCCTGCTTATATCTTGGCACCTGTCAAGGAAAGCAGAGGAAGACACAAGGAGGCAGAGGAGGCACTGGGGAACCCTAGGGAGAAGTCAACGGTTCTCTACTGTACATACTGTCTGTCAGAAGACCAGAAATGGCTCATTGCCTGTGTTACTGATGAATTGGGGGAACTCCTCGAAACTATTACAATTAATATTGAAATTCCAAATAGGTAGGCTATCTTACCATCGTAAATTCATGTCTTTATTAACTGTATTAAAAAAAATCCCAATGATTTTTGCTGAATTACTATATCGTAGCTCGGTTGCTGCAACTCTGGCTACATCAAATTAATGGCAGTTTTGTTTTTTATCTGTTTTGGTAAATTAAGTTTACACTTCTTTCCAGAACAAGGAGAAAAAAGGCGTCTTCCCGTCGACATGGTCTCAAGAAACTAATGAACTGGATTCTGGGGGTGATGTCAATCGGCATCCACCCTTGGAGGTTAGTCATTGGGCGGCTAGGACGCATCGGCCACGGAGAACTCAAAGGGTGGCTCTCACTCTTGTCGAGGAAGTCGCTGATGATGGCCTCGAAGAATCTCAAAGAAATGTGCAAACAATGCTCTTTTCTTTTTCCTGGCGAGGCCCCCTGTATTTTATCCGCCTGTTTGGTCTCTCTAGAGCCAGACTCGGCCTTTCGTATGATGCCAGATATTTTTACTCCAGATGAGAGATTCGGCCAAAATAGCCAGAATTGCAACCTCTCTACGCCTCAGGACGCCACCTGTACTCATATCTTAGTCTTCCCAACATCAGCGACTGCTCAGGTAAATGGCATTGCATTAAGGTTTGCAATACTTCAGTTTTTAAAACGTGAGAGAGATGCTTTACAGTTAACATTCAAGTTAGTTAATATGAGTAGCGCCGTTTATTCTCACGTACCCTTCTAGTTAAAAGTAATTTACATTACGCGAAAATTAATTACATTAAGCCAAATTAATTTATTCCATTTCAGTCGGCTCAGCAGCGGTTCCAAGACGAGCCAACGTTTAACTTCGAAGGCGAGGACAACGTTTTACTCCTGGGAGAGGATGACGAAATGGGAGGCGGAATCGTAGGGAATATGGGAATGATTTTCAGTGACCTCCTTTCCTTGGACACAGTTACCCCGCAGGATATTGACCCCATGGAAGATGGAAGTGGACAGCAAGAGTCGTTGTCGCAGCCTGGAAGTCCCACGTCACAGGGTATTAGTGGAAGGGCGTCACCGTCGCAGTTTTCGGGGCAAGCTAGGAGCAATGGGGTGGTGATGGTTGACCCCCACGAAGACGCCGGGGGTTCGGCGCTACAGCAACAGCCTTTGGCGTTAGGGTACTACGTTTCCACGGCTTCCACTGGGAAATTGCCACGGTGGTTCTGGTCCTCCTGCCCTCACTTAGAGTCCGCCTGTCCTACCTTTCTGAAGAGTGCCCTGCATTTTAATCAGCCGGCGGTCACCCAGGCAGAAGATTACATGCATAATGCCACTACTAAAGTTCACCCTTTGGACTCTACTTGTACAGCGGATGTATTAAGGTAAGCCTCGAGCTTTATTTCATTGAAATTGTTAAAAAGGAGGAAATAAGAATAGTGTCCGTTAGAATGTTAACGCTTCCTACTTTCTATCTCTAATTATGACTTTTTTTTTTTTCCTTCAGATTTGTTTTAGAAGGATACAACGGACTGTCGTGGCTGGTTCTTGATCCAGCCACTCAGGATCGTAGATCGTGTCTGCCTCTTCATATGCAAGTTTTGTCTCACCTTTACAACCTGATGGCGTCTCTAGTTTAGATGCTTTCAGCATTTTTAAAATTTATAGTTTAAAAAAATTTTAAGGTTTTAATTCGACTTTTAATCTGATGTACGAAGTAATTGTTTTTTTTGTTTTATTTTCTGACGCATAAAGTTTTGATCACAATAAAAAAGTAAATAAATCTTTCATAAATAATTTTGGTTTGTCCAGTAGTTGTTAAAAAAATCAAAAACTCCTGCCTTAAAAGAAGAAAAGTAAAAAAAAAAAATTCAGGAGCTAAAATCATTAAAACGAAGGCCTTATGATGAATGTTCTTATTATACCAAAGTATGTAAACAAAAAGTTTCCTTATTTTATTATTAGGATTTTAATTTTTAAAATTTCATTTTTAAATTATTTATTAATTAATTGATGTATATTATATAGACATAGAATGGAGAGGGTTTATCTGTGATACGAAAATAATTATTAAACTGAACTATTTGTTGCACATTCTTATTAACATTTGCCTTTGATTATGTTGTTAATAGTACTTTAAAAATTTTTTGCTTTAAGCAAAACTATTTGATTTTTGTTGACGAATGAGGTGGGCTTGGGACCTCGACCAAGATGCTTTCTCCCGTCTTTGAGGAGTAATGACTTTGTTCTTAGGTTTTCAAGTGCAAATAAACTATTCAACAATCATGAATTGAAAGAATCACTCTGGGAATGTTGATGCAATATCTTAAATGGTTTTTTTTTTTTTTTTTTTCACAAAATTCTTGGTATGAAGTACCTAATAACCAAGCAATCACAAAATGCATAGAATACCCACCAATGAATGACATATACTTTGTAAATAACTTTTGTACATATTCCTTCAGTTCATATATATAATGTGAAAGCATCTCCAACTGATAGGTTTATATATAAGAATCACCAATTTTAGTGCTTTTAATACTTATGGTGACTGAGCTGTTGTACAATAACAGATGTAAAGTTGTTTTATTGAAATGTAAGATTTAATGAGTATTGAGAGAGAAATAATGTTCAACAAATTGTATTATAATAATAATATAAAACAGTAGGATATGGAAATGTGAGAAGTTATCTAATTGCGATTTGTTATTGCCTTTAGACCACTTTGCATTCCTAAGGTCCAGTAATTCTCCGGAAAAGGTGATTTTATCTTAATCCGTTGCTGCCCACAGACCACAGACTCACCCTATGGTGCATATATGTTTATACCTCTGTGTAATGGTATATATATATTTATATATTTTTGGAAAGAAAATTATTATTTAACAACAATTTAATGATTATAGTATTATTTGGTGTAGCCATAGCGAAGTAGAAATTATATATTTAACATGGGTCAGATGAAAATAGTTATAATATGCATTGATATAGAAATTGTTAGTTACGAATTGAGTGAAAGGAGGTCTTCGAAAGCCTTACAATAGAAAGAAACCTTCTAGTAATGCGAATTACTTTTAAAATATTTAAATTAATAATAATTCTTCTTTGGGGGTTATATTTTCATACAAATAATGATAGCTTTAAGTGTATTATTTTTTCTAATTTTAATTGGTTCTATTATTTATTTAATTATATATACATATATACACTATTTTTTAATACTTTTAGTCACTTGAGTTCCTGTTTTTTTTCTTCTTTCTGAAATACCTGATTTAAAATGTGTTCAGAAGGGAATTAAAAAAAAATTGGATTTGCATAAATTATAATAATGCTCATTTAGCTCTCTCAAAACAAATACAGAAAATAGTTTAGTTTTAGAAGCTCTGAAAGGTACTTACGTAAAATATATATATATATATATATATATATATATATATATATAAATTGTATTTATTAACAAATTTAATATTAATACCATTTTCTCTTTTGTATTTATTGACTATTTTCTCAAGTTTTTAGTTTGTGTAATTCTGTTCGAGGTGGAATTATTATTTTCTAGTATGAATACCTCTTTATCAGAGGGTTTCTGTACATGTGTGAAACTCGTGTAAATGACATGAGAGAGAGGAAACACTTCTCTTTTATCATTATTAATATTGGTATAAAAAATACAACTTCATGTGTAAGACTATTTTTTTCTCCCTTTTTTTCAAAATCAGTTTGAGGCGCATCTTCGGTTATGTTAATTTGCATGTTTTTTGGGCGGGGAAGTTCAGTCTATTTCTTCAAAATAATAATAATGTTTGGGGTTGTTTAACTTCCATAATGGCAAAATCAAGTGATGTACGATCTGAAGCCATCTACGGGTCACTACATAATCTGAATGCAGAAGACAGTGGTTACCCATCCAGTTATATTGGAGACCCAACGTCACTGAACCTCGTTAATTTAACGGGTAATAACGCCGTAGCTCCGACTTCCTCAAAAGTAGAGCCATTGAAATAAGTGATTAGCAAAAAGTATTTAACCTGTATCCTGAACTTATCTAATATACTTCGTAGCAGTTTCGTGCGTTTCTCTATTCACACGAAGGTCAAGCTGGTGGCCCCGATGGAGGAGCGAGTTGCTTTTTTGCGATCTCCATCGCACATAGTGCTGCGGATGAGCTCACCCTGTATCGTCCTGAGCCAGTCACCGTCGTCTTTTGAAGATTTCAACTTTGACTCCTGTGACGTTCCTGAGGTCCTTTGGAAGCTGGTTAAATAGTCTTGGCCCCGACCACCAAGCTATTTTCCTTTAGTTTGGGAACTACACATTCTGCCTTTCCTATTTTTTAGTGTTGGCTGGGTGATAGGTACCAGTTTTTTAATTATTTTCCACGTATAAATTATGGTGTATGCATTAAACTTCGTTTTAATAATTTGATTTTATCTAAGATCATCTTTTCCGAAATAGGCGTCTGTAATTTTTGTGCGAGTTACAAGGAATTACAAGAAAAAATTACCTCAAAAGGCCTTGCGGCTCATACCGAGGAGGTACCAATGGCAACGGGTGCCAGGGAAAAATTCATACACCCTCAAATAGTGTGCAAGATTCGGTCTAACCTTTTCTTGAACTGATCCACAGAAGCACTATTCACAACTTCTGAAGGTAGCCTGTTCCACGTGTCACAGATTTTATACGTAAAGTAATTCCCACACGCACTAGTCCTAAACCGTTTCAAATCCAACTTCCAACCATTGCTGCGAGTTGGGTTATCATTTAAACTAAACATGCTTCTAAAATGGACATCGTTGAACCCGCGTAAGAACTTGAAAACCTCGATGAGTTGACCGCGCAGCCTCCGAGTTTCCAGCGAAAACAAATTCGGCGCGTAAGCGTCGATTGTAACCCATATGCCTAACCGAAGGGATTAACTTTGTGGCCCTCGCCTGCACTCGCTCCAGCCTCTCAATATCTTTCCTGAGGGTGGGCGACCAGAACTGCACAGCATACTCCAAGTGCGGCCGAACCAGAGAATTGTACAGAGAGAGCACAATTTCCTTGTTCCGAAATCGAAATTGCCTCCTGATATAACACAACTACTTCTGGGCTTTCTTTTCTACCTCTACCCACTGTTTGGTAAACTTAAGGTCGCTGCTAATTAGCACACCCAAGTCCTTTTCCAAATCAATGGCCTCGATATTACTCACTAACATTGAGGAAATTAGTTTTGACCACCCCGATACCAAATTCTCAGTATGAAAAATGACTGCATCAAAGAATTGAAAATATCATGTTCGAGTTCGTCCTTAAAAGCGAGTTTCAACTGTACACTTTTTACCTTCCAAGTTATATAATTTTTTAATAGGATAATTTGGCCCACGTTCAAACGTCAAATTTCTTTATTTTGAACTGCATGAAATTCTTAAAAATAATATTTGGTTCAGAACTGTCATTTAAGATTAAAGCAATTTAGATATTTCCCTCACACGTACGCGATTTGATTTCAAAATGTTAGTTTTTTTTTTTTAACCGAAAGTCACGATCATCCTGACAATCTAATATTTATCATAATTATACTATTAACGTATTATGTAGAAACGGGAAGACAAAATCTGAGTTACCAATGAATTGCAGCGAAGTTATCTATCGGCTTTCGATTAACTTCATTATTACCTTCCAACAACTAAGTTGATTAAAGCTTGGACTCTGGCACCAAAGTCCTGAGTGCGACTGCCACCGCCATTGCAGAAGTTGGGAGTTGGGCCAGCCACTTAGTCTCTAAATGTTCCATCTCAGATGACCGAGTTCAACCCCGATCCCACCCTCCGTGTAGAGAAGCAGGGGTTGGAGATATTACCTGCAGAGAGATTCCTTCGCCCGGGGACAAATTGTGGGTAGAGAGAGAAATATCAATGTATTTGTTGTACTATAAAATGTCTTCTACTTCGCAAAGCAAATAAAGCCACTGCATCTCATCTTTGCCTTCTTAGGTTATAATTTATGGTTTGGACAAACGGCGAAACGGAAAATGTTCATAAGGTTTTTCTTTTAGTACTGTTTGTAGCAAACAAAAATCATGAATTTGCCAGATCATTTCAATACTTCTAAAAGAGTTGAGATTGCAATTTCCAAAACAGATTTTCACTTATTTAACGTTCTGAGTCCCTTTTCAATCGGAGAAGGGACATTGGGTCTTGGTAGTAGTTGGATGGGCGACCTGTGCTTCAGATTCCACGTAAAGCTGTAGGCCCTCTGTCCACACACACGTAATCAGCCCTTCATGAAATGACACTAAATTTTGTAAAAATTACTTACATTTTGTGTGACAACATACAAGTGAAAACTATCACTAAAAACCCTTTCATTGGTAATTCACACAATTTGATGACTAACTTTTTTTTTTGCAATTAGACCCCTATTTTCCATAAAAAATAACCATAACTTAAGTTTTAACCAACAAACAGCAAACTCTACCCAATTTAAAAAAATAAATAAATAAAACCCCAAAAGTAGGCTGACCATATTTCCTTGAGACAAAAACGGGACATTGGGATGGCAAAAAAGGGACGGGGGTTATGTAATATTCTGTATTCATGAAAAAGTAAGTACATAAACATATTGAGCTTACAATTATTCTTCAGTGACAGAACCCATACAAAAACCCATACAAAACGGTACTGTCCCGTTCAAAACGGTACGTATGGTCAGCCTACCCAAAAGGCACTTCTTATTCTATTCCAATTTATTACTCTGAAGCCTATGAAACATTACCATTACCTAATTTATATATTAGCACTGGCATCAATTTAAATGTGCATCAATTTTTTTTAAGGCCAGCTCATTTTTAATCTCAAGACAAAATTCACATAAACATATGAAACTATCAAATATGGAAAATTTATAACCACATGATTCTTAACAAGAAAACTTTTAAGTTGGAAAACCATCTAGCTACTGGCCAAACTTGACAAGCTTCTAAACTGGTTTTAAAAAAATAGCCTTATCAATCTTTGCTATCAAGTTCATACGAGACATTTAAAATTGTTGAGACAATATTGTGGAATGACCAATTAACCGAAAAGGACTTAATATATTACTGCACTGGTTTTGTAAATTGTATATTTCCTTTAGAACAGATCATATCTTAAAGTTCAATCAGAGCAAACGTATCATGCAAAGTAATCAGACTTGACGAACCACCATGAAATACAAATTAAAATTTAAGCAAATTAATAATGTAAACTGTATAACTTAATTCTCAAAAAATTGTCGATAAGTGTTGTCACTAAAAAAAATATAGAAAATAAATCAGGATTCTTAATTCCTTTCAGAGCTCCAAAGGACCTTGGTAAACCCAGGAGCCACTAGCTTACACATCTTCAGTTAATAGTGAGCAAAAAACAAACTTAAAACTAAAAGATGCTACAAAAGAGAATGGCATTGAATTTTATCCTTTTCCTTAATGCTAAAAATATAAGGGCAAAATAACCGAAACAAAGTTAATAATAATTTAAATTAATTAAAATGTTAACAAAAACAATATAAAAACCTAAAAGTTTTAAAACAAATCTGCCGAAATAATAAAATATTAAAATTTTTAAGAAAGTTGATGACCGATGAAAAAGTCACCCCCCCCCCCCCCCCCCCCCAACTAGAAGAGAACTCGAGTAAGAGGACTTCTCAGCTGTGCTTTATTGAAAACCCAGTACTTTCACAAGGAAATTACAGCTTCATCAGTCTCCACACTTCGACTAAAAAGGTCGCAAAAGGTATCATACTACCAGTTTATCTAATACCTGCACATAACAAAATGTAACCTCAAATAGTTAAAATAATTAAAAAATGCGAGGATTGGTCTTAAAGTTTCAAGTCACTTTTTGCATAAAATATATCATCATTGTCTGGAAATTTTCAGACAAACCCTCGTATAGTACAATAAATGAATTTCATGCTGGTCAATATTATTTAGGAAACGGGTATTATATCAAAGTAAGGCACGGACTGAGAGCTTAAGCATATTTTGATGACAACAGGGCAACTGACAACCCAACTGAAGTGCCGAGGGAATAAGATACAGTTGTATTATGAAAATCATATTTGAATTTTTCTTTTACTGGAAAAAATTTCAATTCATTCTTTCTATTTCTCAAGAAAATAAAAAAGTTCGGTAAATATTAAATATCAATAATAACAAAAAGTTCGTGATTATCACCATCATAAATCTGCATATTTGAATAAGTTATCGCTTTCACCTCGGATCCTTGTGGGTGTTTCTCTAAATCAAACTCTTCACCAAATACTGTTGCCTTTAAACTAAAGTTCTCCTTATCAAATTCTGTAATTTCAACTTTACGACCGATAAAGAAAGGTTCAGCGCAAAATAAAAATAAACATTCATCTAGGAAGTGGAACAAAAAATTCTGCATGTCATCTTCTTGAACTTCAATATTCTGTTTTTCTTTTATTTCTATAGTGTCAATTTCTGTCATGTAGCCATACATAGCAATTGCCGACTGTTCAAATGCTTCTTTCAAATCATCTCCCCAGCTATGGATCTGAACATCTGCAGTGTGATCCAAGTATTCATATTTTGTTGGGGGAAGCTTTAAATCAGAAGCTGTAAAAGAATCTTCAGAGGCCATTTTTTTTTATATATTTATACCAATATTCTGTAAACAATGAAAAAATGTTTGATATGATATTTAATGTAGTTATGACTACAAGCTTTATACTTTAAAAGTAAGCATGAAATTAGCTTTCATTCTGAAAATACAAGACCAAACTTGACTCACCTACAAAGGCTGACTAGCGTATTTTTTTATTCATTTCCCAGTACCTATTATTGCACGCACTTTCATAATGATTTCAGCATAAACATACTCCTAAATTCAAATTACTTAACTTCCACACACACACACACACACACACACACACACATATATATATATATATATATATATATATAATATATATATATATATAATATATATATATATATATATATATATACGTGTATACAGGGTGGGCGGAAAGTAGCTCCCTAATTTAAATTACATATAAATTATGTATAAATTGTGATTGTATTGTTATATTGTTATGGTGTGTTCTCTAAAGTGGTACAATTCTAACGGTAATCTTTTTTTCTCTAAAGTGTTCTCTTTGTTTCTCTAAAGTGGTACAATTGTAACGTTCATTTTTTTTTTTTCATTTCAGATTGAAGGGTAACATGGCTGAGCGTTTAACACTGCAGGAGCGTGCCCAGTTGGCGGCACGGTACGAAGTTTGGCAATCTGTCGTTCGAGTTCAAAGATGGTGGCGGGCCATTCACGGACCACGTGCCCAAGTGGACCCGAAAACAATCAAGAACTCCCACTCGAAGCTCATGACCACGGGGTCTGTGGCAGATGTTCGAAGATGTGGTCGCCCTTCAACATCCAGGGCCCAGGAGACGGTGCAGGCAGTTCAGGAAATGTTCGCACGGAGTCCACGAAAGTCAACTCGCCAGGCAGCTCGGGAAGGTGGACTCTCCCGCTACTCAGTGCGAACTGTGCTGAAGAAGGAGCTGAACTTGTTGTTCGTGAGTGGCTGGATGCCCACTTCCCTGGGCGTTGGATGGGTCGTCGTGGTCCACATCAATGGCCAGCCAGGAGCCCCGACTTGACACCGTGCGACTTCTTTCTTTGGGGGTGGGTAAAGGAAGAAGTCTACCGCACCAAACCGAGGACATTGGAAGAACTGGAGGACCGAATTCGGGAAGTCATGTCCTCCATCCCTCCGGAGTTCCTGCTAAAGTCAGTGGGCGCCATTCCTGGGCGGCTCCAGAAGCTGGTGGAAAGAGTTGGAGCCCACATTGAATTTTAGAGAAAACCTACCATGTATGCCTACCTTTTCATATTATTTCTTCTGAAATAAATGGATAATATACGTATTTTTTTACCAATCCAAAATAGGGAGCTACTTTCCGCCCACCCTGTATATATAAATATATATATATATATATATATATATATATATATATATATATTATATATATATATATATACACACACACACACACACACACACACAGGGTGTCCGAGAATTATCTGTACACGTTTTGGCTGTTATTAAAAGTCAACCATGAAGTGTAGAAATTCCAGTGTTGTCCCATTTTACAGAGAATCTCAGTTTTTTCTGATACCAAGTTTTGACAAGTTTTTTAGAAATTCCAGTGTGTCCGAAAATTATCTGTACAATTTCATCTTTTAATAAAATTCTTGATAACACACGTACAATTCTTAAACAAGATTATTTAGAATCTGTATTTTCAAAAGTTTCTTTTATTAAAGTAACGTTTTTACAAACATTCGATATGTGCACCATCAGTGATTCGCAAAACATCCAATCGATAATCCAAATGTTGCCATGTACACTGCAGCATATCCACATCAATTCCCTCAATAGCAGCTGTGATTCTTGCTTTTAAATCATCAATGTCTGTCACCCGCGTACAAAAAAGAAAAAACTTGTCAAAACTTGTTATCAGAAAAAACTTAATGAGTTTCTCTGTAAAATGGGACAACACTGGAATTTCTACACTTCATGGTTGACTTTTAATAACAGCCAAAAATTGTACAGATAATTCTCGGACACCCGGTATATATATATATAATTCAGTGGCGACTCCTGCACTCGGGCTTCTCGGGCTGAGCCCGAGAGGCAAGGAGCAAGAAGAAGCATGAGAGATAAAATTGTGTATTTATAGATTTAAGTTTTAAAAAAAGTTTTAAATACAAATTGTAAAAATGGTTTTTGGCTGGTAGTATGTTACTATTTTTCTGTCTAGCCTTCGTCACGCAAGCAAATTTTGAGCGCATTTAAATCAGGGTTGTGGAGTCGGAGTCGGAGTCGTGGAGTCGCACGTTTCAGGGCGGAGTCGGAGTCGGAGTTGAATTTTTACAATGTGTGGAGTCGGAGTCGGAAAATTTTGGACCGACTCCACAACCCTGGTTATAGCCACTAGGTTAAGGGTTATTCAATTTTAAGTAGGACTACTACTGGTTAGACCTTAATTATGTTTAAGAGAATCTTTTTCATTTATATATATATATATATATATATATATATATATATATATATATATATATTATTGGAAAAAATAAAAATCCCTTAATATGATAATATCTACAAGTCAATATCCTTCTTAATATTTGAATGTTCCCTTATCCTAGAAAGTAACCTGACGATTCATGTGGTGGTGATGAAATGTCTTATTATTATGATAATTATAGAGTGAAACACTAGAGGAGTCGGAGTCGTATATTTAAAATGTGAGGAGTCGGAGTCGGATTTTTAGATTTTTTACAATGTGTGGAGTCGGAGTCGGAGTCGAATTTTTACAATGTGTGGAGTCGGAGTCGGAAAATTTTGGACCGACTCCACAACCCTGATTTAAATACCCTTCCTACCTATAAAAAAACTATATTGACACTAAGTTTTCTGTAATCTTTCAAGATCCTTTACTCGGGCGCAAGACATTACGCCCGAGAAAGTATAAGTAATATAGTATATTTAAAGTTCTTTTAATGAATAATTATTTGCTTACATACGGTTACATAATAGTCCTCCTCCTAATTCTCATTAAATAAAATACGTTTTTCCTCCTATTAATTTTTTTTATAAAGAAAAAAACATTTCAACTCGGGCTTATATCCTTCGGCCTTGTAGAGGCACAATTTTTAATTCTGGCGATACATGGTAACTTTCTACGTTTCGATAAGCGTGCCTTCAACTGCCTTGGGCGGCGGTGCAGTTTGATTTTTGCCGCAATGAGAGGTTGTTCGCTTTTTTTAAATAATCTGATTTATTTTTAATATTATAAGTATTCTGAGAAGTATAGCCCACCCATGGAGGACATGGTGTTATCATTAAAAGAAAAACCATTTGGAAGGAGAAACATCGCTGAACAATGAGAAATTATCAAATTGATCGAATTAGATCATTTAAGAAACACAATGGCTCAAGAACGGCTCTCGTCCCTGGCTAGGATTTCAATTGAAAAAGAAATACTTATTGATTTAGAAAGCAAAAAGGAATTACATGACCGAATATCGAAGGAATTTGCTTTAAAACCAAGACGCTTGGACTTTACGTTCAAGTAAATAAAATTCAAATAATTTTTTTACCGAGATATGTATTTATTTTATTGATAATCTTAAGTTATTGTCATGCATTTAAATGTCGGCTCATATGTAGACTTGAAAATTTGAAAAGAGCCTGAGTAGTCTTGAAGAGCTGGAGTCGCCACTGATATATATATTATATATATATATATATATAATATATATATATATAATATCTATCCCCAACTGTCTGTGGCCACCTTGTCGTGGTGGGTGGGTTCTCGTGTTAACCCAGTGGGCTACGTCGGCGGGGGCTTAGCCCCCGGAAGGGTCACCCATGCCGGACAGGCTACTGGGGAGACCGGGTTAAGTACCACTAAAGTCTTTGGCTCCCAGTACGGGTCTCCCGGGCTGTCCGCCGGAGGTGACGCCCTTAGGGCGTCACTGTGCGGATGGATTGGGTGTCCGGGCCGATAGGATTTGGGGGGCTGGAGTCTTTGCGTCGTTTGGGGGCAAACTTCCGTAACACGGGGCCCCGTTTTTAAACCGACGGTGTGTCCCCTGGGGATGAGGTATCCCGCCCCCGGCGGTTTGCGCTCGGCCTCCCTTTCTCACCGGTAGGCAGTTTCGCGCGGCCCCTGGGTCCGTTTTTCTCTAACTAATAACGTATGGATACTTTTACTTCTTGTCCTAGAACTCGGGTGGTGGGCGACCAGGCCCCACGAGTCCTCTACCACTGGAAGACCACGTCGTGAAGGGGTCGGCCTTCCTTATGGCTACGGAACACTCGCATTCTCCTCCTTCGTTATCGACCGCAACCAGTACCTCGAGCAAGCCTTTGGACACACCTCCTCTAGAGCAGGGGTCCCACCCCAGCTCCCCTCAGCCAGCTACGGGCAAGCCAACAGGGTCCACAAAAGACGCCCCGAAAACCAGGCCTCTCGCTCTCTCCGTATGTCCCTCTCACCCGCCGTTGACCTGCCTCTCCATGGAGAAAGCCCCGTGACGGACGGGGAAGTCGGCGTCCACGTTCATCCTATCGACCACTAGATGTCCCAGTCCACCTCGAACCAACAGCTTCCCTATCCCTACCCAGTATTCACAAGTTTTTAGTTATCCGCCCTACTTTTGGGTCCCTACCGTCCAACTCTGAAAGGACATTTCAGGCGAACCGCACGCGCAGCAACTCTAGCCGTTATGACGTCCGACCACAGAAGGACGCTTCTCTCCTTATAAAATCGCGAACAGCGGCAGAAACGAATGCCCTCCTCTCCTTCACAGAAGTCCTCGGATGCTCGATGTCCGTTTCCCCTCATCCTCGCCTGAACCAGAGTCAGGGCACTATCTTCGCTACCCGTTTATTGTTGATACCTGAGAACGAGTTATTAAAAGACCTCACACCCCAGGGTATCATTAAGGTTCATATTCACATCTCGTCAAGGAGATACCCCCTCCCCCACCCCGCGCCTCCTCCTCACGTTCAACACCCTAGTCCCTCCCTGTCGTATTGTGTGGGGCATGGGAGACTGCGCGCCATGCGAGTTCTCGGTCCGCCCATACATTCCAGACCCGACCCATTTGCTTTAAGTGCAATAAGTTTGGGCACGTCAGTTCAGTATGCCGACAGCCACAACAACTGTGCGTACGTTGCGGGGATATCGCCCACCCAGAACGATGTCCCGACTCGCCTAAATGCTCAAACTGCGCCGGCACACATCTTTCGTCGTCTCGTGAATGTCTTTTTTAAGTTTGAGGAGGAGGTCCGAGCCCTGCGGGTGGTGGACTTTATCAGCCTCCGAGAGGCGCGAGACAGGGTGCGGAGGCGGGAGACGAGGTCGGGGGTCTCTTATGTTGCAGCGCTCCGCTCAGTTCCCTCGGCTCGCCGTCCGGATCCGCCACTCAAACCCCCATCGACTACTAATCCCCCTTCCCGATCAGGCCCCACATCGGACCCGGCAGCCACCTGTCCTCCTACCATGCCACCCCCACCATGAATCTCCAAAGTTACAAACTTCCCAGAACTGTGGAATCGGGAATCTCTGTTCCCGTCTCACAGGAACCCCGCTCTCACCGCACTCTGAGAACACACCCAAATCTAGCGACCGGGCTAAATCAACGAGGCGGAGACGCCGGAGTGAGTCTCCGGACTCACCGACCATCCAACAAGTCTCTCTTTCTTCTCCTAAATCCAAAAAAAGAACTTAAGCACCTACACCCTTAACCTCGCCTAAGATGACCTTCTCACCCTTGCACTCACCCCTGAAGAAGTTAATAGTCGTTGCTGACGTGCACGAGCCGGCGCCTAGGGCGAGACACGAGGCAGATAACCCTACATCCGAGGACCCAGTGGACGAGCACTGGCACGCCTACATGGTGTGACCAGAGTACCTTCGGCCGCACCCCCGAGCCTCATGGATCTACCCGTACCCCATGGTGCCATCTTCTCCACACCACCACGAGAACACCCTGGCTCATTCCCCTGTACCCCCATTGAACCGGCCCCTCTCATACCTCCGGCTCTTCCCTCACCGGCCACCCAGACATTGTCCTCTCCCCCACCCACCCGGTTTTACTAGTACCCCCTGTCGTCACCCCGGGTGTCCCTGGAAACCGCAGACAAACAGGGAGGTGCCGATATGGACAATGGAACCCTCCCCCGTTGCATGTCTACTGAACCCTGCAAAGAGACTCCTCACCCTCTGAGCCCGTGACGGTCCCCGGGCTGCCGCGATCCACGCCTCGGGTCCAGTTCGGTCGACTCGGCCCCACAGTCCCCCGAAGGGGTTGGCAGGTCAGCCGATTCCCTCCTTGGTGAACGGCAGGTGACCTGACAGGCCCCCGACTTACCCCCCGCCATCATGAACTTAGATCTTCATTAGTGATGTAGGTCACATCCGCATCCGCGGAACATCCGCACATTTTCTCGCATCCGCACTTTGGACTGCGGATGTGGACCGTTGAGATAAAACGTCATTAATAAGCGGAAATTATCAAATTCTACTATATTAATAGAACTAGTTCATTGTGCGCAAAAGTGATGCAAGCGACAAGACGAGAGGCTGTTCTTGTATGAAGTTACTCTCTTGCAACCTACTTAGATCCACGTTACAAAGCTAAGTTATTTTCACCTAGTACATTAGAACGAGTTAAATCATCACTTGGCAAAGCAGTTGAAGAGTTTCAATCTCTTGAATCTGTCGCTTCGCCACCCACCAAAAAAATAAAAGTTTCAGTGACAGAACCAACACCTTCAACAAGCAAATCTATCACAGAATCTCTCTCTCAGTTTCTTGAGTCAAGCAGCAATGATGAGACCTACGCGATGTCAAAAGATGTAGTAAAAATGATAGAGAGCTATCACCAAGAAAAACGCCTGGTTGCATGTGACAATCCTATTAGTTGGTGGAAAAATACGCAGAATATCTATCCATACTTGAGTAAACTTGCAAGGAAACATTTAGCCTGTCCTCCAACAAACGTACCAAGCGAGAGATTATTTAGCAGTGCTGGATTAATATATGATGAAAAGAGAAACAGACTGGCAGCAGAAAAGGCAGAAAAATTAATGTTCCTTAAGCATAACCTTCCTATAATTAAGTTTGAACATTAAACGATGAACATCTTAGTTTACTTTATTTTAATTACTCATTTATAAATATGCCTAATAAAACTTTAAACTTAATATAAATAGTTATCAAGCTAATTAAAGATCTCTTTCTATAAGGGTGGAGGTTGGGGAAAGAGGACGGTGGGGTGCATTTGAGTTGGGTTCACGTCCCGCATCCTGGTAACACAATTATGGTTTCTAATTGTGGCTGAAACTCAACAAAATATAACGAATTTATTTGCAGACGAATTCACTAATTGATTTCTATATTAGTTAGATGCTTGATATTATTTTATATGTTCAGAGAAAAGTACAGCAATTATTGTACAATTAATCAATTATACTACATTATAGCTACAGCTCTCTCTATATAATAACTTATTATATACGTTAAACACAACAAATCTCGAATATATCCTAAAAAATAACGAAAATGTAGACATCCGCATCCGCGGATGTTGAAATCAAACATCCTCATCCGCGGATGTGAAAAAAATGACATCCGCTACATCACTAATCTTCATCCACAGTCTAACTCTCCAGCACCTTCACCCTCTCCACTTCTCCCTCGTCAAACAATGGACCCTCCAAAAGCGACGATCCTACAATGGAACTGTAGGGGAATCTTCGCAAATTATGAAGGCCTCAATTCCCTGATTGCCTCTGCTCGTCCGGTATGTGTCTGTCTCCAGGAGCTAATTCTGGGGACCAGACCAATGCCCTGCCCCACCGGATATTCTAGCACTACCTCTCCGTCTCCTACCTGCACATGAAGGGGGGCTGCCATCCTCGTCAACCGTACGGTCCCCTTTCACAACCTCCCTATCAGATCTCCGTTACAGGTGGTTGCTGCCACGATTTTCCTGGACAAGCAATACACAGTCTGCTGAATCTACCTCCCCCTCACTCCCAAGTTTCCCGCGATGACCTGGTTTGAGGTTGTTCAACAACTCCCCAGGCCCTTCCTACTCTTGGGCGATTTCAATAGTCGCCACTCCCTGTGGGGTGATACGACCTCCACTTTTTTGGCTCCAATCCTGATTACCCTTATGGCTGCTCTCTCCTTAGAGTGCCTCAACGACGGCTCTTCCACACACTACCACGTCACCAGATGCATCCCGTCCTGTATCGATCTGTCATTCATCTCGACGGACGGCCTCCTGGACTTCGCCTGGCAAGTGCTTCGGGATGACCACTTCCCTGTTTACCTCACACTAAATCGGCACGACCAGACCGTTCAGGTACCGGAGAAGTGGATAACGGCCAGAGCTAACTGGCTACTTTTCCGGAACACCACCTCCACACGTTGTACGACGGCCCATTTTCCATCCTCCGAGGAATGCATTGCGTACTTTGAGGCGACTGTTGTCGCAACAGCAAGCACCGGCATTCCACGATGCTACCCCGACAGGTGCCCTGGTGGAACCCAGAGTGCGCGAAAGCCACTCGAGCCAAGAAGAGGGCTACCCGACGATTTTATCGTACGCGAACCCCTATCCATCGCATGGAGATGCAGCGGGCCAGAGCCGTTGCTCGCCGAGCTTCCTGGCGTACGTTTGTATCAGGTATCACCTCCACACCATCGACTACCATCTGGAAGAAGGTACGGAGTGTCGAGAGACGACATGCCCCCTCCCGATCCCCGGTCCTCCGAACTAATGACGGGCTTCTCTGTGAACCTAGGTCGGTGACGAATCTTCTGGCATCTACCTTTGCTGCCGTCTCCTCCACAGACAGCCCCCACGCGCTGGCCTCTAACAAGAGCTGCTCACCATCCCTCGACAACTCCTACAATCGGCTGTTCACCATGCGAGAGCTACAGGCGGCACTCGCCTCTAGACGGTCTCCTTCCCCTATTGTATGATCCAACACATCCATCCTACTATGCTACTGTTCCTACTAGATCTCTACAATCGTATATGAATTGAGGGCACCTTCCCTTCTTGGTGGAAAGAGGCCCACGTCATACCAATCTCCAAACCCGGCAAAGACCCCCCCTTGACCTCACTATAGACCAATTGCATTAACATGCTGTGCCCGTAAAATCTTTGAGAAAATGATCGCCGCGCGACTCTCCTTTCTCCTTAAAAACAATGACTCCCTCCCGGCTACCTAGTCTGGCTTTCGACAGTTTGGCTCCACTACAGACCCCCTCCTATTCCTCAGCCGGGATATACAGAACGCCTTCAATAGGAGACAGTTTGTCCTGTCCACTTTCTTCGACATCCAGAAGGCCTACGACACCACCCATCGACGTATCATCCTCGGTGAGCTCCAAAATTTGGGTTTTCGTCGGAGCCCTGCCGACCTTCATCAGGGGCTTCTTCTCCTCCCGGACCTTTCAAGTACGGGTGGGCTCAGTCCTCTCTGACATCTTTGAGCAAGAGGACGGGGTCCCACAGGAAGCATCCTGTGTCATATGCTTTTCATTAGTAATGAAAACAGTGGCAAAATCCCTTCCACCCACCGTCCGTTCCTCCATCTACGCAGACGACCTTGCGATATGGTTCGCGAGGCGGGAACTGCCCGTCGTCTAACGACAAATTCAGCTTGCCATCAATCGGGTGGAGAGGTGGAACACATCAGTTGGTTTCTGCCTATCCACCTCTAAAACCAAAAGCATGGTCTTCAGCAGAAGAAAACCCACAGCCATAACTGCCCCCTCGGTCACGCTATACGGTGAGCCCCTCGAGGTGGTGCCCACTGCGCGGTTTCTGGGAATGACCTCCGACCGACGGCTCTACTGGGTTCCCCACCTCAGGCACTGAAACACACACTCCAGCGTCCCCTCGCTCTCCTAAACCACCTTTCCCACACCACGTGGGGTGCTGACTGACGCTCGCTCCTCCGTCTTTACACTTACGTGGTCCAGTCAAAGCTGGACTATGAGTGTTGTATACGGATCTGCCTCCAGCACCTCCCTCCGAATCTTGGACCCGGTACTTAACAGGGGCCTCCGCCTCTCCGCCGGTGCTTTCCGATCTTCCCCAGCTTCCAGCCTCCAAGCAGAATGTAACTACCTCCCTCTCACCCACCGACGGGGTCTGCTCCTCATGAGGACCCACCTTCACACGCAGCAGAGGCTGCTCTCATCACTTCTGTGCACAGCAATTTTAGAACCTCTACCCCAGGGTCAGAGCTGGCACTTCATGGAAGCAGTCCACTCTTTCCTGGATCTTTCCAACATGCCCCCTCTCTGTCACCCCCATCTCATATCATATCCATCCTCCCTGGCTCCTCATCCCTATCAAGTTTTGCAGGGACTTATGTGCCCTGCCGAAAGCTACCACAACCACTACAGTATACAAGTCGCTCTTTCAGGAACACATAACCCGACACCTGATCAGAGGTGATGGTGACCCAACCACTCTCTAGAGCTGTTCCCCTTCCCTGTGAGGCCTGTCTCTTCAGCTGAACTCTTCCTATTTTGGAAGCCCTCGACATTATAAGCATCCACTCCGCCAATTCCTATGTCATCTATTCAGATTCCCAAAGCGCACTGCTCTCCCTTGAAAAATTTAACCCCCCCTCATCCACTTGTCTGCACCATCCAACAAACCTTCCACTCCTTAACGACATCCCAACACAAGACGGTCACCTTCTGCTGGGTCCACCACCATTGGAAAACGAATCAGAACCACCTGTATGCAAAACTGACAGAGAAAAAATAAAAATAATCCTAGCCAACATTCAGGGCCTTAAATCAAATCATTCCCCAGACAAAGTTTTATACCTGAAAGGACTCATGCAAGAAGCCGGAGCAGACTTTGCATGCCTCACAGAAACTCATGTAAAGGACTGCCAGGCGAACTGTGAGTTCTGTGTTGACAAAAAAGAAATGCAAATTGACAACTATAACATACTCCGAGCCAACAGAACAGTGAGACAGAAAGGAGGATGTGCTATTTACACACGCGAAAGGCATATGGCAGAAATGACTAAGTACCTCAAACAGCTACATAGAATGTGTAGCAGCAAAAGTTGAAAAATTAAATATGGTACTAATTGTAATGTACAGACCCCCAAACACGCCAACCTCAAAATTTTCAGATTTCATTACAGAGGTAAGAAATTTGGTAAAAGATCTACTCTCCAATGCCAAATTTTTTTCTCTGTGGGGATTTTAATCTCCCATTCATGAAATGTAAAAGGATAGGAAAAAAATATATGTATACACCAGGACAAGGGGGGCACACAGGAAGACCAGGAGCAGGTAAAAAAGCTACTAGCTCTAGCTGATGAATTTATATTAATGCAAGAAATAATAGAAAACAAGAAAAAACAACTGCCTAGATTTCATATTCACAAACAACAGCAACCTAGATAATGTAGAAATATCCCCAACTATAATATCAGACCACAACATTATTGAAATAATGACCAATATAAATGAAACAGGAAAGGAAAGAACATGAACAACAGAAAGAAGCAAATTTGAAATTTTAATTATCACTCCAAATCTATAAACTGGGAAGATGTTGCAACCAGCATGGAAGTAATCAGTGGTGTAGTGCTAAATAAAGAAGTGAGGGAACGCATTTTGAAAGTGTTACTCAGATGCGGTGGGGACAATGGCGAGCGCGGCGAGCCCATACAGCTGGGGGACCAGGGGCACTGTAAGCCCCCCCGGGAAATCTTTTGAAATCTGACCAATTTCAGGGATATTTTGAGGTCATATGCACTGGATATTAGGATATATTCCAAGGTTGAAGATGCAGTATTTCCAGTGTCATTAGATATACGACATCCAGTACGATTAATAAAAATAGCTAACAACTGGAATGATTAACTAAAAAAAGTTAACAACTGGTACGCTGTGGTGACTGTTTCATCAGATCTTTATAGGCTAGCATTGCCTCAGTCGAAGCTAAAAGAAATGAAACAGTTAATGATTCTTTCTCATATTTCTTCTAGGGTGGGAATTAAAATTTCATGACGTTAGAGATTTGTAAGTTCGGATTTATTTGAAACAGTGAGGGAACGCCATTCCATCTACCAAAAAAAGTAAGGGAACACCGTTCCCATGCGTTCCCACAGCACTACACCACTGGAAGTAATAGATTAGAAAACCATTTTCGAGGCCAAGACAATGGAAGAGATGCTAATGACTTTAGAGGAGAAGACATTAGAAATTGTGGAAAGACATGTCCCAAAAATACAACAAAGTGGAAAGAGAAGCAGGTTCGAGACACAAAAGAGGTCATTGTTCCGAAAGAGAAAAAGAGTGACTGCAAAATTAAGTAACTGTAAAGATAACATCATCAGAAAAATATTAGATGATAAACTGCAGAGTATCGATGATGTCATACAGGAACTAATTGAGAAGCATACAGAAAAAGATGATGACGATGCTACAGAAGCGATAAAGGTTAACTCAAAGTACTTCTATAATTTTGCAAAAAGGAAGTCGAAAAACCATGCAACTATCGGACCTCTGAAACACAAGAACAGTGCTTTATCTGATGATCTAACAGAAGTATCTGAAATATTAAGAGCTCAGTATGAATCATCTTTCAGTATCCCCAAAACTGACAATCTGATATGCGATAGAAACACGTTCTTTGAAGAAGAACTACAAGGGGACAGTATAACGGACTTCGACTTTACGACATATGATATTACACAAGCTATTGGGAAACTAAAAGCACACTCAGCAGTAGGACTGGATAAATGGAATGCCACACTGATCAAAAACTGCAAAAATGCAATCGCTAAGCCCCTATATACTGGATATGGAGACGATCACTAGACACAGGAGAAATATTGGGTACCATGAAGAGCGCGAACATAGTCCCAATATATAAAGGAGGAGATCAGTCCGAGGCCAAAAACTATAGGCAAGTGTCACTTACATCTCATCTCACTAAAATATTTGAAAGAATAGTTAGACAGAAAATCTATGACTTTTTGGAAACTCGGAAAAAATTCAATGATAACCAACATGGGTTTCAGTCAGGCAGATCATGCCTATCACAACTAATGGAACGCTACAACAACATTATTGATGCACATGAAAGTAATGAAAACTATGATGTAATATACAAAGACTTTGCCAAAGCATTCGACAAGTGTGATGTCACATCAAATCATAATACATAAACTGAAATATATGGGAATAACAAGAAAAGTAAGGAAATGGATATATAATTTCCTGAATGAGCGGCGGCAAGTGGTTACAGTACAAGGAGTATCTTCATCAGAATCAGAGGTCCTCAGCTCAGTACCACAAGGAACAGTATTAACTCCACTACTCTTCATAATCATGCTAACTGACATAGATGAGGACATTACCAGAGATAGCACAGTAACATCCTTTGCCAATGACACAAAGATCAGTAGAAAAATAAGAAACCCAGAAGATACAGGATCTCTACAAACTAATATGAACAGAATCTACAAGTGGACAGAAGACAACAATATAAAGTTTAATACCAAGAAATTTCAGCTGTTATGGTACAGAAAAAGAGAAGACCTAAAATCCATGGAATATTATACCCCAAATGGACAGGAAATTCAGAGAAATTCAAGAGCAAAAGATTTAGGGGCTGTAATGACTGATTATGCGAAATTTGAAACACAAAATAAGATAGCAGTAAACAGAGCAAAGAGAATAACTGGGCAGATACTGAGAACCTCTAAATGAAGGGATAGGAATATAATGATCCCTCTACTGAAAACACTGATCATACCCAAACTGGAATACTGTTTGGTCCTAACATGCCCATATCAAAAAGAAGACATTAGACAGCTAGAAGAGTTTCAGAGAAGCTTCACAGCCAAGATCAAGGGGTGCAAAGAACTAAATTACTTGGAAAGGTTACATGAACTAAACCTATATTCACTGGAGAGGAGAAGCGAGATACACCATTATTTACACTTGGAAAATACAGTAATGGAGAAACTAGTCTTTAATCTTACTCTGAACCCTGTAACTCCCCAAACAATAATGGAAAGTAGAAAAGGAAGACTGTGTCATGTTCCCAAATTAAAGGCTAGACAGGGAACATCCTTAACCCTGAAAGAAAATAGTTTTGTTATGAGAGGCCCAAAACTGTTTAATCAGCTACCCAAAGACCTAAGGAACATGAATGGTGTTGCAGTGGACATCTTCAAAAGAAGATTAGATGCCTGGCTCAGAACAATCCTGGATGTGCCAGGCGTATCTAGCTATGTGAGGTGGAGAGTACAAGAAACCAATTCACTACTTCACCAGGCCAACTCGAGAGGAGGGGCAACAAGCTTGATCTTCGTGAAATGAGGAATCATTGCACGGAACCTTTGAAAGGTATATTGAAATGAATGAATGATGCAAACCCACAAGGAAAAAGAAAAGTGATTCCAAGTGCTTTCGTGTATTCAGAAGTACACCTCATCAGGGAATGATTCCCTGATGAGGTGTACTTCTGAATACATAAAAGACATGGAATCATTTTTCTTTTTCCTTGTAGGTTTGCATATATATATATACAGTATATATAATGGTGCCTCGGTGGTGTAGTGGTTAGCATCGCTAACTACGAATGAATCGGCCTAGAGTTCAAGACCCAGTGACAGCAGCTGGTGCGCAGCAAAACCCAGTTGTTTATCCTTCCACACAATAAAGAAAGTGGTCGGTAGATAAATGGGTACCTTGGGTGGCCTAGTGGTTAAGAAGCTAAGCTGAGCTGCTGGTGGGGCGTGGTTCACATTCCACGTTAAAATGTAGGTCTAAGGTGGTGAAAAGCTTGACCTTCATCAGAATTAACAATTTGGGCAGAAGCTAACCAAAGGTGTGTATATATATACTAGCAGAAAACCCACCCTTTGTGCGGGTGGCAAAAATATCCCAGCTGATGGGCGGAATATTTTTGGTAGTTCCTGCGGAAGGCTGTTATCAGCTGTTATTAGTTAGGTTAATTGAATGCCTGGTTAGGTAATTAAATGCCCAGTTAGGTCAACTGAATGCCCTTGACAATTGGTTAAGTTAAGTCATGATATTTTTGTTAAAGCGCTAATGAAAATATCATGACTTAACCTAACCAATCATCAAGGGCATACAGGTGACCTAACCGGACATTCAATTAACCAAACTGGGCATTCAACACCTAGGTGCACAACCTCAGGACTTAATGTGTGTGTGTGTGTGTGTGTGTGTGTGTGTGTGTGTGTGTGTGAAGTTTCATGTTTGTAACTGCTTTTATTTTGGACATATGGCTGGAACACACACACACACACTTTTATTATTATTTTTTATATATATGTACATAAGGTACACACTGTATTTCCCGGCATATAACACAGACTTTTTCCCCCAAAATACTCCAAAAATCATGTACAGTACATGTTAAAATTAACTCGTTAAAATTGTACATGTGAAGTGAGGTAGGAGGTATATATTTTCCTAAATTTTTATTTTCCTAAATTTTCTCTTCAAAATTAGGGTGTGCGTTATATGCCAGGAAATACAGTGTGTATATATATATATATATATATATATATATATATATATATATATATATATATATATATATATATATATATATACAGGGTGTCCCATAAGTCCAGCATCATAGGAGAAATTCAGATTTTTCTATTTCTACAAACCATAATTCATATTTTTCTGTTTCTACAGGCCATAATGTCTGCGAGCAAGGAAGAATGAATCCAGATAATTCTACTCATAGGAAATCAGAGTCAAAGAGAGGCCACTGCTGAATTCAACAGACTGCATCCAGATCGCGAGCCAATAACACAGAGTTGTGTTAGCAGACTTGTTGCAAAGTTTAAGGAAACAGGATCCATAGAAGATAAACCATGCAGTGGACCTTCAAGGAGGTCCACTGATGATGATACAGCGACTGCTATCCTGGCTCATTTTAACAGAAGTCCCAATAAGTCTCTTCGGCGATTGTCCGCCGAGACAGGAGTGTCAAAAAGTAGCATCCATCGAATTCTTCAGGCTCACAAATGGCATCCATATAAACTTCAGATCCTACAGAAATTAAGCGAAGATGATCCCAACCGGCGGATGGAATTTTGTGAATGGGCTACAGAACAATATGCTCGGGATGCCAATTTCCCGTCCACCATTCTGTTCAGTGACAAGGCTGTTTTTTATGGAAATGGTGAGGTAAATCGACAGAACACCCGCTACTGGCCTCAAAACAACCCTCACTGGTATATCTCTTCAAAGGAACAAGGTGCATCTCAGGTGATGGTATGGTGTGGCATTTGGAAGGATCGCATCATAGGCCCCCTCTTTTTTGATGAACATGTCACTGGAGGCACCTACCTACGTATACTCAAGGAAGAAGCATTTCCCAGTCTTGAATGAAGAAGGAAATTTCCCAACATGGTTCCAGCAAGATGGCGCTCCTGCACATTACACCACCCAAGTAAGGGAATACCTGTACCAACAATTCCCTGGTCATTGGATAGGACGTCGAGGGTCTGTGGAATGGCCAGCTAGAAGCCCGGATCTCACACCACTAGATTTTTATCTCTGGGGCCACTTGAAAGCGCTGGTATACGCAGAGAAAATTAGGAGTGTTGGACATTTGCAGCAGCGCATTATTGGGGCATGTAACACCATTACTCCTGACATCACTCACCGTGTGCTTGCTGACTGGGTATCACGTCTGAATTTGTGTATTGAAAACAATGGTGGACATATTTGAGCACGTTCTGTAAATAAAAGCTTTTTGTTTTGCCTTTTTTTATTATTTTTTCTATGATGCCGGACTTATGGGACACCCTGTATATTATATATGTATATATAATACACATTATTTTGGGGCACTTTTATGAGTATCAAAGTCGTTCCTAGTAATACAGAGGTGGGTGCATAATAAGTTTAATAGTCAACAGAAAGTACTATATGGTATATATTTCTTGGAAGATGTTCTCAACAATATGTAAATTTTTTACGAAGTATGTAATTATTTTTGTGAAATGAGAGAAGAAAAATGAAATCTGAAAATTAACACACTGAAGTGACTTAAATTCAAGTACAGTACTAGCATTCACAAACAGTATTACACTTTTTTTAGCCATGTGATGGTTATACAGTATCTCTACTTTACAATACACATGAAATTTGGCTGTATCTGACCATATTAGAAAACAAACACAATAAATAAAAAAGCCTATGTCATGCCTGTAGTCACACACATTTATAAGAGACCAGAATTTCCAATATAAAACCTCTATAAATCAATAATTGTCTGATTTGATAGAATACTATGGTACTATGGAAATGAACAAGCAAAGTAATCTTATCAATAACAATAATTTATAATAAAATAATTAAGTCAAAGAAAGTCATTAGATCTAATCAGTCATTATACAAAATATCAAACATTAATGGAATTTCTAACAATATTTATCTTACACTGTACTCTGGTATGCCATAACATGGAACAATTTCTCTCCTTGGATAAACATAAATATACATTACAAGCACTGCATCTAATACGAGACTATTTCACACCAACACTATACCTGTTGATGTTTAGAAAATTTGTCCACTACATTTCCTTTACACTTTCATACAACAAAAACAGTAGTATTTACGTATTAATGGGGGGCCACCACATATTGATGATTGGTTAGGTTAAGTTGTAATATTTTCGTTCATTGAAAATTTCTAATACATCATATTTTTAAAATATTTACAATGATTTATATTTCAAATATTTACAATGATTAATACGTTACACATTAGAAACCACATTTGTTTCTGGAGGCCAAAAATTTTTAATAGCATTAAGAATGGAATTGAATGGATCGTGATCATGTACCAACTGTCGGCACATAAATTCAGCAAGATATGACTCTAGGTGATGGCGTGCAGTGCCTAGATACTTTTTATTTCTCCACTTAGCTGATCCCCAGAGCCTTTCAATCTCTTGTGTGTGAGTACCAGTTTCCGGGTTGATGAAATTGTACTTGTGTTTAACTTTAAAGTGTTGAAATCCTGACTCTGCTAGATGTTCTGATATGTATGATGGCCATGAGTCTGAGTAAATTGTCGATCCCTGAGCAATATTGTTTTTTATAGCCTCAATTAGGGTGGAAGCAGTACAATCAGGAACTTGAAGTAGAAAGCATTCCTTAGTTTGACGACAAATGCCTCCAAATATCCACTGCTGTGGAAGTTGACGACCAGCATTGTTCTTTCATTTACTAAAGAGGCTTTCGTCAATCTCTACAATTAAATTATCACCGCCAATTTTCTTAATTGACCGTGCTTTTAGAGCATCTACGCACACTTCTCTGAGGTAATTATTCCAGTCTTTTGTAGTTTTGTCCGCCATGTCCAACTGTCGGTGGCACCAATCTATCGAAGTCATTTCCTCTGACCAGCAGTAAATAAAACGGAGAGCAGTTACAAAAGGAAGCCGTGATCCCATAAACCAGTTCCCAACGCGCATGTTTACTTTACTACGGCAACTTCTAATATTACAGCACCACTGAATTCTTTCCCCAAAGTACAGCTTCATCTTGTGACCTTTTTCGCATATACGTTCAGCAGGTAGAATTTCTTCTGCTTGCAAAAAAGAGACTGCATCTTCTTCACTTTTTGGTAGATCCCAAATTTTCATCATGAATAAGCCTAAAAAAATTAATTTTTTTCAGAAAATTGTATAAAAAAAATATTTTAAAAAATATTGCTATTTAAAAAATATGATGTATTAGAAATTTTCAACTAACAAAAATATTACAACTTAACCTAACCAATCCTCAATATGTGGTGGCCCCCATTAATACATAAGTACCCAAACAGTTATTCCTAGCAGTGCCATATGTTGACAAATGCATTCTTGAATTTTGAAATCACAGTCAAATTACACCCAAGTCCGAGTCAAATCTCAAATAAAAAAAAATTTAGGGACTCGAGTTCAACTTGCTAACTCAAGTCCCTATCTCTGGAAATAACTAACCAATCTAATACAACAAGTCCAATAAATGAAATGGGTGGATCACCAAAATTTGGTGTACCCAATAGGGACTAAAGAGTTATGTCAAAAATAGGGAGCACTAGATATGAGGAGTGCCAAAGATAGGGAACCTTATAGTTGATGACATAAAAGCAGCCACTGAGTTTATGCACTTATTAACCCATTTGCAAAATTCAATAACTTATTTCAAAGCTTGGTGAAAATCTGGACTTCTTGGGTATAAAATGTAAAATTATAATGAAGAATTTCATAATTTTAATAGACTATTTCAATGTACTTAGGTGCAATCTTCACTTTAGTCTCAATACAAACTGTTCCCCTTGGCTGATTTCTTTTCAAGAATAAGCCAATATAGGGATTTGCTATTCATCACTTCCTCTGTTAAGTTATCAGGACTTCTAATGCAGTTTGTAGATGAACCAACTAGGGATCAAGCAATCACAGATTTGGTTGTATCTAATGATTATAAAATTATTAGAGAATTTGCAGGAGTCATTAGGGGATGGTGACTTGTATCATACATCTTAAGACAGAATTAAATGGTGATCTAGGGTAGGCTAGTCAACAATGATCATTTAGTTCCTTACTTCTTGAAGAGTGACTGACTACAGTAAATTTAAGGGGTTGGTAGGGTAAAAAAAAAGTGGGATTATGAATTTGCTAATAAAAATGCCGTTGAGATGTGGTCCATATTCTAAGAAATTTTAGATGATATACAGCACAGACGTATTCCTTTCAGAACTATTAGGAAACCTTTATGATAGAATAAGGAAATAGCTAAAAATTATTAAAAATAAGGATAGAGCATTTGAGGAGTTTAAAAGCAGTTATACCCTCGTGGATTTAGATAATTAGTCAGTTAAGAAATGAGTTAAATAGTTTGATTAGGAAGAGCAAAAGGTATAGTGAAATAAATCTACCTAGCAATAGTTATAAGGATCCAAAGAAATTCTTTAGTTTTTATAAATACAATAATAATAATAAACAGGATAGGATTGCCTCAACAGAACGTAAGATATTTGAAAATGATAACGCTATTGTTGGTATTTTAAACGATTATTTTAGCTCTGTTTTCACTGACAAACTTGAATAACTTTGATTTTAATTCTCTAGCTTCTCTAAACTTTGGCATTCTTGATAAGATTCCAACAGTGCAACCTCAAGAATTCAGAATGAAAAATTAAATAATGTTTGTACTGTACAACAAAAGGCAGACATATTTACCTAAAATAAAAACCAGTAATAATACAGTATAATTGATTTACTTACCAAAATATCTTCCTTGTTTCCACTTCCAAAGTACAAAAATGTAGAGTATACACAACAAAGAACCGAGTGTGTCTAAAATGGTAGAGTGGCAGGCAGGAAGCATAAGCAACCCTAGCCCCCAGACACCAGAGTGGTGAGTCAATTAACTACCACTCTTTCCAAATCTTGGAGGGTTTACCAGATGTCGGAGAGATCTGGAATCTTGAGAGAAAATTTTCTGGACAACTGGTGGAACCAGATTTCAGAATGCCAGAATCTCAGGGTTGCGCTGTATAAGGATGATGTTAGATGAGTAATTAACATAATGAAACCAGATAAAGCTGCTGGTTTGGATAATATGCTAGGATTCTCGGGGAAAGGAGATAACTTATCTGAGGCACTAACTATTTTGTTTGATCTATCAATTATGCAGAGATACCTAATGAATGGAAAAGAGCAAATGTTAATACCCATTCATAAAAAGTGTAGTAAAAAGGAGGTAAGAAATTATAGGTATGTTACTTTAACATCACTGGTAGAAATGATACTAGAAAGAATTATAAAGAATAGCATTAAAGATCATTTGGATAACTTCAGTCTTATTTCAAATTCCCAACATGAATTTAGATCAGGAAGGTCTTGTTTATCTAATCTCTCAGACTTTCTAAGAGTTTGTAACTGACCAGGTAGATGGTAGACAAAATGCAGATGTTATTTATTTGGATTATAGTAAGGGATTTGACAAGTTTCCACATAGGAGACTTCTATATAAATTAAAAGCTCATGGGATATTGGGGTCAGTCATAAATTGGGTAGAAAAATGGTTAGAAGACAGAGAACAGAGACTAATTTTAAATAATTATGAATCAAGGTGGCAGAAATTGAAAAGTGGGACACCACAGGGATCAGTGTTAGGTTCATTACTCTTTATTGTACAGTCGTACCCCATAGTTTGTGCAATTGAGGTTCACAGTTCCATGCAAGACTTTTTGATACCCCATTCAAGGTTTGTGTGCCAATTCTTTGTAGTTCCACTTGCCATAATGGTAATGGTAAGTTCTAAATAAAAAAAATTAAAACAAAATATAAACAAGTATAAAAGTGTAAAAATATTATATAGCTACACATTGTACAACATTTTTCTAAAATGTAAAAAAATTATCTCAAGTTCTCCAACATTTATAAGGTGAAGGCATTCATTGGAAAAACATAAATAAAGATTCCAGAAGCCAGTGTAATGCATGTGCAGTAGTGACTACCCAAGAACAAGTGTCAGGGATAAAAATAAAATGTATTCTTATAAAAACATTTCCAAAATACAGTAAAATAAATAAATAAATATAAAACAGTTATAAAAATTTAAAAACCTAATGTACAACACTTTTCAAAAATGTAAACAAAGAAATGTCTCGTGTTCTTCAACATACATCGATTGGTAAGTACAATGATTGGTAACATACATAGTTTTTTATTTTCATTTATGTAAAATTTTGTTTTGAAATTGGTGAAAAATTCCCCTATAATCCCATTGAAATATATCATGAAACCTCTTTGCCATTTGTGCATTCATGGTTCATGTGGGTTTCCAAGAATGTAACTTGCACAAAACGCAGTGCACAACTGTAACTATATCTAAATGATTTAGAGAAGGGATTAGATATTAAAATATCTAAATTTGCAGATGATACAAAAGTAGTTGCCAAAGTTACAAATATAAAAAATCCTTATGAACTATAAAAAGATCTTGATAGATTTTAAATGACAGGTGAAATCCAATGTTCAAAAATTCAAAGTCCTCTATTTTGGCAGAAATAATGAAAAGTTTAGTTATGAGTTGCAAGGAAACTGGTAGCTAAGAAAATTTTAGACAGGAAAAAAAAATCTGTTTTCTATACAGTGCTTAGACAATAGAAATAAGGCAAATAAAATGCTAGGTATTATTAAGAGGAGTATAAAAGTAAGAAAGTCAGTTCATGTCAGTTCAATGGCGGAAAAAATGTGAACATCACCAATTTTTTTTTAAAATTGGCAAACTTATAGATCTCTGTGTGAAAAACAGAATGATACTTGTTTCAACATTCTAGGTCATATGGTTCTGGAGATATGTCCATTCGAATTTTGTAAAAAAAGGTCAATTTCCAAGGTCATACCATATTTCAACATGAAATATCTCGGCTCCTATTGCACTTACAGAGACCATTTAAACACTATTTTAAAGTTTTTAAGCAGATCTACAACTTTGTTTCTGTTCATATTTTACCTCAGTGGTCAAAAAAAAAAGTTGATCTTATTTTTTACCTTTGATCTTGTGTAGGTCATTTGATGTCACAACCAATTTTTTTCTCCTTTCACCCAATTTTGGGTACACATGTCTACCTTAACCTAAAACAAGATTTTTAGTGTTGATTAAATTAGTATAGATGCTACAGCCATTTCAGTGGACCATACCCACCTCCATTTTGACCAAGTACCTTTTTCCACCAAACTTTGGAGCACCATATCTTTGGAACTGTTCAAGCTAGTGTTGAGAAAAATACCATTAGATTTTTCTTACCGAGATATATAATGTCTGCTAATTTTGAAAAAAATCGGTAATTATCTAACCTAACCTAACCCAGTTATTTGGTTGAATAAGTATCCAGCCCTATTATAAATTTTTTTTGTTTTGTATATTTCAGAGAATTATATAATATAGGTAATTTAAATTACATAATTTATATGGACATTCAAAAGTGTGAAGAACTTCGAACCTGCTATCCTCTTTAAAGGTAAAGCTATGTACGTATATAAATACCTTATACTAGGCTATAGGTACTACCCTATAGAATAAATTCAGTTTTAAGAGTTAGACGAGTTTTAATAGAATTACTTAACTTTGTGTATTTATTCATTGTGTACAACAGTATGTACCCATGTGAAAATAAGCTTATTTAAACCTTGGAGCAAGGATTTTTTTGGCATCTATATTTATTACAATCTGTAAATCAAACTGCATATTTTTTCTTGTTGTAGACCTCTGAAACAAGATCAGTAGGTCCCAAATTTTATTTGTGCCATCTAGGCAAAAATAGCTTTTAACAGGGTTGGATGTACAATGAATAATTATAATTATATTTTTAATTAGTTGATCCTAATTTCCATTAATTGTAATTGATTCAAAATAAAAAAAATAAAGGTAATTGTAATTGATTTTTGAGCAATAACTGATGTAATTGATCAATTAATGTCAATTGTTAAAAATTATACCCCTAGATCTGGCAGTCATACATCATCCAATGAAAATAAACCTTTGATAGTTTATTTAGTTATACTTGGATATAGATATATATTTTTATAGATATATATTTAGATATGTAGAATAGATAGTTATATTTGTGTAACTGTAATTGATTCAGATAAAATTAATTGTAATTGCAATTGATCTTGAAATTGTGAAGTACAATACTACGGTAACTATAATTAATTTGAAGAAAAATAAAAAAAAATTTAATTGCTTCCATTTTGTGTAATTGAACCCAACCCTGGCTTTTAAGCTACACATGTTTTTTTTTTCTTTTTAGATAAACATGGATTTCAGCAGTTTGAATATGGGCAGGTTCTGTTGTGACCCATTTAAAAAACACAGGAAAAGTGAAAAAAGGCATTCGTGCATTGACTAAAAATTTGATTGATCAAAATTCTGAATTGAAACTAACAAATAATCATAAAGCATGTGCAACCTGTCGAAATATACTAGCAAATCGTCCATCCCCAATGCCTGAATATGAACCACTTGAAAAATCACCATCCACCTCATCAAGTGCCCCATCTGAGTTAGAAACCATTGGAGATGTAGTTGAAATGCAGTATGAGCTTAGTAAATTCAATGCTTCATTGGCCACACTTGATGAGACCCCAATAAAACCATGTAAACTCTCTGACAGCGCTGGTTACGCAAAGAGAAAGTTGAGGAAAGTAGGAGTAGTTGTGAAAAGAAAGCTTGAACTTGAATTTGATGGGTTAATTTTAAAAATGTCTCCTAAAGATCCTAGTGTAGTTTACATTCCCCAACTTTGACCTAGTGAGTTTGTGTACCCTTTTGCATCAGGGGGACGTAAACTACACTTGCTCCGAAGATTGGAATACAGGGAAAGATTACAGGAACGAGGTTTAGTTTTGAGACACATTGTCTGCAAGGAGATATGATACAGATGTTCAGGTTTGTTTTCAGGTCTAGACAATTTAGATGTACCATTAATTTTTCTGGGTATCCTCGCTTTTATGGTCCTAAATTAATGTTTGCAAATTCAGGTACCTTTTACAGTCTAAAATTATCTAACCTACATAATGTATTTTTGCGGATTGCAGTTGTTTAAATTTAGTAATTTTTGAGCAAGTTGTCAAGATGGAGAGACTTTTTAAATTAATATTACAAATAGCCTTGATGGACATTTGCTGCATTTTCCCCCATTTTCTATATAAGGAGTTGCAGTACTTTTCCATTATACCCCACAAATTGACGATTGGTTAGGTTTAGTTGTGATATTTTCGTTAAAACTAATGAAAATATTATGACAACCTAACCAATCATTATATATATATATTAGGGTAGTCCATAAAATTGAAGTTTTGATTTTTTGTTATTGCCGGGTGGTAACTTGTGAGGATGAATGAGAAAACACCTCTGGCCAATTTTTTCCCAAATCAATCACTTTTTAGGGGTAGCACACAGTACTTCATTTTTGCACTTTTGCACTACCTAGTAGATTTACTTGTATATTATGTTCCAGTTCCAGTAATACATCTTTTCCTTGACAGATTATTGGTGTAGTGTTCATTGGTTGTGTTTAGTGGTTGGATATATGATGACTCAAGTTCGAAGCTCTTGCTTTTATCTCCTTGAAGGAGATAAAGTGAAGGACAAGCTTCTTGGAAGCAAATTACCATCACGTGGAGAAGTATTGTCATGCTTCCTTCATCACCACACTAATCTCAAGAAGGAGTTGAAGGAAAGTGCTCAAGTAGTGTGGGGTCAACTTGAAATATTTTGGAACAAAGCTCGAATCCCGACAAGGGAAAAATACAAAGGAATCCAAAAGATCTTGGACCTTCACCAAGATTGGATCAAAATAATAAAAGGACGAATGAGGAGGAGCCAGAAGCAGGTGAGTTGGATGATCAATAATAAATAAAATAGTTTCTCGAGAGTATGACATATTATACTGTACAATAGTCAATACATTTATCATATATATATATTATATATATTTATTATTTATATTTAGGTGTACAATGAAGAGGGATTCAAGGAGACACTTCGGAACCTATTTGATATGGCACATGCTGATGCCTTGTCTCTAATCAAAAACCCAGAAGACAAGGCCTTCTTGCTGGCCCAGCGAGAGCCTGGAAGATGGGGATGCATGGTGGGAGTAGACAGAAAAACAACAGAAAAAAAAAAACAAGCTGCCCACAGGAAGATGGAGGAGGAGATGCAAAAGAGAAAGGTGAGATTGTTCTTCAAATTCCTACTTTCATTTGATTGCAATGATTAGGTTGTTCGTTAACACTAATTGTCCATTTTCTTCGATTGTATTGCAGGCAGTCAATGAAGGTGCATCAACGTCGGGTACAGCAGTATTGGTGTCCTCAACAGAATCCTCAGTCACTGACGAGTCATCCTCCACCGAAGATGAATGGGCAAAAGGTGGAAAGCGACCTCCAAAACAGGTGAAAAGAGTCAAGAATGTGATAACATCAAATCTAGCTGCTGCCCTAGATTGGACACACACTACGGACAGGATGGCAACCTACATAATAGCAGAGACTGCATTGAGCCTTGGCCACAGCCCAATGAATTTTAACATCACCCAGACCTCCATCAAACGGCAGAGAGAACGACATCGGATCATGATCTGCAGTAGCCTAAAAGCTTCCTTTCAGTCCAGTCCTGCAATCATCCACTGGGATGGAAAACTTATTCCAGACCTCCTCAACACCAGAGACCATGCGCATGTGGATCGGCTGCCTGTGCTCATTTCCTCCTTTTCGGGTCAATCTCAGCTCCTTGGAGTCCCCAAACTACCAACTGGATCAGGAGAACACCAAGCCAGCGCAGTTTTTGAATTATTGACTGATTGGGGCCTCGAAGAATCTGTTGTGGGGATGTGTTTCGACACCACTGCCTCCAATGCTGGTCATTTGAATGGAGCGTGTGTGTTGTTGGAGCAGAAGTTGAAGAAAGACCTTCTCCATTTTGCCTGCCATCATCACTAAAATAGGCGGTAAGGTTGTTAACGAGGACGATAGAAATAGGATTAAGATGATGTAGATAGGATTATGGAGTGGACAGATAAGTGGCAGATGCAATTTAACGTAGACAAATGTAAAGTTTTGCATATAGGTTCTCGCAACAATAATTACGCGTACACGATGGATGATAGGGAGTTAGCGAGCGTTGATGAGGAAGTAGATTTAGGCGTACGCGTATCTAAGGATTTAAAGGTTAGGAACCAGTGCCTGGAGTCTTGCGCAAAAGCGAATAGGATGTTAGGCTTCATAGCGCGTAATTTCGAATTTAAATCAAAGGATATTATATTGCCCCTTTACAAGTCCCTAGTCAGGCCTCATTTAGAATATGCCATTCAGTTTTGGTGCCCATACTTGCGTGAGGATATTGATAGGTTAGAAAGGGTTCAGCGTCGTGCCACGAAACTTATTCCGTCATTGCGCAACAAGCCTTATGAAGATAGGATTAAAGTGTTAGACTTGTATTCACTCGAAACTAGGAGATTAAGGGGGAGCTTATTGAAGTTTTCAAAATCGTTAATAACATCGATAACGTAAATTTTGACAAATTGTTCACTTTTGATAATAGTAATACTCGCAATAACGGATTTAAGTTGCGTGGCAGGCGTTTTATTACTAATATCGCTAAAAACTTCTTTACGTTTAAAGTAATCGATAAATGGAATAATCTTCCCGCGTCAGTCGTTCATTCTACCAGCATTAATATGTTTAAGAACCGTCTTGACAGACATTTTAAAGGTATTAACGTTGTTTAATTTAAAAAACAACAAAGTTAGCAACAGAAGCTCTGGTGGTGGTGCTCGAGGATGAGTCTGTTGACGATGAATGCCAGCTTGTGACATGCCAGCGTGTGATGCCAGCAATAAAATTATTAAAAAAAAAAAAAAAAAAATTAGACTAACACGAATGTAGATGTAGCTCATAGCGTAAACTAACCCACTTTTGTTTAACTTTACCTACTTTTTTTTTTCCTTCCTTACTTTGCATGTCTCTAACTCTTTTCTTGCATGTTTGTAGTTTGCATGGTATGACAGTGAGTTAAGACTGTATTTGCATGGTTTGTAAGCGTTCTTATTTTACTTCTTTTCATCTTTCACCCCTCTCCTATTCTCTCCGACTATTTTTCTGACTTGTCGGCAGTGGCTGGCGGATGATGATGGTGAGACACTTTTCCTCTTTTTCTAAATGAATGTTAACCCATGAGTGATAGGTGTTGCTCTTACTTAACCCCTTATTCTCTTCTCTTCTCTTAACCCGCTACTCTTTCCTTTCTCTCGGGCTAACCTCAGAGTGGATCTTAGGGTCTTTGTTAGCCTTAGCTTCTGTAGATCTGTAGATCACATCATGGAAGTGATGATCGGTGGAGTTTTCACTGCTTGCTATGGCCCAACGAGTGGACCTGATGTTCCATTGTTCAGCAGGTTTCAGAGCAAATGGACCTTCATTGACACAGGAACATACGGCACCGGATGGGATGATGAAGAGGTGCATCGACTCTTGGCCCCCATTAGAGATTGGATTCTCCGCTTTGCTGAGGAAAAACACTCCTCAAAATCCTTTCGAGATGACTATCAGGAATTCCTCGATCTGTCCATCATTTTCTTGGGAGGGAGCATTGACAACTACACCTTCAAGCGACCTGGCCCCATGCACCAAGCCAGATGGTTATCTAAGTGATCTATTCATTGAAGATGTGGCTGTTCAGGGGACAAATCCCAGCCCTCACTCCACGAGAGCAAAAGTGTCTTAAGGATGTCAGTGTCTTCGCTGTTTCCATCTACCTGCAGGCATGGATGACAGCGCCAATAGCTGCTGCTGCGCCTCGCAGCGACCTCAGTCTTCTGCAGAGTCTTCGGGAATACCATGACCCCAAAATTTCGGAAGTGGCATTAAAAAAACTCAGCGGTCATCTTTGGTATCTTTCGGAGGAGATGGTGGGCCTCGCGATTTTCGATCCTGAGGTGTCTGAAGAGACTAAAACAGCAATGGTGAAGGCGATGGAGGAAGTTGAAGGAAAGCCTGATTGCCAGAAGAGAAGGAAAGGTGTTGCTGAGGGGGCTTCAATCGAGTCACTAGCAACAGCAAACTCAAAAAGACTGCTGTTGTCTCTGGGGTCAGGTGTGGGATACCTGAGGAAGGAGGTGCGGGATTGGGACAGTGATCCTGATTACCAAATAGCGAAGAAATCAGTGGCAAACCTCTCTGTCGTGAATGATCATGCAGAGAGGGGGGTTGCTCTCATTAATGAATACAACGGCTGCCACACCAGGAATGAGGAACAACTGCAGTATCTCCTGCAAGTTGTTGCTAACTACAGGAAGCAGTTTCCTCAACCACTGAAGTCAGCCTGGCAACTGGGCGAGAAAACAAAGATCAAATGAGGTGCAGAGGGAATTGTTAGTCAATTCATTTCGGAAGTGTTAGTTACCCTAATAGTCATGTACTGTCACCAAGATTAACTTTGCTGTGATTTTCAGATTATACCAAAACTTCAAGTGTCATGTGCTACCCCTACAAATTAACTGATTCAAATAAAACTTTCCCAGAGGTGTTTTCTCATCCATCCTCATAAGTTACAACCCAGCAATAAAAACAAATCACAAAAAAAAATTCCACCCCTATAAGAGTGGACCACCCTAATATATATATATATATATATATATATATATATATATATATATATATATATATATATATAAAACCATGAAGGAAAGGAAATACAGAATGGTGCTCAAGCGCTTTCATCTAATGACATCCTCAGGAACACTGAAGTACATAAAGAGTTACAGCCTATATATAGGTTACAAAAAATGTGTATATATATATATATACAATAAACGAAGAAATAAAAAAATAAAAAATTTAAAGGACTGTTGGAGGAGCATACAAATTTGTCAGGAAAAACTACCAATTTTTGAAAAATAAAAATAAAACTTGTAAGAGGAGCATACAAATTTACACTGGAAATCTGCCCAGGTTTTAGCACTCTGCCCTTCTTGTCTAAGTCTGATATATATAAAAATAAATTGAAAAATAAAAGTTATTAGAGAAGCATACAAGTTTACCAAAGGTTTAGCACTCTACCCTTCTTGTCTAAATCCATTCTGAATGAATTCAAAACAATGGGATCAAGTTGAAAAAGACCTTTGCTTATGTTGAAGTTATTTGTAAGTTGGATAATGGCAGACTCAAGAATATTTCTATTAACAATTCATTTGTGTTGGATTCGGGCAAAGTGCTAAAATCTGTAGTTTTTCCTTACAAATTTGTATGCTCCTCCCACAATCCTTTAATTTTTTTTCCTCCATTTATATATATATATATTTTTTTTTTTTTGTAACCTATATATAGGCTGTAACTCTTTATGTACTTCAGTGTTCCTGAGGATGTCATTAGACGAAAGCACTTGAGCACCATTCTGTTTCCTTTCCTTCATGGTTTTATTCATCATAAATATTTTTCATGTATTACTTTTGTGAAATAATTTTCATATATATATATATATATATATATGTATAGAAACGACGTAAGTATAGAGGAGTGTTCTGCACACGAGGAAGAGAAATAACAAACAAATGAAAAATAAGGCACCCGCCCGGGAATCGAACCCAGGATCTTCCGATTGCCGGTCAGACGTGCTAACCACTACACTACGGAGCCACGATAGTCAGAAGTTGTAATTCTCCTACATAGGGCAGAAACCAATGCCTTGAGAGGGCACCCTCGCAAATCGTGAATATGTACATTTAACTGCAATGACCGCGCAGTATATTAACGTATAGAAACGACGTAAGTATAGAGGAGTGTTCTGCACACGAGGAAGAGAAATAACAAACAAATGAAAAATAAGGCACCCGCCCGGGAATCGAACCCAGGATCTTCCGATTGCCGGTCAGACGTGCTAACCACTACACTACGGAGCCACGATAGTCAGAAGTTGTAATTCTCCTACATAGGGCAGAAACCAATGCCTTGAGAGGGCACCCTCGCAAATCGTGAATATGTACATTTAACTGCAATGACCGCGCAGTATATTAACGTATAGAAACGACGTAAGTATAGAGGAGTGTTCTGCACACGAGGAAGAGAAATAACAAACAAATGAAAAATAAGGCACTCCTCTATACTTACGTCGTTTCTATACGTTAATATACTGCGCGGTCATTGCAGTTAAATGTACATATTCACGATTTGCGAGGGTGCCCTCTCAAGGCATTGGTTTCTGCCCTATGTAGGAGAATTACAACTTCTGACTATCGTGGCTCCGTAGTGTAGTGGTTAGCACGTCTGACCGGCAATCGGAAGATCCTGGGTTCGATTCCCGGGCGGGTGCCTTATTTTTCATTTGTTTGTTATTTCTCTTCCTCGTGTGCAGAACACTCCTCTATACTTACGTCGTTTCTATACGTTAATATACTGCGCGGTCATTGCAGTTAAATGTACATATTCACGATTTGCGAGGGTGCCCTCTCAAGGCATTGGTTTCTGCCCTATGTAGGAGAATTACAACTTCTGACTATCGTGGCTCCGTAGTGTAGTGGTTAGCACGTCTGACCGGCAATCGGAAGATCCTGGGTTCGATTCCCGGGCGGGTGCCTTATTTTTCATTTGTTTGTTATTTCTCTTCCTCGTGTGCAGAACACTCCTCTATACTTACGTCGTTTCTATACGTTAATATACTGCGCGGTCATTGCAGTTAAATGTACATATTCACGATTTGCGAGGGTGCCCTCTCAAGGCATTGGTTTCTGCCCTATGTAGGAGAATTACAACTTCTGACTATCGTGGCTCCGTAGTGTAGTGGTTAGCACGTCTGACCGGCAATCGGAAGATCCTGGGTTCGATTCCCGGGCGGGTGCCTTATTTTTCATTTGTTTGTTATTTCTCTTCCTCGTGTGCAGAACACTCCTCTATACTTACGTCGTTTCTATACGTTAATATACTGCGCGGTCATTGCAGTTAAATGTATATATATATATATATATATTGATATGGTGTGTATATATAATCACTTTATTATTCCATTTCAGAATAATTGAGATGTGGAAGTATTACAAATTTTGGGTGTGTGGATTTTTTTCCAGGCAGGTAGATTTTACTGAGTATCCACCCAGTTGGTGGGTGAGGCAAAAAGTTTATTTTGAGCCCTTATATACTATATATATTAAGGTGTCTCTTATTTTCGAAGTGTTGATTTTTTTAGGTTGCGCCCCCTCAACCAGTTCCATTGGTTGAAAAAACATCACATATAAAATTTTTTTTGGATTGAACAATTTTTAGAGGTCACCCCCGCTTATTAAAGTTCATAAAATATAGCTATTATTTATGCAATTAATATTTGAAATTACTAGCAGTTGTCAAGTATACTAAACATATGTTTTTAATTAATTAATCATCATATTTATGATGAATTCAATTAAATGAATATATTAGAGATAATTGTCAAGTTTGTAGCTGAAAATATTGCTTGATAAGACAAGATCAACACTGTACATCTTCACCGCACAAAAAATGCAGTCAAACGGTTGGAAGCTGAGGCAGAGAGAAAAAGAAAGTCAGAATCTTTGATGGAGGCGTCTACTAGTCAAGTTGTACTGGTTTCTTCCACATCTACCAGCACCACTGATGAAAGTGAGAATGAGGAGGAGGAGCCCAAAGGAGCTTGTGCTTTACCAAAATCTAAGAAAAAACGAGGCATGAAAAACATCATGACTATTCAGATGTCTGCTGCCCTGGATCGTACACAAATTTCCTCTAGAAAGGCAACATTTATCCTTGCAGAGGCAGCTAAAAGCTTTGGTTTGGACGCTTCAGATTACAACATAAACCAACATTCTATCCATCGCCTTCGAAATAAGAACCGAGCTCGTCATGCTAAAGAACTTAAGGAGCATTTCCATGGAGAATGTTCTATGACAGTCCACTGGGATGGCAAGATGATGGACGACCTCACCTCGCACAAGCACATTGATCGTCTCCCAGTACTTGTGTCAGGACCTGGTGTTGAACAGCTGCTTGGTGTCCCCAAAATCCCAAACTCAACTGGAGAAGCACAAGCTGAAGCCATCTTTAACTGCCTGAATGAATGGGGAATTACAGAGAGAGTAAAAGCAATTTGTTTCGATACAACAGCTTCAAACACGGGTCAATATAGTGGAACCTGTGCTCTCACTGAAGCAAAATTGGGACATGATGTTTTGTACTTGCCTTGTAGACACCATGCTTTAGATTTATTGTTGGGAGCTGCATTTGAAGCAACATTGGGATCTACATCAACTGGTCCAGAGATATTGATCTTTAAGCATTTTCGTGACAATTGGACTTCTGTTGATCAAAGCCAGTTCCAAACAGGTGAGACAGACACGATTACTAAAGAAGCAATTATCCAGTCTAAAACTGAACTAATTCAGTTTGCTAGATCCCAGGCACCTATGCTATGGGATGACTATCAAGAACTTTTGGATCTGTCCATCATCTTTCTTGGAGGTGTCCCCAATAAAGGCATCAAGTTTCGTGCACCAGGTGCCATGCATCGAGCTCGCTGGATGTCTAAAGCGCTCTATTCTATCAAGATGTGGCTTTTTCGAAACCAGTTCAAGATGACTAAGACTGAAGAACGAGGAATTCGAGATCTTTCCCTTTTTTCTGTTCTCATCTATATGAAGGCTTGGACAACATCCTCACTCCCTATTGAAACCCCATTTAATGACTGGCTCCTTATGAGGTCATTGATTAATTATCCTAACAAAAAGATTTCTGATGCAACTAAAAAAAGCTCTCTACCCACTTATGGTACCTGTCTGAAGAAGCAGTTGGTCTTGCTTTCTTTGATGAGCGAATTACTACAGATGTAAAGAAACACATGGTAAAGGCATTAGAAGATGAGTCCACTGATAGACCACCCAAGCGTCCTCGGATTCCTGAATCGACCTTCTGCTCTGGTGAAGGACTACACCAACTTGTTACAAGAAATACTAGAGAACTCTTTACTAAGCTGAATTTGCCAGAAGGATTTCTGAACAAGGCACCCAGCACTTGGACATCCAACTGTGAATATTTAAGGGCCAGAGCTATTGTTGCAGCTCTATCTGTTGTAAATGACCGGGCAGAACGTGCAGTAGCTTTAGTTCAAGAGCTGAATAAGAAATTGACAGTGGGGGAAGAGCAGCTCCAGTTCCTGCTCAAAATTGTTGCAAAACACCGCCAGAGTCACCCAGTTCCATCAAAAACTGTTCTTCTCAAAAAAACCATCAATGAGGTCGCACCTTAAAATACACCATATTGTATAATCATTGTATATTAAATAAATGTTGTATAAGGAAATAATGCTAATTAAAGTATGTAAATAGCACTGGCATTTTGAATTTATCTCTATATAATAAACTAATGTGTTTTTTTTGTAGCAATGCTTCATTGCTGATTGTATATAAAAAAAGAGCCAGGAAGGATTTTGGATAGGAGAAAAAGGATTGGGATAAAGAAGGATTGAGGACCAAAGGATAGATTATAACAACATCAAGGATAGGTTAGAAAAGGATCAATGATAAATAAGAAGGCCTATACTTATAAAAACGAATCAAACTAAAAAAAGAAGGAAGGAATTATGTGTATAATGAGCATAATCATATGTCAGGAGCTATTATGCCATGGTCACCATTTTTATTAGCCGGGGGCAACCCCTAAATATGAGCCAATTTGTGTCAAACTTTCAAGTTTTAGTTTTTATGCTAAATGGAACTATTTTAGGGGGCGCAGATAAAATAATTCAACATTTCAATTTTTGACTACCCAATAAGAGACACCCTAAATATATATATATATATATATATATATATATATATCAGGGCTTGAAATAAACTTTTTCCTTCACCCACCAACTGGGTGGATACTTGGTAAAATCTACCTGCCTGGAAAAAAATCCACACACCCAAAATTTATAATACTTCCACATCTCAATTATTCTGAAACAGAATAATAAAGTGATTAGAAAAATGAAAAAAGTATCAGAACCAAAGCAAAAGATAACTGAGAATTAGCTACATACATTCTTAATTAAAAATGAGAATTACATACATTGAGTTTTTATAATGTACTATAGTGTAGTTTTTAATAATCAGTCTTTCAAAATCTACCTGCCAACTGGGTGTATAACTTAGAATTTGTACCTACCCAACCCAAAATCTACCCACCATTGGCAGGTGGGTGAGTGTTAATTTTGAGCCGATATATATAATATATATATATATATATAATATTATATAAGCAAACAACCACAAGGAAAAGGAAACACAAAGTCCGAGCGCTTTCGTGATATATTCACATTATCAAGGAAGAACAGAAAATGTGAATATATCACGAAAGCGCTCGGACTTTGTTTCCTTTTCCTTGTGGTTGTTTGCTTATTAATAAGGTCACGTGTTATTTTGTGATTCTAGTGCATATATATATATATATATAAAATTTGTTTCTATATAATTTAGGACTGTCACATTATTAGTTAGAATTTAGGATTGTAAAAGCAAGGATATCCATTTTTCTTATTAGAAGTTGATGGAAAAACTCGAAGGCATAATAAGGAAATTAGAAAATGGACTTGTAGACTTGATCTACAAAAATACTTTTCCAGTCATAGAGTAGTAGTAGATTTTTGGAATGACTTGCCATATGATGTGGTAAATAGTGGCTCCTTAGTTAGTGTTAAGAAAAATTTGGATGTTTTCGTGAATGAAAGTTTGTAGATTGTAAATAGTATATATTCTCAGCTTCAGTTATGTAAGCTACTTTGGTAACTCTGTAAATAGTTGTAATTAATTAGATGACTTGAGATTGACATTTGCATAATTTTATTAAATTGTAAAATGTAGCTCATACTTGGACAATCTTGAGAGGCTCCAGTGGCTTCATGTTTTCCAAATGAAATATAATGTAAAATATAGCTTTAGACTATTTACAATCTGCTAAAATTTTCTGCTGGTATCACATGAGGGTTTCTTCATAACACTCTCATACCAAACATGCCAGGTGAGTTTTAACTCAAATTATTTGTCTGACCCATTACATTTGGAATACATGAAGCCACTGAGGTCCATCATGCAAGTTTTAACTAAAATGATTTGAGCTCAACCTGTAGGATGAAAGTTAACCAAAAAGTTTTGGCAATGGTAATTATGTCACAAATGGCATGGCTTGAAGTTGAAATAAAAAATACATTTTTCTAGTGTATTTGGGCATGGTCTGTTCAAATACAACCTTCATTTCTTGTGCAAATGAACAGAAATATGTGTTTGGGCCATGCAATGACAATTGTATTTCTGTTCATTTGCACAAGAAATGGTCATATTCAAACAAAGCACACCAAAATACACTTCAAAAATGTATTTTTGACTAAATTTTATACAATAAAGCATAACCTAACATGTTCATGTTACAAGATCTCGTAAATGACGCATTACCACAGGAAACGTGCAAAACACCTCAAAATTAACCAGAAAAGTTTGCTCTCATCATTTTCATTTAAACTAATGAAAATATCATAACTTAACCTAACCAATCATCAAGGGCATACAGTTGACCTAACCAGGCATTCAATTAATCATTTAATTAATCATTTAATTAATCATCTAGGGCACACGACAAATAAAGTTCTCACAGTTGAAACCACATGAATGGCACATCATAATTCTATCACACACACCACCAAACTGAATCCAACTAGAGAAAAAAAAATAGCCAGAACAGACACCAACAAACTAATTAAGTCACAGAATAACATGACATCATACCACCCCGAACTACAAATACACTATACTGTATATATATTTTTTTTTTTTTTTTTTCCAAAGTATGACCGCTCATGGCCACCAAAAGAAAGGTGGATAGCAGAGCGAACACAGGATGAAGACTATGGAACAGCAAACAAAAGTGAACAATAGACAGGGGGGGGGGGGTGGAACACAGATACGGAAAAATCATAGTGGAGTCATAGCCAGTAAAGAAGTCAGGAACAAAGGAGGAAGGAGAACAACCCAGTTACCGAAAAGTAGGGACCTTCAGATAGAATAGCACCAAGCCTATCACAAGGCCTGACACTCACCAAAAAGGGAAAATATTCAGTGTGCAGTGCAGAGTAAAGCGGACACTCCACCAGGAGGTGGGCAACTGTAAGTGGAATGTTACAATTGGGACATCGGGGCACCCGATCCCCAGCCATCAAATAGCCATGGGTCAGGTGGGTGTGGCCAATATGGAGGTGGGCCAGAGCCACCTCCTTATGATGCGACTGATGGAAGGAAGAGGCCCAACATCCCAATTTGGGTTTAATCTTGCAGAGTTTGTTATTTGTAGTGCCATCCCAGCGACTCTGCCACCAGGAGTGCAAAAACCTACGAAAACCAGGGATGTAATTGGAAAAGGGGAGGGACACAGGTGAAATCTGTAGTCGGCACGCAGAATGGGCAGCTTGATCGGCAGCCTCATTTCCAGCCACATTAACATGTGCAGGGACCCAGCAAAATACCACCTCCTTACCACCAGAAGTGACAAGGATATGGCACAATAACTGGATACGTCAGACCAGTGGGTGGATAGGGTCGAAACATTCCAAGCCATCCAGGGCACTGCGGGAATCTGAAAAGATGACAAATGACACATCTGGATGCTCCCACACCACCTCCAGAGCGCTCAGAATGGCATAGAGCTCTGCCGTGAAAACGGAAGCCTCATCAGGGAGGCGGGTACATCGAGGAGCAAGGGCAGATGACTGGGAAACAGCCACAGCCCCAATACCTCCTGACGACCTCGAGCCATCTGTGAAGACCGCAACACATGCAGAGTGACACGCTGTATGCTGAAGGAACAGAGACCGAAGCAAGGCAGAGTCAGAATCAGTCCTGTGAATGGGGCACAATACCCTACAGTATGTAACAGGGGTGCTCTCCCAAGGTGCAACACCCTCAAAAGAGACCAGTATGACGAATGGAGGAGTGCCCATATCATCGAGGAGGGAGGTCACCATGTCGGTAAAATACCAACCCCCATCCCAGCAGAATGCCCTCTCCACCACCTGGAACAGAGGAGAGTTGGGAAGACAGAGGATCTGGAGATAGTGCTTGGCAATGAGAAATTACCTCCAATCCTCCTAGGGAGGGATGTCGCACTCAACCTGCAGACTATCAACCGGAGAGGAGCGGAAGGCACCAGATGACATGCGCAGTCCTCTAGAGAGGACCGGGTCCAGTATCCGAAGCACCGTACAGGAGGCAGAGCCATACACCACACTCCCATAATCTAATTTTGATTGTACCAGGGACACGTACAAATGGAGGAGTGTCCACCTATCCACACCTCATGTAGTATAAGACAAATGTCCCAGCAAATCCAGGGTACATCTTGTAGTCTCGCGCAGCCTGTGAAGGTGGGAAACCCAGCTCAAACACAAAGTTTTCAGGGAAGACAGCGTAAGGCCCACTGATGACACCCAACATTCAACCTGATTGACCGTGAGTTGGACTTGCCTCTCCATGAAGGGGGGGACTCTTCCCCGCAGCACAGACAGCCAGATCGTCAGTGTAGATGGAACAATGCACCAAGGGCGGGAGGGCCCCCAGTAGCGCAGACATGACCAAATTGAAACAGATGCTGAAGACACACCCCCTGAGACACCCCTTCCTCCTGAACATACAGGCTAGATAGGGCCATCCCCAGTGGCGGTCCTAGCTTACATGACGCCCTGGGCGAACCTCACCTTCAGCGCCCCCCCCCCCCTGTTCGCCAACACACACACATTCGAATCCCCCCAAAATAAAGGACAGACATAACTCTTTCACAAAATAACTTTTTATTGGACTAATTGTTGGAACTTCAGAACCAAAACAAACTCTCAAATTTCTGAATTTTACAAATCCTTCATCACGTAAATAGAATAACTCACTTAAGAGAATGTAATTATGATACTATGAACAGGAAAAATACAAATTAAATTGCACAACTGCCATAAATAAACTAGAGAATCAAATTTCTAAATTGTACAAATGCTCTATCACATAAATAGAATAAGACACTTAAGAGAGGGTAATTATTATGCTACACTTTGAACAAGAAACAAAATAAATTGCACCACAGCACAACTGCCATCTAAAGCCTGACTCTTCTTACCTTCCTTGATGCAAAGTCATGAATTAAATCATCATATGAAATCTGCTCAGCAATTGTATGATTTATACTGATGATGGCCAGACCGGTAAGGCGTTCCTGTGACATAGTTGACCTCAGGTAGGATTTGATGAGCTTCAGCTTTGAAAAGCTCCTCTCTGCTTCAGCAACAGTGACTGGAAGAGTAAGACCAATTCTGAGAGCAGTCCACAAATTTGGATATATTTCAGAGAGCTCCCTTTCATGGATAAATGTCAGCAGTTCAAGCAAGGATATGGTCTTTGATGGCAAGTCAGGCAAGTTCTTCAGCTCCTGTGCAAGCTCTCTGCCATCCAAGTCAGATTGTCCCTTAAAATGTAGTGTAGTACTAAGGTTCACACATTGTTCTGTCAGCTCCTCAAATGTGAGATTTTGGAAATGTGTCAGCACTCCAAACTTCTCTCCCACAATTTCCAACGTGGAAAATCTTTCCTGAATGGCTGATGTTGCAGCATCAACCACTGCATTGAAAAATGTCACCTCCAGCTTCTTCAAAGCATCAATCAAGGGCTCATCAGATGCTTCATAATATACATTTCACTATTTAACCAAACCCAGAAAAATAACATTACATATGTTAAAGTATGGGCCTTTATTCCCAATAATATTAATCTGGAAGCATTTTGCATTGTTTAGGTCTTTTATGGGAAGGTTTATGGAAAATGCAATAGATGGTTTTTTATTAATAAAAATATATTTATTGATCTTTTATTATTTATTTTATTTTATTTTTTATTTTTATTTATTTCTTTATTTATTTATTCTTATTTTTATTTTTATTTTTTTTGCAGGCGCTCACGCCGCCCCTCCACAAATGCCGTCCTGTGCGGCTGCCCATATTGCCCATATGAGGAACCGCCACTGGCCATCCCATTGCAGATGCAGAAAGTGCGACGGCAGAGGAAGTTATAGATAAATGTGGGCAAAAAGCCCACAAAACCCAGACTTCAAACGGTCCATTACAACTCCCCAATGGGTTGTGTCATAGGCCTTTTGCACATCGAAAAAGACAGCCAGAACAAGATTCCAGTGGGAAAAGGCCTCCTGTACATCACAACCGAGGAGAAGGGGGTCCAGAGTACCCCGAAACCGACGAAAGCCATACTGGGTTGGGGGGTATAACCCAAGTGACTCCAGTGTAAGTGAAAGTCAGACAGCCACCATTTTTTCCAAGAGCTTGCATAAGCAGCTTGTCAAGGCAATACGCCGATAGCCCACCACCTCCGCCAGATCCTTCCCCAGTTTAGGTATCAGGACTACAATCGCTCCCTCCAATGGGAAGGGAACAACCCCTCAACCCACATCCAGTTGAAAAGATCCAGCAAGAAGTGTAGGGCCAGTGGGTGCAGATTCCGAAGAAAGTCATACAGAATGTCATCAGGACCAGGGGCAGAAGAATGATGGGGTTGCCAAGGCAGCCAGAAGTTCCCGCATCATAAAGAGACGGTTATAGGGCTCATTCCCAGGTGGCAGGAATGTAACATTCAATAAAGGACGCTCCGCAGCTGAAGGCGAATGGGAAACCGCAGCAAAAGCCCCAGCCAGCCAATTGGCTACATCAGTAAGATCCGAAAGGAAGCCATCCCTGTCCCGAAGGACAGGGCGACGAGCAGGGACCACCTTCCCCTCAATACTACATACCTTCCTACACACAGCAGCAGCAGGAGTAGACAAGGAAATGCCAGATACAAAAGTCCACCAAGAGGCCCGATGGGCCAACTTGAGAGTCTGGTGGGTGAAAGCCTTCACCCACCGCATCTCAATCAAGTGGTCCAGGCACCGGGTGCAGTGGAAGCAGCGCGTTGCCCTCTTCCTCTCACACACTGCCTGGTGACATGCTGGAGTCCACCACGGGACACTACACATCTGCAGGTTACCGGAAGATTGAGGAATACAGTCCTCCACTACATCCATCACCACCCGCTCAAAGAACTCCAAGCTCTCATCCACAGAGCCAAAGTCCAAAAATGAATGGGCAATGACAGAATGAGCTCTGAAGGATGGCCAGTCAGCCCACGCCAGGCACCACCTCGGTCGAGACGAGACACCCAGTTGCAGTCTGACTGGCTCAAGACAGACTGGGTAATGATCACTGCCATAAGAGTCCCCCAACACCCTCCACGAAAAATCAAGTAGGGCATCGAGGGACACCAAGGAGAGATCAATGCAGGTAAATGAACCTGTGGGTTCGTGAAAATAGGTAGGTCTGCCAGAATTGAGGTAAGTAAAGGAAAGTTCCTCCATTAAGGAGAGCAACATACCAGCCACATTTGTCGACCAGACATCTCCCCAAGCCAGGTCGCGACTATTAAATTCCCCGAGGAGTAGAAACAGTCAAGGCAGTTGCACCACCAACTCACGAACTGCATCATGAGGGACTGTAGATCGAGCAGGCACTGTACTGGCGATCTAAGAAGAGCCACACAGCCACAGCCTGCAAAGAAGTACGAAGAGGCACACCGTGTGAGGGTAATGAATGGTGAACATAGATCGCCGCACCCCACCGGTGTGTGCTCATCAGGAGTGCAAGGGAAACCAACATAGCCAGAGAGGTGAGGGAGCGCCCGCACAGCCAGGATAGTCTCCTGGAGACAAATGCAGGAAGCCCGCTCACTCTCTAGCAGGGGGAAAGATCCACCACAGGTGGGAAAGGTAGATCCAGGAGAGAGACCCAACCACTCTCAGCAGGAGCCATGGGAGAGAGACTCCATGAAGAAGGCCCAGGCCCCTCTCGACCGGGTCCACCATGGGAACCGAGTCAGTAATCAAGGGTGTCATGGGGCGGTGTACCTCAACCGACACCCGGACAGTAGTCAGGGCACCAGGAGGTGATGCCCCACCAGGCACACTGTGTGAGGGTAATGAATGGTGAACATAAATTGCCGCACCCCACCAGTGTGTGTGCTCATCAGGAGTGCAAGGGAAACCAACATAGCCAGAGAGGCGAGGGAGCCCCCGCGCAGCCAGGATAGTCTCCTGGAGACAAATGCAGGAAGGCCGCTCACTCTCTAGCAGGGAGGCTAGGTTCTTCTAGTTAGCTAAAAGCCCCCTACAGTTCCAATGCAAAATGGAACTGTAAGAGGAAGGGGCAGAATAAAAGGCAGAGAAAACAGAAAAATAACCATGGACCAAGCTGAGTAGCAAACTCAGCGGTCCATAACCAGGGACAGAATCAGCTTCCCTGACTCACCCCAAATGGGTGGGGGTAGGGGCCACTGACTCTGCAGCTGCTTCACCCATAGTAGAATGAGAGTGGGAAAGTGGAACAGGGAGTTCAGAGAGGGGGGCTCTCCTGAGGGGAGGAGAGGAGACAACAAGATGGGCCCAGCCAAAAACCCCGACTCCCCACCAGAGGGAGGCAGGGGGAACCAGATGTTTGAGGGGTTGTCACACCAGACAAGTGCTGATTGGGGGGGGGGGGGGAGATCCACCATAGGTGGGAAAGGTAGATCCAGGAGAGACACTCCATGAAGAAGGCCCAGGCTGCTCTCGACCAGGTCCACCATGGGAACCGAGTCAGTAATCAAGGGTGTCATGAGGCAGTGTACCTCAACCGACACCCGGACAGTAGTCAGGGCACCGGGAGGTGATGCCCCACCAGCCCTCCATATAGGAGGGGGGGGGGAGAGTCCCGAGCAGATTAGGAGTGGCACGCCACTTCCCCTCCAGGGAAGAAGGGGAAGCAGGGCGAGCAGTGGTCATGATCAGGTCTGGAGGACTCCAACCATGGTGATGCTTCCTCCTCCCCTTCGGGGCATCACCTTCCCCACCCAAGAGATGGGTAGGCAAGGATCCAGACCCCAAGGCCGGAGAGGGAGAAGGGGCACTTGTAGGCAGGGAATCAGACGGGATGACAAAGTGAGGCAGAGGGACAAGGTCCCACGGTGCTAGGAGGACCACCAACCCCTTGAACTTCCAGGGGGGGGCACCACTCCAGTAGGCACTGGGGTAGTATGGGAGGGGCCTGAGGACCCACCACAGCCAAGAGCCGCAGCTCCCAGTCACGGACCCTATCACGCACTAAGGAATTTGGTAGTCCTTAAGGACTGCACCTTGAATTCAAACTAACTTGAAAATGGGGCAGTCCAGTCCCAAGAGGAGGAAGGGTGGGCCCCTGACCAGTTCGAGCACTGTGGGAGCTTCGTGCATGGAGGAGGGTGCGCAGGCCCACTGCAGCGGACACAGCTTACCCTCACAGTGGCACACAGAGCTAACATGGCCAAACCAGTTGCAGCGAACTGGGTCAGGCACATACGGTCGCACCAAAAACTCACACAACTGGCGATCACCCACGCCCCAGAACACCTGGGCCGGAGGCACAAGGGAGTCAAAGGTCAGGAGCAGATGAGCGGATGGGGTAAGAGCATCATCCTGGCACGACAAAAAATGGAAGACCTTCATTACCCCCTGGAGGCAAGATCCTCCTGCAACTCACCAACCGGAATTGACAGCAGACGGGAAGCGAAAATGGTGCCCTGACAGCTATTCAGTTGTGGATGGGGAGTCACAGAAACTCTGCAACCCAGAGCATTCTGCAACTGTAGAAGGGACTCAGTCACCCACGAAGAATGGAACTTCAAAAGAAGAGACCCATCCTTCAGAGGGTGGATATCATAAAGACAGGGAACCCCCACCATCTTAAGATGCTGAAACACCCGTTCCGAGTTGCCCGGAAGGGAGCCTGCGGAAGGGCAGAGAACAAGGAACCTGTCCACCAGACAGAAATTGACAGCAGAGACAGGTCCATGTGTGACGGTAACCGAGAGTGGGCGAGAGAACAAGGGCCACGAAGACCCTGCCCTACAGCCACCATGAGTCTGGCCATGAGAGCCAGATGCCACAGAGGATGAGAGGGGGCCATACGGCTTTAAGGTCAATCCAGCAGAGGCAGAGGCCGCTGAACGACTAGATGTAGAAGTCTTATCCAAATCCAAGGATGGGCCAGAGTTGTCAACAGGAGGGGATTGAAGTTTTGAAACTGAACCCATAAACAATAGCATTACAAAAATGACAGCCTCAGACCCAAGGCAATGCACCATCGGCCACTGCATCTTTCAAGGCGCAGGCCCAATGTCCCGGGTATCCCACCCCCCCAACCTGACTGTCATTTTAAAAACAGCAGATTAGCTCTATGGAGATTTGTCTGTTAAGGACCTAACAAAGACCTAATCCAGATGCAGCAGCAGTCCAGGCACCCACACCATCCCCAGAGCAATGCCCCCTAGTGGGTGCACCGATGACCCCAAGACTGCAAAATACAAACAGAGGGGGGTGGGGATACTACAATTGACAGAGGCCCAAGACCGAGTCAAGACAAAAGAAATTCTGGGAGATATGGAAAAAAAGGGGAGCAAAAAGAAAAGGAAGGGGAAAAAAAAAAAAATGAATAAAGTGACTAAAACTACCTCATAAAAAGTTATTTTGATTTACAAGTCCAGCCCATATCATTTAAAACATATTAACCTAGGCAATATCCTATTCTGACATCCCAAATTATTCAATCAACCAAAAATAAACAGCACTCCAATACTTTCAAATTACTTGTTTATGTTGTTGTTGTTGTTGTTTAGCCGATCAGCCCACCCTGATCGAGCCAGCCGGCGGCACGCAGGTAACCGATCGCCCTCTCCGGAGTGGACCAGAGGTTCAGCGCACTCGTGATGTTGTGTTGTGTTCGTTGTTGTGCTAGAGCGGTACAGTCCGTCATAATGTGTTCAATTGTTTGTGGTGTGTCTTGGCACAGGTGGCAGGTGTCGTCTATGGAGTTGTCTAGTCTGTGTTTATATGTCCATAAGTTGGGGTGATGTCCACATCGGAATCGTGCTAAGTTAACTCGATCCGATCTGCTCAGGCTGATCTCTGACCTGTTAATGGGCGGCGGCTTCGCACCTAGGACCGCATTCGGACCGAGTCGTGTCAGTGCTTTGTGGGTTAGGTGTGTGTGTATGTGTTTTCTGTACTGTGTGATGTCTGTGGGGCATGGTATGGAATGGAATATTTGGTTATAATGTCTCTCTGGTGTTACCTTAATGGTGCGAGGTGTTGGTGCATGATTGTACATGTAGTGGCAAGGGTGTTGTGGGTTAGTTGTCGCTGCTGCCATGAATTGTGTTCCCCTCATGTCTAAATGTTCCCTAACTTTTAGTATTTTTGTTTCTGTGTGCAGGTGTTCTATTGGTGTTGTTTGAGTGCATCCTGTAATGATACGAAGTGCGTTGTTTTGTATTGTTTGTAAGGTGTTTATGTGTGTGTTTGAGATAATGGGTGCCCAGCATGGGCTAGCATAGTCCATAACTGAGCGAATATATTGTTTGTAGATGAGTGATGTTGTTTCCTGCTGGTGTCCAAAGTTTGTGCCTGTTAGTACCCTAAGCATGTTAAGTCTTGACGTACATTTGTTTTTAATGTCCTGAATGTGGTTTGCAAAAGATAATGATGTGTTGTATGTGACACCTAGTATTTTGGTTCTGTGAGTGTGTGGAATGTTGATGTTGTTTAGTGTAAGTTGTGGAATTACCTGGTGTTCTTTTGTGTTGCTTGTAAGCAAGGTGATGGTTGATTTTGTGGGCGCTACTTTGAGTCTATTGTGTGTGAGCCAGTCTTGTATACTGTTTATGTATGTTTGTAGGTTATTTGTAGCGGTGTCGATGTTGTTGTGGGTGGATGTTAGAGTGATATCATCTGCATATGATGATAAGGTAAGCTTGTTATCTATGGGTGTTGGAATGTCATGCATGTATAAGTTGAAGAGTGTTGGTGAGAGAACAGAGCCTTGAGGGACCCCGTTCGGAAAAAGCTTGTTTTTGGATGACTTGCCATTAAATGTGACATGTGAGTATCTTCCTGAGAGATAGTTGCTCAGCCACCTTTTGGTGTTATTGTGCATGTTTGTGTTGAGTATTTTGTTTATGAGAGGGAAGCGTGGGATAGCATCAAATGCTTTACTAATGTCTATTGTTGCTAATAGTGTACGTTGAGCTGGTCTTCTAGAGTTGATGCCATCCATGATGTGCTGCGTGAGGTTAGTGAGTAATGTCGTGGTTGAGTGGTGAGGTCTGAATCCATGTTGAGTAGGCGATAGTGGTATGTGTGGGTTGGTGATTTGTAAGATTAGTCTTTCTGTTACTTTGGAAGGTGTGCATAGTAAAGTAATGGGTCTATAGGAAGCTGGTTCTGTTGGATTTTTGTTTGGTTTGAGTAGTGTAATAATTTTACCTTGTTTCCATATGTCAGGAATAATACAGTGTTGGTATGAATATGTGCTGATATTTGTGAGAGCTAGTATTCCTTGTGGGCCCAAGTGTTTAAGGTGTATGTTAGATATGTTGTCTGGTCCAGTAGCCTTCGAATTTTTAATGTTTTTGATGATCTTGGTGGTCTGGTCTGTATTGAAGGGTGTAATGGTCGTGTCGAGTCTGTAGGTTTTCTTGTGTCTGGCTGTTTGTTTGTCTGCGTGTTTCTGGTTGTTGTCTCTGTTTAAGTGACTTATCTTTGCGTAGTGATTAATTAGAATGTTAGCTTGTTGTGTGTATGTTGGGATATTATTTTGGCTGCGACAGATAGCCGCGTGTGAGGTGTGAATGCCGCTGTTAGAGTGGGTAATGCTGTTTATAGTCTTGTATAGCCTGTATGTATCTGTGGAGTGGTTTAGTGTTGTTATGAATTCCCTGAATGTTTCTGTTTGTTTTTCTTTGAGTTTGTTGTTTATTTCTGTGTTGAGCTGTTGTATCTGCTGCTTTATGGCTTCTGTGTGTGGTGTTTGTGTGTTATGTTTGAGGTTGTTACGTTGCCTTATGAGGTGGGCTATTTCTCTAGTGTAATTTGGGTTGTATTTCCTAATGTTGCCCTTGGGTATGTATTTGTTTGCATTATTGATAATCTGATTAAATGTCTTGAGTGTTGTATTGATGTTTATGATGGGTGTGCTGTTTAATGTGGTGAATTGTTCCTCAGTCTGTATTTTGAACTGTTCCCAATCAGCTTTCTTGTAATTTCTGTAAGTGTGCCTAAGGCTGTCGGGGCAGAGTGTAGAATGTGTTGTAATGATAATGGGCAGGTGGTCTGATGACAGTTGTTTTTCTGTTCTCCATTGTGTATGTGTTGCTAGTGAGGGGGAACAGAACGTTATGTCTGGGGAGGAGTTTGAGTATCCTGCTTGATGTGGTATGTGTGTATGTTCTTCTGTATTGTTAAGAATGAAGGGGCTGTTTAGTTGTGTGGCTATGTTGGCGCCTCTGGTGTTGTTTTGGTTGTGCAGGTACCAACTAGTGTCTTTGGCGTTGAAGTCTCCTCCTAAGATGACATTAGTGAGAGAGGCAAGATTGTGTAACTGTGGATTGTAATTGGCTGGCACCTGAGGTGAACTATCTGGTGGGATGTAAATGTTGATTAGTGTGGTGTTGTGTTTTGCGCGTGTTTTAATGTTAACTGCCTGTATTTCTATCGTGTTATCTGCTTGGATTGTGTTTGTAATGTTTTGGGTAGCATCAGTGTAGCTAATGCTTTTACGTATGTAAGTGATGAGTCCACCCCCGTTACCCCCAGTACGATCTTGACGGATCGCCGTGAAGTCAGGGATGGTGGGTGTTTTGTGTGTGCGTTTTAGTTTTGTTTCTTGTATAAGTGCTATGTGAATGTTTTGTTTGTGTACGAATTCCCTAAGCTGCATGATTTTGTTTGTGAGGCCATCTACGTTGTACTGTAATATGTTAATATTATACTTCTGTATGTGTCTCATGGTGCTATTGTGTCTATGTCTTTGTGTATGGTGACATGTGTAAGTTGTAGTGGGGCCTGGATTAGTCTTAATGTCGCCAGAGAGTAAGAGTAGTTCGGGGAGCACGCAATTGTTCCCTGTAATTGAAAAAATAGCACACTGAGAATTAATTAATTAGGTTAACTGACCACCCAGTTAGGTCCAACTGTACACCCTTGATGATTGGTTAGGTTAAGTCTTGATATTTTCATTAAACAAAAATATCATGACTTAACCTAACCAATCATCAAGGGTGCACAGTTGACCTAACTGGTTGTTGAATAATATGGGAGGCCAAAATAGGATATTGCCAAAGTTTTGAGTGAAAGTAGCTAATGTCGAAATTTTCTTCCCAAAGTGTCATGGTCTGAGACTGGAATATACAGTATGTGCAAAACTTTTACAATTTTCAAGGTAAGAATTTTGACAAAAATGGGACATCACATGAGAACTTTGCAGATTTTGTACACTGGACTTCACATTTTCTGAATGTACTATAATGTAATAATTTACAAAGTTCTAAGACTTCACACACATGTATAGTAAATTGTATCTAAAGTTACACCATTTACACTTTACATTTTCATTAATAGAAAAGCATCATCATTTTTAAGTACTGCAATATAGGGTCATAATTTGTCACCTAATTTCAGAGTGTGCTTGAATTTTTCAACAGCCTCGGGCATGGTTAAAAGACTAAAGGCTTAACCATTCTTTGGTCTAGACACTCAATACATGGCATTAGAGTCCTAACTTCAGGTTTCAATGATGAATCCAGTCAGGCCCAAAACTGTCACAGTTAAAAGCCACTTCTTTACTTAGTCTTATAAATGCATAAATTTAACCTATTATAGCCTTCTAACATCAATAAAATATATTTTCTTTTATATACCATCCTAAATAATGCAAAAAATTCTTGAAATACTTCCAATTCTGCAGATGACAATTTATTTGTTTACAAAATTAACTTGTTTTCTTTAGCCACCTTCGGGTAGCTTTGACAAAACTAGAGTCAAGTCTAGTCAGATCTTGACATTTGGGTGAAAACGAATGCAGCAGACTTGAACTGACTTGACTTGGAATTTGACAAAAAGAAAACAGTTTAAGCCATTTTCTTTTCATCTATTATTGGTTACAAACTAGTTTATGATTTGGATAACCTCGACAGTATATACCATACAATGGGGTAATTGGGATACTCTCAAAAATAAATTTAATTAATTAATTAAGTAATTTTAGCATCGTAAACTAGTTCTTTATAGCATATTTATGGAATGCGTGTTTTTGTTATCTTATGGTATTTTTATAACTTTATCTTATTTTTTTGCAGTGATTTATAGGCAATAAAAATTTAGGTTAATATTTGTCTTTTAACTCACTCATGTGTGGTTAAAACAGTACAATATATTGAATTGCCATTCAAAACTGACTAAGAAAATATATATCTTATGTTGTGCAAATTTGTTCAAATATACTTTTTTTTAATAAAATATATTTTCTGTTTTGGCTATAATGTACTTTTTTCATAAAATATTTTTCCTGATTTGGCTATTTTTTCGCTACTCTGCGACTTAATTAGTTGGTTGGGTTTTGATCTGGCTTTTTTTTTTTCTAATTGGATTCAGTTTAGTGGTGTTTGTTATAGAATTATGATATGCCATTCGTGTGATTTTGACTTTGAGAACTTGATTCATCATGTGCCCTAGATGGAAACAAAGAATTGAATGTTTTTATCAATTACAACGTTATTCTCTCATCCTTAACTTGCCCGAAATGTGACAGTGAGTGCCTAATACGAAAAGATCAGAAGATATTTAGGTGAAATAACCAATATTAACTGGTTAAGTTAACTGAATGCCCAGTTAGGTTAACTGAATGCCCAGTTAGGTTAACTGAATGCCCAGTTAGGTTAACTGAATGCCCAGTTAGGTTAACTGAATGCCCAGTTAGGTTAACTGAATGCCCAGTTAGGTTAACTGAATGTCCAGTTAGGTTAACTGAAGGCCTGGTTAGGTTAATTGAATGCCCAGTTAGGTCAACTGTACACCCTTGATGATTGGTTAGTTGATGATTGGTTAGGTTGTCGCGATATTTTCATTAGTTTAAATGAAAATGATAAGAACAAACTTTTCTGGTTAATTTTGAGGTGTTTTGTATGAAACTGCCATCCGTTTCCTGTGCAAATGCATAGTTTTCGAGATGATGATATCTCGAAAACTACGCATTTGCACAGGAAACGGATGGCAGATTCGTGCAAAACACCTCAAAATTGACCAGAAAAGTTTGTTCTCATCATAAAAACAGACTGGGTATAAAAATAAATAATTACCAAAATTTAAAATGTAAAAAAATAAAAAATTGAAGTGGAAATACAATTATGAAGCTGAATATTAAAAAACGCATTACAGTAACCAAAGTTTTACTAGGATCTACATTTACTCCATGGTATGTATGTATAATGTATTACAGCTAGCTTTTGAAGCTTTAAGAGAAGTAAAATCATTTCTAAAGGTGAAGTGATTGGGATTAATGTTTTTTCAATTTATTGCATAAAAATTCAGTTCTTTAAGATACAGCATCATGAGGTTAGGTTAGAACACTCTCTATTCGGGACAGCGGTGGGTAGTGTGAAAAATGAATTTAGGTTAGGTTAAAGCACTCTCTATTTGGGACAGAAGTGGGTAATATTTAAATAATTTTGGCTAGGTTAGGTTGCCCTACTCTGGCAATGGCACTGACACTTTGGCACTGCCTCCCCCATCTCCCCAAAGATTAGGTTAGAGCACACTATTTGGGACAGAGGTGGGTAGAGTGAAAAATGAATTTAGGTTACATTAGTTTTGCTTTCCCCCACTTTTACCCTTACCTCCACTTTCCATTTCCAGACATTCCCCTTCTTGGCATTGGCACCCACTAACTCAATGTGACCTAACTTCTACATTGTGAAGCTATTAAACCTTGTAGAATCTGAGGAAATGCACTGGGACAAAGTATTTACAAAAATATAGTACTGCCTGTGGGAAAACGCAATATATCTTTAAAGAACCTGTTTGAACACCGTATCAATACAGTCACCTACAACTACAAGTGACATTGTAATGCATCTGGAGAAACAAGAAATCAAGAAGGGCAAGCTGTTTTTCAGAGACACTTTTGGAAATCTTCTCATCCATTAAATTGAATGTCATTTTTCTTTTTCTTTTTTTCAATGTATATTTGCTAAAATGTCATTTTGCTAATTTTTTCAGGTTATTATTCGTTTTTTGACCCAGTCACACCCAGCTATAACAGCAATATATATTGAATAACCAATCAAAACTGAATAAGAAAATATATATATTATCTTGTGCAAATTTGTATAAAATGTGTTTTTTTATTAAAATATATTTCCTATTTTTGGTGTTTTTTCAATATATATATATCGACTACAGTGGACCCCCGATTTGAGTATGCTCATCCATAGGCTCCTATTGACTCGACTTGAGTAGAAAACTTGATTTGAGTACGCCAGCCAGCGACACCGAACACGCTTCAGTTTGTCTAGAGCGTTCGTTGCGGGAACATTCGGGGTCTAATGTTTTGAATAATGTTATGTTATAATGTTATAATGTTATAATGTTTCAGACCAACAAAGACCCTAGGATCCACTCATGGCTGGTCTACCTAACTGTGTTCGTGTATTGTGTATGTCCTCCGTGGTGGTGGAGGGGACCTACAATTTTACGTGGGTTCCGAACCACAAGAACATGAAGAAATTTATGTAAAAACTGCCGGTAAATTGGCAACGACCAATTTTTACAAAACTAAATAATTATCAATTTAAAACTAATTAATTATCGATTTAAAACTAAAGATAGAATCTCTGATCCAGAGGATCAAGTCATAATAGACTACTATCCACAAATATGTTACACTCTATATCTATTTATAAAGGACATGCAAATATATCGGATCCAAAGAATCCAGTCAATTTCATTACGGTATCCATCAAGTCACGGTCCATATCGATAGCGGACCAAGTCAAAATTTACAATCATATACATTACAATATATACACTTACGAGAAAAAGAGTAGGTGTGGCTGTAAAGACTGTACAGTAATGTAGAAATGTGTGTGCACCCATTTTGGGTGTCCCATTTAAAGGTGTTTGTGGGGCAAGTGAAGATCATGAGTTTTTCAATACCTCACAGTACTATGGGGGGCACCACTCGGCAGAGGAATCTCTTTAAATGGGGTGTGTAAGGACAGAGAGTATCCCCTAACCCAAGACGCTGCCTCCCTATATCCCACAACACTTGTGTTGAGCTGTGGGATCTATCCCCAGAAAGCCTTAATTTTACTACCTTAAACTATACCCTTTCTATCAACATATGCGTCTAATTGATTTTTAAACATGTTTATAGACATGCTACTAATTACTTCTACCGGCAAACTATTCCAGCTATTTACTATTCTATGCGTAAAAAAGTTTTTCGCAACTGCTGTCTCGAACCTTCTACTTGTCAACTTACACCCGTTATTTCTAGTCCTATTATATTGATATATTTCGAAAAAGCTATCTCTACGTTATCAAACCCATTCATAATTTTGAAAACCTGGATTAGATCACCCCTTAACCTCCTGGTCTCGAGTGTTGTCAATTTTAACTCCTTAAGCCTATCCTCGTACGACTTTGACCTAAGCAACGGAATCATCTTAGTTGCTCGTCTTTGAACTCTTTCGATTTTGTCTATATCTTTGCGCATATACAGATTCCAAAATTGGACCGCGTACTCCAAATGGGGTCTAACTAATGATTTATAAAGTGGAACTATAATATCGCGCGATTTGTACTCAAAATTTCGAGCTATAAAACCTAACACTTTGTTTGCCTTATTGACCGCTGCTGTACTTTGTTTCACTACTTTTAAATCACCAGTGACTATAACTCCTAAATCTTTTTCCTGCTCTACGCTTGTTAAATCTTTCCCTGACCTACTATACGCAAATTTACCATTACGCGAACCTATATGCAAAATTTTGCACTTATCAACGTTAAATCTCATTTGCCATGTGACTGACCAATCAACGATTTTAGCCAGATCTTCCTGAATTTTACCTCTATCTTCGTCATTAATCGCCCTACCACCCAGCTTCATGTCATCCGCAAACTTTGAAACTGTACTGACTAGGCCGACATCTAAATCATTAATATATATAAGAAAAAGCAAGGGGCCCAATACAGAACCCTGAGGAACGCCACTCGCTACATTAGCCCAGCACGACTCCGCTCCATCAATGACCACCCTCTGTTTCCTGCCTCGCAACCACTCTTCTAGCCAATTTATTACTACACCCCTGATTCCATGAGCCTTAGTTTTTTCAATGAGTCTTTTGTGCGGCACGGTGTCAAACGCTTTTTGAAAATCTAAATACACTACATCAACCGCCCGATGTCTATCGTAATCGTCAACCACGCTTTGGAAAAATTCTAAAAGATTAGTTAAGCAAGATTTGTTTCGCCTAAATCTGTGCTGCGTATTTCTAACAAGTTTATGGTATTCTAAGTGTTCGACTATACGATCCCTAATTATTGATTCCAAAAGCTTACCTATAACAGACAGTACAGGTGTGGGCTGTGGCCTAAGAACGCCTAGCCCTGATGAGTTACCAGACATCATCATGGAAGGAGACTCTCCCTCCAAGCAATAATTCCTCCCCTCCATTCCTCATCTGGAACTTCCAGCACATCAAGCAAGACTCCTACAGGATTATTCTATTTTGTCTATATTGTACGGTATGTATTTTGTATTCTATTCTGTCTATTTTTAATACAATTACTAAATTTCGTAGGCCAATTTCTATAGAAAAAGTAGGGGTGGGGTAAAATTTTTGGGTTTTGGAACGAATTAATTAATTCCCATAGGTTATTAAGTTCAATTTGAGTACATTTTGAATTGAGTACGCCATGCTGGAACGGATTACGTACTCAAATCGGGTGTCCACTGTATTTGGTAAATATTTCTTATTTTTGGTGATTCTGGCTACTTCTGCATAATTCAATTTGTCCTGTTTTACAAATAAATCATTTTTAGCAATTTTTCATCTGTTCAGTTCGATCTTTTTGTGACAAAGTATGACGTGTCAACGTGATCCGCCATATTGCCCTCGATGAAGACAAGAGTTTAGACCTTTTTTTCAATCACAGAATAATTAAGACATCCGTGGCCTGCCCTAAATACAATAGTGCTTGTATTTTAAGAAAAGACCAGAAGGTCTTTAGATGCCGTAAAAAAAATCCTAAAAATAAACGTGTGTCATTTCAGTTTAAGGGCAGGCAAAATTTAGCGGACTACCCATGCAAGGTTGGCACATGTTATGGTAAATATGGATATTATGGCCTCCACCAAGTTGACAATACTGGCTATTATCAAACGTTTCAGCATAATTTTAGGAGTCTAATGGTATATGTTATTATTTGTGCAATTGCGTATTTATAATGTTATAGGCTTTTAAAGAAATTATTTTCGTAACTCCATTTTTTGAATGACGTCATCATAAGTATATCTATTTGGGTGGAAAAAAACAAAAATGAGGTATAGTATTTTCCGTTTTCTTCATTAGTTGATTTTCCAATATGGCGTGTGAAGGATGTGAGATGTATTTCGAAGATGTTATTATGGAAATTAACAATAGTGATAATTCTGCTATAAAAATTTTTGTTAAACATGGTGTGTTACAGTCGTATTTTAAATGCAGAGAGTGTGGATCTAAGTGTTCCTACGATGAATCAAGGTGGAGATTTCAATGCCAGAAACGAGTAACTGATAAGAAAAATAAACACTGGCGATGATGTGCATTTTCGATATCTCAATTTAGAGATACATGGTTAGGTGAGGCTCGGATATCTCCATCTCTTAACTTGCGTAGGTTAGGTTAGGTTGGTTAGGTTAGGTTAGGTTAGGTTAGGTTGGTTCTCTAGCAATTTGGACACTTGAATGCATTTTTCTAGTAGTATTTGATGTGCAGTGTTAAAATCTGGCCTTCATTTTATGGGGAAATGAACCAAAATATGTTAAAACTTTGAAGTCTCAACTTTTGATTGGTTCATTTCCACATAAAATGAAGGCCAGATTTGAATAAAGCACGGTAAATATGGATATTACGGCCTCCACCAAGTTGACAATACTGGCTATTATCAAACATTTCAGCATAATTTTAGGAGTCTAATGGTATATGTTATTATTTGTGCAATTGCGTATTTGTAATGTTATAGGCTTTTAAAGAAATTATTTTTGTAACTCTATTTTTTGAATGATGTCATCACAAGTATATCTATTTGGGTGGAAAAAAACAAAAAATGAGGTATAGTGTTTTCTGTTTTCTTCGTTAGTTGATTTTCCAATATGGTGTGTGAAGGATGTGAGATGTATTTCGAAGATGTTATTATGGAAATTAACAATAGTGATAATTCTGCTGTAGAAATTTTTGTTAAACATGGTGTGTTACAGTCGTATTTTAAATGCCGAGAGTGTGGATCTAAGTGTTCCTACGATGAATCAAGGTGGAGATTTCGATGCCAGAAACGAGTAACTGATAAGAAAAATAAACGCTGGTGACGATGTGCATTTTCGATATCTCAATTGTGAGATGCATAGTTAGGTGAGGCTCGGATATTTCCATCTCTTAACTTGCGTAGGTTAGGTTGGTTAGGTTAGGTTGGTTAGGTTAGGTTGGTTAGGTTAGGTTGGTTAGGTTAGGTTGGTTAGGTTAGGTTGGTTAGGTTAGGTTGGTTAGGTTAGGTTAGGTTAGGTTAGGTTAGGTAGGTTAGGTTAGGTAGGTTCTCTAGCAATTTGGACACTGGAATGCATTTTTCTAGTAGTATTTGATGTGCAATGTTAAAATCTGGCCTTCATTTTATGGGGAAATGAACCAAAATATGTTAAAACTTTGAAGTCTCATAACTTTTGATTGGTTCATTTTCACATAAAATGAAGGCCAGATTTGAATAAAGCACATCATACACTACTAGGAAAATGTATTTTGGCATCAAAATTAGGTGGAGGCCGTAATATCCATATTTACCCAAAGCACATCATACACTACTTGGAAAATGTATTTTGGCATCAAAATTGGGTGGAGGCCATAATATCCATATTTACCCATGTTATTACATTATCATTTGTATAATTTAGGTCTCGGGGTATGGGGGTGGAGCCCCCGTAAAGATCACGCATCATAAGAACATAAGAAATTTTTATAGTGGGCACACTAGGGGCCACTTCGGCCCATCGAGGTGGCTCCACTATGTAAAAACTGCTTGTACATTGGCAATAACCAATTTTTACAAAACTAATTAAGTATCAATTTAAAACTAATTAATTATCAATTTAAAACTAAAGATAGAATTTCTGGATCCAGAGGATCAGTCATAATAGGCTACTATCCACAAATATGTTACACACTATATCTATTTATAACTGACATGCAAATATATCAGATCCAAAGATCCAGTCAATTTCATTATGGTACCCATCAATACCAGTACCATGCCAACCAAAAATAAGTCACGGTCCATATCAAATGCGGACCAAGTCACAATTTATATCCATATACATTACAATATATATACTTAAGAGGAAAAGTGTCGGTGTGGCTGTAAAGACTGTACAGTAATGTAGAAATGTGTGCGCACCCATTTTGGGTCTCCCATTCAAAGGTGTTTGTGGGGCAAGTGAAGATCATGAGTTTTTCAATACCTCACAGTACTATGGGGGGTACCGCTCGGCAGAGGAATCTCTTTAAATAGGGTGTGTAAGGACAGAGAGTATCCCCTAACCCAAGATGCTGCCTCCCTATATCCCACAACACCTGTGTTGAGCTGTGGGATCTATCACCCAAATGCACATAATATATATGAAATAAACTAGTACCATTCATGCAATAAAAATGGGTTTAAACACCATCACCAGATGTCCCTTGCAGACATCAAACTATCCAACCTTCTTTTGAAAGAATCAAGCGTATCTGAAGTCACCACTTCTTCTGTCAGACTGTTCCAAAACTTAATTACTCTGTTTGTAAAACTGTTTTCTTAAATTTGTTCTACATCTTGGTTTAAATAATTTCATACTATGACCTCTAGTCTGATTATTGTGACCTTTAATGAAAAGAGACTCAAAATCTATCTTATCCAACCCTTTTATCATTTTATACACCTCTATCATATCACCCCTTAACCTCCTCCTTTTTAATGAGAACATGCTTAGATACGCCAGTCTCTCCTTATATGTCAATTGTCTTAGAGATGGGATCATTCTTGTTGCTCGTTTCTGTACTCTTTCCAGTTTCTCAATATCTTATATCAAATAGGGACTATTAAATTAAATGCAGTATTCAAGGAGGGGTCTCACATATGAAATGTATAGTTGCTTATATTGGGTGATTTGTATTCAATGTGTCTCTGCATGAGATTGAGTCTAGCATTTGCTTTATTTCTGATTACCATACAGTGATTTGAGGGTTTGAGTTCATTTGTCACAGTGACACCCAAGTCTTTCTCTTTATCATCATTTTTAATCCAAATTCCATTCACATTGTATTCAAATTCTAGATTTTTTGGCCCAATATGCATAACCTTGCACTTATCACAAATTGATCGGTCCTAATGTTTTGCGGACAGTTCAGTAAGTGACACTGGTTAGGTCAACTGTATACCCTAGATGATTGGTTAGGTTAAGTCATGATATTTTTGTTTAAATTCGTTAGTTTAAACAAAAATGACAAGTGCAAACTTTTCTGGTTAATTTTGAGGTGTTTTGTACGAAACTGCCATCCGTTTCCTGTGCAAATGCGGTTTTCAAGATGACGATATCTCGAAAACTACGCATTTGCACAGGAAATGGATGGCAGATTCGTGCAGAGCACCTCAAAATTGACCAGAAAAGTTTGCTCTCATTATAAAGAGAGACTGGGTCAAAAAACGAATAATTACCTTTTTTCAATGTACATTTGCTGAAATATATATTGGTATACCATTGTTTGGTAATTATGTGTTTTAAGTCACACTGTCATTTTACACACCAAAATACATTTTTCTAGTAGTATTTGATGTGATTTGTTCAAATATGACCTCCATTTCCGTCGGAAATAAGATCTAACAAAGTTATAGTACTTTGAAGTTTGGCTCATTTTCAAGGGAAATGGAAGTCAAAATCTAAGCAAAACACATCAAATATTACTAGGAAAATGTATTTTGATATTAATTAACCTAACCTAACCCTGGCTAACCTAGCCTAACCCTGGCTAACCTAGCCTAGAGTATATTAAATCCTCAAAATAATATTCGCACCGTTCACATGTCATCGCCACAAACATCTATCAAAAACTAACAGAAGTAGACTAGCAACTTAAAAGGCCTAAGAACTTAAAAAATCTAGCTCATATATCATGTTCTCATGACGTCACCAATCAAAATATTGGAAGGGCGAGAAAAAAAATGCAAAAATGTCATAATATTCAAATGTACATAATTTGTTAAGTACGCATCTGCGAGCATAGTGACTTATATGAAAATGATGAGAAAATTATGCTTTAATATTTTGTAATTATATTTGCTTTTGATATTCTGAGTGGGATAAAACTCATATTAACACATTGGTTAATACGAGTTTTATCGTACTCAGAATATCAAAAGCAAATATAATTATAAAATATTAAAGCATAATTTTCTCATCATTTTTATATAAGTCACTATGCTCGCAGATGCGTACTTAACAAATTATGTACATTTGAATTATGACATTTTTGCATTTTTTTTCCCGCCCTTCCAATATTTGATTGGTGACATCATGAGAACATGATATATGAGCTAGACTTTTTAAGTTCTTAGGCCTTTTAAGTTGCTAGTCTACTTCTGTTAGTTTTTGATAGATGTTTGTGGCGATGACATGTGAATGGTGCGAATATTATTTTGAGGATTTAATATACGAAGTGCATTCTAATGACTTCCGAGCAATCACGCATCACAAATTGATCGGTATAGGGTTTTATATTTTTTATTTTTGAATTTCCGACGCTAAAATGTCGTTCAATCGATCAATTTGTGATGCGTGATCTTTACGGGGGCTCTGCCCCCGTACCCCCAAGACCTAAATTATACAAATGATAATGTAATAACATATTCATGTAAGGTTAGATAAGGTTAATTAATACCAAAATACATTTTCCTAGTAATATTTGAGGTGTTTTGCTTAGATTTTGACCTCCATTTCCCTTGAAAATGGGCCAAACTTCAAAGTACTATAGCTTTGTTGGATCTCATTTCCGACGGAAATGGAGGTCATATTTGAACAAATCACATCAAATACTACTAGAAAAATGTATTTTGGTGTGTAAAATGACTGAGTTACTTAAAACATAATTACCCATTGTTTAATCAGTTTTGTTTGCTGCAATTTTATGTTCATTTAATTTCTTTTTAATTTATGCCTTATACAAGGACATTAATATGCTATATCCCAATTTAGTCCAGACTCCAGCACATAAGTTCCAAATTTTGGTGAAATTGTTCACTTTTTGATAAAAGCACCAAATTTGGCACGGATATACTTTAATAATGCATACTTTTTCATAAAAGGACAGGTACCAAGAAAAATCTCAACTTTTAGGAGTGGTACTCTTAACATTAAGAGGACAACCAATTTACACAAAATGAAAAATCAGGCGTAAGTTGGGAATTTAATGTTCAAAATAAGTTTATTTATAACTGGTGTAAAATGACTCTATAGTCTATTTGACATTAAGAGTCAGTAGCGCAGGCAAGTTGGGTAGAGGCCCCTGGCTCCCCCTTTGCCAAGGTTTAGGCCAGGTGTTCTGGAAACCCCCTTCATCAGACCCCCCATTTGGTACCCAATAAGGATGGCATATATAATTTATAGCAGTACTCAATATAAAATTAATTTATAGTTAATAAATCTATTATTGTTATTAATTTATATTACTCTGTGTATATTTGGTTCAGGTAAGTGAAATCTTTTGAATTCTGCTGAAAATTGGCAATTCTGACATGCATGCGAAGGGGAACAGCCAGCGTCAAGCACCACATTTGTTTACGTTTTCCAGTTGCTGATGAGTAGGCTTCGGATTTTTATGCACTAAAAATCTGCTAGATATGCATGCAAATATGCACTGAAAATGTTGAAAATATGCACTTATTTATGCACTATAAATTTTAACGTTCATAGTCTAAATTAGGATTTTCAAATAATGAAGCACTAGATTACAGTTTATTGAATATATGAAACAAAATTTTATTTACCAAACAAACAAACACATAATAAAACTAAAATAACAAATCCATTGCTCAATTTACAACAAAAATAGGACACATTTTAGAACTGCAATTAGGTTCTTGACAACGAATAAATTGAATTACACTTTATAACTACAATATGCATTAAATTTTAATTTTTATTGTATACTTTTACCAAATAGTCCTAAATATGCACTTTAACACAAAATCGTGGAAATATGCATTTATCTTAAAAATCGTAAATTATGCACTTATGCATGCAAATATTCAATATGCAAAAATCCGAAGCCTACTGATGAGCTTCTAGTGGAACCGTTCCACTTCGAACCTGCCATGGACATAAGGAAATTCTTTGTAAAAGGGGTGTGTATCAGGTCATCCCATAAGTAATGTCGTTTTTTACGATAGATTAAGTATAAACTAGTCCTACTCGGTTTAAGCATAAATTTTCCGAAGGTTATTCTAAGAGATCTATCGTATTTCGCTACATACTTTACAGACCTTGACCAGTGAAGACGTGTGTTTTGCTTTATGTGAACCCCTCATAAACATGGCGGTATCAGAAGAGCATATCAAGCATATAATGCTTTACGAGTTCAAAAAAGGGAATAGTGCTACTGAAGCAACGCGAAACATTCAGGAAGTTTATGGCAACGATATTCTGCATGTGAGGAAATGTCAAAGATGGTTTCAAAAGTTTAGGAATGGTGACCGCTGTTTGACAGATGCAGCACTCTCTGGACGCCCTGCTGAGTTTGATGATGACCTGCTGTTAGTCGCACTTGAAGAAGACTGTTCAACAACTGTCGAAGAATTGGCCCAGAAACTCAATTCATCCCCATCCACTATCCATCCATCGACATTTGCAACAACTCGGAAAAGTGCCTAAGTTAGGAAAATGGGTTCCACATGAATTGTCGGTCGACAATCTGAGGGTGCGGGTAAACATTAGCACAGCTCTTCATTTCCGTGAACTCCAAGATCCGTTTTTGCACCGTTTAGTGACTGGTGAAGAAAAGTGGATACTGTACCAGAATGTTAAGCGCCGTCGACAGTGGGTTTGTGCCGGAGAACCAGCGACACCACAGCCAAAACCAAATCTTCACCCTCGGAAGGTGTTGCTTAGTGTTTGGTGGGATAAAGGTGGCGTAATACACTTTGAAACCTTACCACACAACCAAACAATCACCGCTCAAGTCTACTGTCAACAACTGGATCGATTGAACACCACTAAAAGAAGAGAGACCTTCTTTGGTTAATCGGAAAGGAATCGTGTTCCACCACGACAACGCACGTCCTCATACCGCTCGGATCACTTCTGCAAAAATTGAGGAGCTTGGGTGGGAAAACTTCCACATCCTCCATATTCTTCAGATTATCATCTCTTCAGGAGTCTGCAAAACTATCTTGACGAGAAACAGTATACTTCTTTAGATGACCTGCACACCAGTCTTTGTACGTTTTTTGCCTCAAAACCGCCTGAATTTTATAAACATGGCATTGAAAAGCTTGTAGGACGTTGACAGAGTGTCATTGATTCCGACGGAAAATATATACTAGATTAAAAAGTTTCAGTTAAGTTTTTTTTTATCCTTCAAATTCCGATCTAAAAAACGACATTATTTATGGGATGACCTGATATTTACTGGTACCAACCAAGAGCGGATTGGGTGGAGGGGGGGGGGAGCAAGTGCCTTATTTGAATGATGTGTATGCCTCTGAAAACAAATTTTGTTTTTGTAAATAGATCATGGCTATTTTATTTTATTCAAATTCTATTTTGGGTCTTTAGCTGTTTACATCTTTTAGTAAATAAACACTTGCATTTTTTTTAAACTTCACAAACTTCTCTAAACTACTCTAAACCCCCTCCGCCTTTCTACAATTTCGATTCCCCCCCCCTTGGGAAATCCTGGTTAGGGGACTGGATAGTTTTTTTAATTGGCAAGACATTTGTAACTGTTTGAAAAATTTTCTGTGATGATTGTTGTACCAAATTAGCTTTTTATTTTGTATTATATTTGAATGAGACTGATCTAATAAAACAATACAATTGATTTTACACTTGTTCATTGATGGTCTGTTTTAAAAAACAATTTTTAGTACTTCGCCCTTTTTTCTATCAATAACTTAAACCTAAGAATTTGATGATCACTACATCCTAAACTCACGCCTACTTCTAAACCTTCGACTATATTTTCGCCGTTCGTCATCACCAAATCTAAAATATTGTCACCGCGCGTTGGTTCGGTAACCATCTGTCGTAAAAAATTATCTTCCATGAACTCAATCAATCTCAAACCCTCCTCATTACCAGTAAAAGTCTCGTAATTAACATTAGGGCAGTTAAAGTCTCCAACAATTATACTATTCCGATTGTCAATAAAGTTATCAAGAAGTGCCCTAAGGGAATTACGAATGTCCAGCAAAACGCCGCTACCAAACCTATGTAACCTTGTGGGGCCGCGCAGTTAATTTTCCGCATTTATATTATTTTTATATTAGTTACCGACAAACCAATTTTGCGCGTACCAAATTGTATATATTTTATCATTGTGTAATTTTAAGAATCATATATAATCTTTATAAATAAGTATTGTACATAAATTTATATTTATATATTTAATTAATTCAGCTGTATATAAAATAACAAAATCTTCTGTAAAATAACCTCAGCCAACCAAGAACTCAATAAACTCTGAAAACGACCGGCTTTTCCTTCAAGACGCCAACCCCCCCAAACGACAGGGAGAGAAGAGGACACGAGAGGCCCCTAAAAGAGATACCCAACAAAGCGATAGCTTGCCTCTCGTATCCTTCATTCTTCCCGGCAGTGTTGCCAGATCTACAGATATATCTGTAGATCTACAGATTTTATGAAGCAATTCAGATTTTCAGATTTTTTCAATAATTTATGCATAATCTACAGATTTTTAATCCAGCAAGCAATCATTATTATTTACTTCCAAAATTTACAACAAGGAAATATTAGGCCTACAGTCTCAATCAATAGGACACAAATGTTCTCGGTATTCAGTTTCAGAAGTCGAGTCGACTCGCTTCTGACTACGATATACATGCCGATTAAATCATTTAATCGGCGCTGATTGGTTGATATTCCCTCTACGTCATGGTAGCATGGAATGTTTTTGTTTTTGTTGAAAAAAATGATATTTATCTGTTTAAATCTAAAAAGGATTTTTTTTGGTTTCATTTATGTGTATGAATTAAAGAAGTATTCCGGTGTTCTTATAGTTATTACAGCAATAACCAAAAGGTATTTCCTTTGTCACAAAGTAACGGAATTCAATTTGTTTACTTTCATTTACTTTACTTTTTTTTATGTTAAAGTGCCATATTTATATAAGTTTATAAAAATAAAGAAAATATTATACAAGATTTTATCAGTGATAATACCTTAAGACAGTAAATTAAATAAAAATATGTCAAAATTATTATTTAGATAAATATTATAAATCTACAAATTTATACAGATTTTTTAATCAGATTTATCAGATTTTTAAAAATTCCATCTGGCAACACTGCTTCCCGGCAACTACAAGTAGCACCAAGAAGGAACCAGCTACAATTGGTGACCCCGGAGTGACCCGAAGCAGCCAGCGGAAGCAGCATCCTTCAGTCGCCGGGCGGAACAAACCGAAGCCACGCCTCTTCGCCGCCCACCCGTAGTAGCCGGTCGGAACCAAAGCAGCAGCAGACCCGAATTACATTCCCGCAAGATGGAATCTGTTGAATCAGGAGTGCACCATGTCACCATCAAGCCACCCACGTTCTCTGAAGCGTCGGCCGCAGAATGGTTCTCCATCATGGAGGCACAATTCCACATTTCCAGAATAACATCCGAAGAGACCAAATTTTTCCATGTTCTAGCCTCGTTACCCCCCGAAGTCGTCTCACGAATTTCAGCAGCAACTCTCTCCAAGTCGTACACCGATATAAAAGAAGAAATCGTGAGTCATTACGAAAAGACGAAGCCAGAACTCTTCGAACGACTCATCTCCAACACTCCTCTCACTGGAAAGCCCTCCCAATTCCTTCAAGATATCCACCAAACGGCACTGAAGGTGGGCGTCAGCGATGATTTGGTGAAGCATAAATTAATCCAGGCGCTCCCATCCTCAATAACGCCCGTCGTAGCAGCACAAAAGGAGCTGACGCTAACTCAACTCGGCAAACTAGCCGATGAGTTAATACCGTTCGCTCAACAAAACTGCTACGCGGCGCCAACGTCAACTCGAGCCAATACAAGCCCAAGAACGAATATCCCCATCGGCCTAAAACCCTTCAGCGAGAATCAGCGGCCGGTGGTGTGCCGCGCGCACCTTTATTATGGCCCCCAAGCAAGGACCTGCAGGCCATGGTGCAAGTGGCCAAATAAAGATGACGCCAAGCTGCTCCCCTCGTCACGCCCAAATTCAAGATCTTCCTCACCATCAAGAGAAACGTCGGAAAACTAGATAAGCAGGCTGTGATTAACGCGACGTCCGGCCTGCCGCTGATCTCAGTCGCAGCTCGCATCGCCAGTCTGAAGGTCAATTTTATCATTGACACAGGAGCGAGCATCTCAATTTTACCACCAACTTGTGTCAATGATTGTCAACTCCACCCAACCGCAGTAAAGATTTCCACCGCAAACGGTCAGCCGCTCGAAATATTCGGAGAAGTAACACTGGACATATCAATTCCTAAATTACGAAGAATATTCAGGTGGCCATTCGTCGTCGCCCAAGTCTCCAGTCCACTTCTCGGCGCCGATTTTCTATCCCATTATGACATCCTTGTGGACTGCAAGCATGGCATTTTGAAGGATAGAGCAACAACTCTTCAAGCCACTACTAAACCTGTGCAATCCAAAGACCTTCACCTCATCAATATTAACCCTACCGACAAATTACCTCAAGAAATCAGGAACCTGCTTGACAAGTACTCCTCACTACTGAAACCAGCTCAACCGCAGAAAGTTTCCACCAACACTGTCAAGCATACCATCGACACTGGCAGCGCACCACCAGTGTTTGCAAGCCCTCGACGTCTTCCACCCGATAAATTATCCTCAGCTAAGGCTACTTTCAACAACTTACTTCAAGATGGAATTATAGAACCCTCAAAATCACCATGGGCCTCACCGTTACACCTCGTTCCGAAGAAGATACCAGGCGAATGGCGGGCGTGTGGTGATTATAGAAGCCTAAACGCTGTCACGAAACCGGACAGATATCCACTTCCTCATATAAGAAATCTGTCAACATCTCTGCACGGAAAATCATGCTTTAGCAAAATCGATCTAGTCAGAGCATATCACCAAATTCCAGTCCACCCAGAAGATATCGAGAAAACGGCTATAACAACTCAATTTGGTTTATTTCAGTATTTATACATGCCATTTGGTTTAAGAAACGCCCCTGCAACATTTCAACGCTTCATGGATACAATTTTCAGAGGAGTTGACTGCGTATTTGTGTATCTCGACGATATTTTAGTCCATTCAAATAACGCAGTTGACCATTTGAAAGACTTAGAACGCGTATTCAAGATCCTTCAAGAACACAATTTAAGAATTTCCTTACAAAAATGCATATTTCAGCAATCCAAAATTGAATTTCTTTGTCATGAAGTTTCCCCAGCAGGCATTCGTCCTCCTGTAAACAAAGTCTCCGAAATTCAAGATATTCCCCAACCGCAAGATTACCAAAGCCTCAGAAGATTCCTAGGAATGACGGGATTCTATCGCCATATGATACCCCGTTACGCCGATTTAGTCTCACCTTTAAGTGAAATCGTCAGAACTCAAGTCAAAAGCAAAAGTCTACAGTGGAACGACGAAGCAATTCAAGCCTTTCAAGATGTCAAGGATGCACTACGGAACGCCGTTACGCTTTGTCATCCTCTTCCATCAAGCTCAATCCTTCATTTAGTTACGGACTGCTCACAAATAGCAGCTGGAGCAGTTCTTCATCAAATAATCGACAGCACACCAGTTCCCATCGCCTTCTTTTCCAAGAAATTAACTACAACTCAGCAAGCGTACGCCGCATACGATAGAGAATTACTCGCAGCATACCTAGCCGTCCTGCATTTCCGTCAATTTTTAGAAGGTCGTCAAGTAATACTCTTCACGGATCACAAACCGATGGTTTCTGCCTACAAGAGTCCCTTACGAGCCAAGACAGACCGACAACAACGTCATTGGTCTGCCATCACGGAATACGTATGCGATGTAATACATATCTGTGGATCCGAAAACGTCGTAGCGGACTGCCTTTCACGCAACGTAAACGCAGTACATATCGACGCTTTCGATTTATCAGCAATCGCGGAATCTCAACAAAAAGATCAAGAAACGCAAGAATTTCTCCCACGTCTCAAGCCGTTCCCGTTTCCAGAAAATACAACTTTATATTGCGATACATCCACGCCATATCCCCGTCCTTTTGTTCCCAAGCAGCATCGATCTTCCATCTTCAATCAATTTCATAATATTTCTCATCCAGGCATCAAGTAATCACTTCGTATCATTAAATCAAGATACTTTTGGCCCTCAATGAATAAGGATTGCGAAAAATGCTCTGTATGAATTGGTCCACAATTAACCCACCCCTTATATCTCCAGTCTAACTATAGAGTAGATCAAGTCTAGCCTAGAGGGGTCAGCCTAGAGATTCCGGAAATGGTCCAGAGCGGGCAGATAAATTGAGGTCCACAGTAGGATTCCTCACAAGAATTAGGTTAGGGCAATCTACCTTCACCTTTGTTAAGCTATGAGTTGATGCTGGGTCTTAGGCCACAATGTAGGCCTAACTTGTCTGACCCAGCTTAATTTAATGAGATTAACTTTGGTGTAAAAACTCAATTAGTCACTTACTTTTTGTTATCGGAGTGTCTCCCTTCTCCGGTTATGTTTTCGAGAGCACACTTTGCTGGTACGTCCTCTCACCCCGTTCTTCGTTTTCGTTCTCCTCTTCGCGGGGCTTCTCGTACCAGCGTTGTCTTGGTTTATTCCTCGGTTGGTTGAGCGGTAATGTATCCTTATTACCGAGCACGCTCCTCCCACACAGTATATACATACTAGTGTGGAGAATAACTCTGGTGAGCAACCAATTGGTTTCATCCACCCAGTTATTGACATAAAAGGAATTTAATGATTGTTAGATTAACTACCTACCTACTCAGTGAACCATTTTCGTTACCTCCCAACTACCCACTCATCAGTTTTCCATATACTGGGGGCCCCGGGAGATAAAAATTTTGGTGTCAATGTCACCAATTTTTGTCTGAGTGTAGACTAGCTAACTATTTAACTGTAAATGCCTGTTAATCTGATTAACAGTGCCTATCCTCACCTTCTCATGGAGAAGGTGTAGCATTTAATTAGAAGATAAAATATACATCCATAGGATGAAACTGTCTATGGTCTTTACCATAAGAAAAGAAAAATGAAAGTTAGAAGATAAAATTACAATTCCCCAGCATCTATTTTTTGTTGTAAAAATAGTCGCGCTTTTAATGCTGTTTGTCGCTGAGGTCTTGTGTCTGTCAATGTTGTAGTAGGATGCGTTACCACTCCTACTGTCAAAGGAATAGTTACTGGAAGTTCAGTGTCTCCAGTTGTTACTGTCAGTGGAGAAGGTCCTCCAAAGTCCATTGTTTTGGGTCCAGACTCTAAAGGGTACAAAAGAGAAATGTCTCTTGTTGTGTCACCCGTTGAAGTCCTTAATTTGACCACTCTTGTTACCCCATCTGCCCCTGGTCTGAGTTCTGAAACTCTAGCCAGAGGCCAGTTTTGTCTTGGAGTACTGTCATGTATGAGAACAAGGTCCCCTACCTTAATTGTGTCAGACCAATCCTTCTTAGTCATTTGTTTATGTCTCTCCCTTAGACCCATCAAGTACTCATTTTTCCACTGTTTAATGAAATGAGCTTTAACTCTAGTTAAATGTTGTAACTTAGTCTGGAGCTCATCATGTCGTTGAGTCCAGTTTGGGTCTTCTGAAGAGTCTATATTGTAGTCCGGCAGGAGACTAACTTGTTCTTCCCGAATCAAATGATTTGGAGTTAATGGTTCTGGGTCATTAATGTTGTCACTCACATAAGTGAGTGGTCTATTGTTAATGATGTTCTCAATCTCAGCCAGGAGAGTGAGTAACCCAAATAAGTGTATCTGTTTTTTGCCAATTGCTTTCTTCAAGCAATTCTTTACTGTCTGTATATTCCTCTCCCAGATAGAACCATACCAAGGAGAGGCAACCGGAATATACTTCCACTTTATGTTTGTATTTTGTATATATAATTGTGTGATTTCATTGCTTAACAAGTCATGGATGACTTGTTCACCAGCTTTGAAATATGTAGCATTGTCAGTCCAAACTGTCTTTGGTACTGAATGTCGTGCACAGAATCTCTTAAAGACAGCAACAAAAGATTCTGCTGTAAGGTCCTCCACAACATCCAAATAAACAGCTCGTGAGGCAGCACATGTAAACAGTACAATGTACATTTTTTGTTCAGTGTCACCCACCCCTACAGTCAATGCTCCTGTATAGTCAATGCCTACAGTCTCAAAGGGTCTGTTGAGAGTAACTCTCTCCTCTGGCAAAGCAGGAGGATTTGGTTTCTTATAGGGCCTAGCATGAATACGCCTACATGTGACACACTCACTCAGGACTGTTTTAACAGTGATCCTTCCCTTGGGTATCCAATAAGTTTTTCTTAATGTAGTTAGTGTCTGTGGTACCCCCATATGATATACATCATTGTGTATTTTTCTGATGATTAATGTTGTCAAATAGCTAAATCTAGGTAAAAGGATTGGATTTTTGCTTTTGCATGACAGTTTTGATTTGTCTAATCTCCCTTTACACCTTAGAAGGCCTTCCTCATCCCTGAACAAGTTTAGATCCACAACTACTGATGGTACAGGTTCTTTTGTTTGTTTCCCATTAGTTAAGAATTCTAACTCTTTATTGTACTCTTTTTGTTGGGCTTGGCCTATCCAGTATTGGGTTGCAACCTCTGTATAATTATGATTATTTTTATTTAGCTGTTTGTTAATTGTAGCTAAACAGTTGTGAGCAAACCTCAAACAGTAGGCTGTCACCCTAACAAGTTTGTTGAAATCAGAATACTTTTCATAATTAGTGATTGGTTCAACCTTTTCATTTGAAAAGATTAAATTTAATGTCAAGTTAACTTGTTCCACAGGCCATTGGTCTGTATTACAGAGCCACTTAGGTCCCATAAACCAAGTTTTGTTTGACTTCAACAACTTGTAGGATAAACCTCTGGTCAGAAAGTCTGCTGGATTCTGTTTAGTTGGAACATAGTGAAAGTTTACTTGTAGGCTTTCATTAGCGTCAGCTATTTCTTTTAGCCTATTTCTTACAAAGATATTCTTACTATTAATGCTATCATTCCGTATCCAGGCAAGACAAATCTGACTGTCAAGCCAGACGTGGATATTAGTTATGAACACATCATAGTAAGCATCCTTAAGCAATGAAATGGTTTTAATGGCTAATGTAGCAGCCAATAGTTCCAATTGAGGTATGGTTCGGGTAGGTTTGAGAGGTGCAACTTTCCCTTTTGCATAAATTAGATGACTTTCTGTAGGGCTTACAAGATACGCACAGCACCCATAAGCTTGTGTGCTTGCATCAGCAAACACATGAAGCCTCTGGGGCTTATCCCTAAACCCACAGCACCTTTGAATTTTAATGTTCTGATGTTGAGATAATATTATTCAAAGTGTTGCTATTCTTACAGGTGTTATGTAGGACTGAGTTGAGGCACATAGTATTTGTTGGTCATGCACTGTTTTGGTTTAGATCTAGGTTGTAGTCTGATAGGTCACCCAAAGGGCTATCCCTGATGGAGTCTGAATAGCTATACCATTACCTATCTCTACTATGCCCTTATGAATAAGATTAATATAATCTGCCCCTATTAGCATTTCAATGTTAGCTATTGTGTTGTTAGTGATATGTCTATCAGCTATTTTGTAGTGTTTTTTCAAATGATTTATGGTTTGTTCTAGTTTGGGTATAACCAGTTTGTTTTGTCCTACTTTAGAAATAATAACTGCTTCAATTTTCTTGAATTTACTTTCTAAATGTAGTTCCAGGTCAATTGTCTTATAGCTATTTTTGTCCGAGTTATCCTTAACAAAGGACGCAATATTGAAGTTTTGTTCATTCGGGTTTGGTGTCAAACCCAATTTATTAACTAAATTTTTTGAAACAAATGTTTGTTGAGAACAACAGTCTATAAGACATCTCACTGGAGTGGTACTACCCTCACTATTCACTAAGTCCAAAGTAATAGTTGGTAAAAGAATCTCAGTGTTTCTTGTTACATTGTTTGAACAAGCAGAATGTCCCATGAAAGTGGCATTTTCTTGATTACCTTTATTTGGGGGAGGTATCTTTTGAGTTTGAGTACTATTGTTTGGACACTTTGGTGAATCACACATTGATGAGACATGTCATAAACTTTTACAAAACTTACACTTGAATCTTAACCTAGATTTACAGTCTTTCTTATAATGTCCCTGGCCAGTACACTTTTTACACAGGTTCAACTGTTCACATCTTTTAACCCTTTGGTTAAAATCTGAATATTTGTCACACCCAGTACTACTGTGTTCATTACTTGCACAAAATTTGCAATATGGTGTATAAGTTTAGGCAGCAGTTACATTAAAGTTCTGTAATGTAGGTGTTCGTGTTTTATAGTTGGTCACATTTGATTCTACAGTATCAAGTTTTGTCTGTTTGGCTGTAGCTAGTTGGTCTCTGGGAACAGTCTTTGGTTTATCCAGTCTGGGTCTTATTTTGTATTGTTTGGTCTCTGGCCAAGGGAGGCCATAAGACCCTTGTAATAGTTTTCCTTATGGCCAAGGTAGGCCATAAGACCCTTGTAATAGTTTTCCCTATGGCCAAGGTAGGCCATAAGACAATGTTTAGCCCATGGCCAAGGTAGGCCATAAGACATTTAATGTTTGGCCCATGGCCACAATAAGCCACAAGACCAAGGTTCAATTGTTTTGGCCCATGGCTGAGGTAGGCCATAAGACCTTTATTGTTTGGCCCATGGCCAAGGTAGGCCACAAGACCAAGGCTCATTGTTTGGCCCATGGCCAAGGTAGGCCACAAGACCAAGGCTCATTGTTTGGCCCATGGCCAAGGTAGGCCACAAGACCAAGGCTCATTGTTTGGCCCATGGCCAAGATAGGCCATAAGACCCTCATTGAGTAACCCATGCAATCCTTGCTTATGTTCAGATAGGTTGAGTGTATTTGTGGCACATGTAAAGAGTACAGTGTATATATACATATATATACACACAGATTGCAAGGAATGCATGTGCCTGTTGAAAAAATCTGTTGAGTGATTCTTCCTTAAAAGAAGAATTGGATGCTTGGAGTTGTATGCATTTTAAATGCTTGTTCACTAATGTTGTTTAACTGGGGATCGTAATGAAATATAGGACAAGAAGAAATTACCAGAGAAGAGAGAGCACAGACAAAAGAGTCAAGTTTAAATTTGGTTTAATCCCCCCCAAGTACTTATGTCACTCAGGTCTAAGCTTATAAGAGAATGAGACTCCTTTAATGTAAATGTTTCCTAGTTAGGCCCTAGGTTGTAGACCTAATTAGGCTTGATTAGCTTAGGCTTAGGCTAGACTTAGGCTATTTAGCCTAATTCTGCAATTTTTTGTTAAGTAAGGTTAAGGTTTGTAAATTCCCCACACACGGACCACCAATGCGAAAAATGCTCTGTATGAATTGGTCCACAATTAACCCACCCCTTATATCTCCAGTCTAACTATAGAGTAGATCAAGTCTAGCCTAGAGGGGTCAGCCTAGAGATTCCGGAAATGGTCCAGAGCGGGCAGATAAATTGAGGTCCACAGTAGGATTCCTCACAAGAATTAGGTTAGGGCAATCTACCTTCACCTTTGTTAAGCTATGAGTTGATGCTGGGTCTTAGGCCACAATGTAGGCCTAACTTGTCTGACCCAGCTTAATTTAATGAGATTAACTTTGGTGTAAAAACTCAATTAGTCACTTACTTTTTGTTATCGGAGTGTCTCCCTTCTCCGGTTATGTTTTCGAGAGCACACTTTGCTGGTACGTCCTCTCGCCCCGTTCTTCGTTTTCGTTCTCCTCTTCGCGGGGCTTCTCGTACCAGCGTTGTCTTGGTTTATTCCTCGGTTGGTTGAGCGGTAATGTATCCTTATTACCGAGCACGCTCCTCCCACACAGTATATACATACTAGTGTGGAGAATAACTCTGGTGAGCAACCAATTGGTTTCATCCACCCAGTTATTGACATAAAAGGAATTTAATGATTGTTAGATTAACTACCTACCTACTCAGTGAACCATTTTCGTTACCTCCCAACTACCCACTCATCAGTTTTCCATAAGGATATTCGAACTTGGTCCCGAAATTGTGAATCATGTCAATCCTCAAAAATTTCTCGCCATACAAAATCAGAAATAACCCCCTTCGATTTACCAAGTTCAAGATTTGAAACGGTACATATCGACATCGTCGGTCCCTTACCGCCAACCACTTTGCCCGGTCAAACATATCCTTCCCCATATAGATATCTCCTAACCTGCATCGATCGTGCCACAAGATGGATAGAAGCATATCCTCTGATTGATACTACAGCCACATCAATAGCACACGCATTTCTCGATGTATGGATTTCAAGATTTGGTGTACCACTGCAAGTCATAACGGACCGCGGATCCCAATTCGAATCCGAACTCTTTAGGGAACTCTCAGCTCTCATCGGATTTCACCGACTAAGAACTTTGTCGTATCGCCCTCAGACCAACGGAATAATTGAAAGATCTCATCGCACCATCAAGACAGCAATCATCGCTCGAAAACAAGATTGGCTCCCCGCTTTACCCATAGTTCTCCTTGGTTTACGCAGTCTCCCTAACGAATCGGGTTATTCACCGTTCACCACCGTCACCGGAACCACCCTATTATGCCCGAGGCCAATGATCGCCAATTCGTCGTCAAAATCCAATTCAAAATTCATCTCCGAATTAGCCAAGAAAATGACGCAAATCGATTTCGCCCAACTCTCTCAAGGAAACATTCCCTCAGCCCCCAAATCATTCATTCCATCGGAATTCCACAAATCAAGCCACGTATGGGTACGCATCGACCGCGTTCGAAAACCATTCGAGGCACCATATCAAGGACCTTTCCGTGTTCTCGAACGCCACGATAAGTACTTCGTAATAAAAAAAAACAACGGATCATCAGAAGCCATTTCAATTAATCGTTTAAAACCGGCGTATATAGTTTCAGGTCCCACACAGGTACCGGGCGCACAATCGGACGACATCGGATCGGAGAAAAAGCACGCAAGGAAAAAGGACGATGGAGGACGCACCTCGGAGGTAGCAAATACAGACCTCAGGACGGGCGCGCAGGACAACGCAACAACCGGAAACGAGGCCGACCGAGGATCAACGCGAGATGGGCGAAGGATCCGATTCAAATCAAGACCCGAATATTTCTACTTTTGATATACGTGCTCCGCTTCTCGGGATGGGCAGTAATGTGGGGCCGCGCAGTTAATTTTCCGCATTTATATTATTTTTATATTAGTTACCGACAAACCAATTTTGCGCGTACCAAATTGTATATATTTTATCATTGTGTAATTTTAAGAATCATATATAATCTTTATAAATAAGTATTGTACATAAATTTATATATATATATATTTAATTAATTCAGCTGTATATAAAATAACAAAATCTTCTGTAAAATAACTTCAGCCAACCAAGAACTCAATAAACTCTGAAAACGACCGGCTTTTCCTTCAAGACGCCAACCCCCCCAAACGACAGGGAGAGAAGAGGACACGAGAGGCCCCTAAAAGAGATACCCAACAAAGCGATAGCTTGCCTCTCGTATCCTTCATTCTTCCCGGCATCTACAAGTAGCACCAAGAAGGAACCAGCTACAACCTATCATTAGTAAAGAGTTTAAAACCCGGTACATCAAGTTCCCTCCAACAAGTCCCGAGTCACGGTATTTAACCACGTTTTAGTGATAGTAACTATATCGATGATAGGTGATGGAGGATGGTTGTTTAATTAACACACCATCAGGAAGTGCTTCGTTAGTATTTTCTTATTCTCGAGTTTCAGATTCCCCATCAGGGACGAGGTACTTAAGCGAGACAGTAGTCTCTCGGCCTCCCGGGAGACGAACATGAGCATATTCGGGATTAGCCTCAATGAGTTCTACTTCTTCAACTGGAAGCTCATATTTAGACTGACGTGTATAATTTTTCAATAATACTTTACCCAGGGCGGTAAGCCACGTAAGTATGGAATGGCCATTTGTAGATCGACGCTGATAATTAAATAATCTCTCATGAGGGGTGCAGTTTGTAGAAATACATAAAAGAGATCGTATGTTCTGTAATACATTGGCAAAACCGTTTCCCAACAGCCAACAGAATGTTTTCTCGAAGCCAAAGCTAAATTTACTCCTTTCCATATAATTCCGTTATATCTCTCAACTAAGCCATTTCCCTTGGGATTATATGGGGTCATTCTACTAGTAGCCACTTCGCGTCAATATTTAATCTTTCGAAAGGTTGTGTAGCTGTTATTAACTGACCTTGAATACTATTTAAAAACTTTGGTTTACACTGGGCGCATACAGTGCATTTTGAAATAATGTTTTTTTACATCTTCAGTTGAATATGGGAGGTTCCGGCTTCTAACAAAGTGCCACATTCTAGTTACTCCGGGATGGCACAAGGCAATGTGTAACTCTTCTAAATTATGTTTATTAATAGATGCTATAAATGCACGAGAAAGCGTATCTGGTGCTATATTTTCTCTTCCTGGACGATATACAGTGTCATAACTGAAACATGATAATTCAAGTCTCCATCTCATGATTTTCTCTTCTTAACCTTTCCTTTATGTTCAGTGTCAAACATAAACACTGCTGACCTTTGATCCGTTACTAGTTTAAAGTGGTTACCATACAGATAATGCCGCCATTTTTGGGTAGACTCAACAATTGCGTGTGTTTCTTTTTCTATAGAGGAATGATTCCTTTCAGTCTCTACTATAAAAGGAATATTATCATCAATAGCAACAACAACAAAATTAGTAATGTCACTTTTAAGATTTTCGAAAGCATTAATTACGTTAAGAGGGAGGGGGTATGTTTTATTTCCAACCTACTGTAAGGTCGTACTTTCTCGGAAAATTTTCCGATCCATTTAGAATAGTGGGCAAACATTTTAATTACTCGACGCATGTCTTTAGCATTATTAGGAGGAGGCATTTCGAGCAGTGGTTTTAACCTCTCAGGATCAGGTTGTAAAGAACCATTACTTATTCTATAACCTAGTAAATCTATAGATGACTTAGATGTAGAACTCTTATTTTCGTTAATATGAAGATTATACTTGTTTACAACATTTAAAATTTTTGTCAAATTCTCATCATGCTCCTTCTGATCGTGTCCACATATAGCGATATCGTCCACATAAATGAAAGTATCCTTTAAACCCTCTTTACGAATTATGTCATCGATTACTCTTTGAAAACAGGCTACGCCGTTTGTTACACCAAACGGGATTCTATTGAAATGAAACAGCTGGCCACAGGCTTCGAAAGCAGTGTATGGCCTATCCTACTCCTTGATAGGGATCAAATGATAGGCGCTCTTAAGATCTATAGTACTAAAGATACTATAATGTGCAATTTCGCCCACCATTTCATTTATATTAGGCAGAGGATAAGCGTCCAACTGCGTGTATCTATTTACTGTTTGAGAATAATCGATAACTAGGCGTTTTTATGAGATTCATTGGCTACCACTAAAACTTGTGCCCGCCAAGGACTTTGACTGGGTTTGATAATGCCTTCCTTAAGATTAATCCAGGTCCCGCTACAACTTACACATGTCACCAAACACAAAGACATAGACACAATAGGACCATGAGACACATACAGAAGCATAATATTAACATATTACAGTACAACGTAGATGGCCTCACAAACAAAATCATGCAGCTTAGGGAGTTCGTACACAAACAAAACATTCACATAGCACTTATACAAGAAACAAAACTAAAACGCATACACAAAACACCCACCATCCATGACTTCACGGCGATCCATCAAGATCATACTGGGGTTCACGGGTATGGAAAAACTATACATGTTTACAATATGGTATCGTATGTGATACCTTTATTTCGTAATTAAATATAAATTATTAATTAATTGAATTAAATATCTACAAAGTTGCCTCGTGATTGGCGACATAGTCTATTGGGAATGAAAATAATTACCATACATACATAGAACCCATATTTAGGCATCGGGCCTGCATAACAACAAGAAAACCAAATTTATTATTTCGTGTTCAACATTTTTCATTGCTGACTCGTGAAAATTACTTCGAGAGAAGAGTCAACGAACTTTGAAAAATCAGCAAATAATAAAAGACAAAGATTATATTAGAGCGGCTCGCTCGGAGCTTGCTTATGTTACAGCGATGTTTTAAGCAACGAAGATGGACTTTATCTTCCTATAAGTTCTGAGTGAATTCCTCATAATATAAAACCTAATAACTATAAAAAGGATAGGCCTATTCCTTCAGGTATTTAGGTGTAGTGACCGTTTATATTAATTACATCAAAGCAACTCGTTGTGTAACTCCATCGTACCGCGGCCCTACATCGAAAAACATCGTCGCGTCCTACGAACAGAAGCGAGGCCCAACGAAATAATAAGGTAAAGTAATTTCTTTCTGTGCCATTAAGCAGCGCAAATACCGAAGGCAATTAAACATAAAGAGGTCCTTTGAAGACCTACATATACATAACTCTCTAACGAAAAAACGTAGGGCTTTTGTCGTTAACTCTCCACTGGAATCTGCTGGAAATTTCCAACGGATGAGGGTGTCAGGCAATCAACCCATAGCTCTATATAGTTTTTTCATAACGGGGGTGGACTCATCACTTACATACGTAAAAGCATTAGCTACACTGATGCCACCCAAAACAATACAAACACAATCCAAGCGGATAGCACGATAGAAATACAGGCAGTTAACATTAAAACACTCGCAAAATACAACACCACACTCAGCAACATTTACATCCCGCCAGATAGTTCACCTCAGGTGCAAGCCAATTACAATCAACAGTTACACAATCTGGCCTCTCTCACTAATGTTATCTTAGGAGGAGACTTCAACGCTAAAGACACTAGTTGGCACCTGCACAACCAAAGCAACACCAGAGGCGCCAATATAGCCACACAACTAAACAGCCTCTTCATTCTTAACAATACAGAAGAACATACACACATACCACATCAAGCAGGGTACTCAAACGCCTCCCCAAACATAACGTTCTGTTCCCCCTCACTAGCAACACATACACACTGGAGAACAGAAAAACAGCTGTCATCAGACCACCTTCCCATCATCATTACAACACGTTCTACACCCTTCCCCAACAGCCTTAGGCACACTTACAGAAACTACAAGAAAGCTGATTGGGAACAGTTCAAAATACAGACTGAGGAACAATTCACCACATTAAACAGCACACCCATCATAAACATCAATACAACACTCAAGACATTTAATCAGATCATCAATAATGCAAACAAATACATACCCAAGGGCAACATTAGGAAATACAGCCCAAATTACACTAGAGAAATAGCCCACCTCATAAGGCAACGTAACAACCTCAAACATAATACACAAACACCACACACAGAAACCATAAAACAGCAGATACAACAGCTCAACACAGAAATAACAAACTTAAAGAAAAACAAACAGAAACATTTAGGGAATTCATAACAACATTAAACCACTCCACAGATACATTCAGGCTATACAAGACTATAAACAGCATTACCCACTTTAACAGCGGCATTCACACCTCACACGCGGCTATCTGTCGCAGCCAAAATAATATCCCAACATATACACAACAAGCTAACATTCTAGTTAATCACTACGCAAAGGTAAGTCACTTAAACAGAGACAACAACCAGAAACACGCAGACAGACAAACAGCCAAACACAAGAAAACCTACAGACTCGGCACGACCATTACACCCTTCAACACAGACCAGACCACCAAGATCATCAAAAACATTAAGAATTCGAAAGCTAATGGACCATACAACATATCTGACATACACCTTAAACACTTGGACCCAGTAGCATAGCTATAGGCACAGGGGGGCGGAGGGGGCGGTCCGCCCCGGGCGGCACTTTTTGAGGGGCGGCACTTTTGGTCTACTGCAATGAAAAAAAAGGTTTTTTTTTATGTCGGGACAGTAGAAGGATACAAGACGCCAGACACAATTTTATTTTTCCACGAAAACACTGCTTACTTCGTTAATTTCCGACAATGGTAAGGATTGTATTCCCTTGAAGATAGCCTTATTGACCATCATACCTATTTAAGCGCTTAGTTGTGCTTAATTAATAATAGCATTGGTATAAATGCATTTATTTTATTAAAATGGGAAATAACCCATAAAGTTCTGTAAATACGTTATAATCTATAAATATACGTTTAATATTTATAAATAATCAATATCAAAACTAATATGCTGGTATTAGTTGTAAAGTATAATCTTGGTAACTCGGTTCCAAATATTGTAATACTGCTGCGAATTTTTCTCACAATTGCTGTTAGTGTTGCTAGCTGTGAGAGGAGTTTTTCTAAACTAAAACTGATAAAGAATTACCTAAGATCTACTATGAGCACCTTGCGGTTGAGAAATCTTGCCATACTGTCTGTAGAACAACAATTGACAGACGAAATAGACTTCGACAATGTCATCGAAGATTTTGCTAACAGAAAAGCAAGAAAAATAACTGTGTAGAATGTTGTAGTTAATTTTTTCACTTCAGAAGTAAACATGTTGTCCTAATATTTTTCACAGGTTTTTTCTATACGTCGTTTTCACTTTTTGTTTAAGTATGTTTGTTATGTGTATTGTGTTGTGTTTCAGGGGGGCGGCAAACTCAAGGACCGCCCCCGGCGGCACAACTCTAGCTACGCCACTGCTTGAAGTTGGACCCACAGGGAATACTAGCTCTCACAAACATCAGCACATATTCATACCAACGCTGTATTATTCCTGACATATGGAAACAAGGTAAAATTATTACACTACTCAAACTAAAAAAAATCCAACAGAACCAGCTTCCTATAAACCCATTAACTTTACTATGTACACCTTCCAAAGTAACAGAAAGACTAATCTTACAAATCACCAACCCACACATACCACTATCGGCTACTCAACATGGATTCAGACCTCACCACTCAACCACGACATTACTCACTAACCTCACGGCACATCATGGATGGCATCAACTCCAGACGACCAGCTCAACGTACACTATTAGCAACAATAGACATTAGTAAAGCATTTGATGCTATCCCACGCTTCCCTCTCATAAACAAAATACTCAACACAAACATGCACAATAACACCAAAAGGTGGCTGAGCAACTATCTTTCAGGAAGATACTCACATGTCACATTTAATGGGAAGTCATCCAAAAACAAGCTTTTTCCGAACGGGGTCCCTCAAGTCTCTGTTCTCTCACCAACACTGTTCAACTTATACATGCATGACATTCCAATACCCATAGATAACAAGCTTACCTTATCATCATATGCAGATGACATCACTCTAACATCCACCCACAACAACATCAACACCGCTACAAATAACCTACAAACATACATAAACAGTATACAAGACTGGCTCACACACAATATACTCAAAGTAGCGCCCACAAAATCAACCATCACCTTGTTAACAAGCAACACAAAAGAACACCAGATAACTCCACAGATTACACTAAACAACACCAACATTCCACACACTCACACCCCATACTTGGGGTCACATACAACACATCATTATCTTTTGCAAACCACATTCAGGACATTAAAAACAAATGTACATCAAGACTTAACACGCTTAGGTTACTAACAGGCACAAACTCTGGACGCCAGCAAGAAACAACATCACTCATATACAAACAGTATATTCGCTCAGTTATGGATATGGACTATGCTAGCCCATGCTGGGCACCCATTATCTCAAACACACACATAAACACCTTACAGACAATACAAAACAACGCACTTCGTATCATTACAGGATGTACTCAAACAACACCAATAGAACACCTGCACACAGAAACAAAACTACTGAAAGTTAGGGAACATTTAGACATGAGGGGAACTGGAATGAAACGCTCTCCTTTTCTTAGGCTTTAATCAACTTTATTGAACAACATTCCTGTTAATATAAATAACAATAATATAGTTATGGTACACAAAATATATATATACCCAATGACGCAAGTTATAATAATAATAATATAGATATAGTAAATATAGGGCATTTATATGAAATGTTTATACTACAGATTAGGATTAATTACATCAAAGAAAATATCATTACCTTGATATAATAAAGTATATCACATCTTATCAGTTTAATTCAGACATCATCAGATTCATCAGTTTAATCGAATTGAATACAAACACAAATGATTTTACTTAGGTATAACGTCTAATAAAGTCATCATAAACCTGCAAAATAATACTACATTTTTCCCCTCCTACTTAGCTTGAACAATATAGTTCTCAAAATAACTAGGCGGACACCGAGTACGCCCTGATCGCCGTACCTCAGTCATAGGGGACTCTGTATTTTGATTATCATCATCTACTGAAATCTGAGGAGCGTTGACCGGTGAGGGATTGGAGGGAGCAATGGTGGGTGACGGATTTGAGGGCAGGATGGTAGGTGAAGGGTGATGGTTGTTTAACACACCATCACCTTCGTTAGTATTTTCGTATTCTCGAGTTTCAGATTCCCCAGCAGGGGCGAGGTGCTTAAGCGAGACAGTAGTCTCTCGGCCGCCCGGGAGACGAACATGAGCATATTCGGGATTAGCGTCAATGAGTTCTACTTCTTCAACTGGAGGCTCATAATTAGACTGACGTGTATAATTTTTCAATAATACTTTACCCGGGGCGGTAAGCCACGTAGGTATGGAATGGCCATTTGTAGATCGACGCTGATAATTAAATAATCTCTCATGAGGGGTGCAGTTTGTAGAAGTACATAAAAGAGATCGTATGCTGCGTAATACATTGGGCAAAACCGTTTCCCAACAGCCAACAGGGAGTTTTCTTGAAGCCAAAGCTAAATTTACTCCTTTCCATATAATTCCGTTATATCTCTCAATTAAACCATTTCCCTGGGGATTATATGGGGTCGTTCTACTAGTGACCACTCCGCGTGAGTTCAGAAACTGTTTAAGTGTATACGACATAAAGGAGGAACCTCTATCGGAGTGCACATACGCGGGTGCACCAAAGATAGCAAAAACGTTGACTAAGACAGTCAACTACAGTTTCAGCAGAAGTGTCCGCACATGAAAACGCGAAAGGAAACCTCGAAAATTCGTCTACTATCGTCAGCAGATAACAATTACGGGAATTGGAAGGCAAAGGACCTTTAAAGTCAATATTTAATCTTTCGAAAGATTGTGTAGCTTTTATTAACTGACCTTGATTACTATTTAAATACTTCGGTTTACACTGGGCGCATTCAGTGCATTTTGAAATAACGTTTGTAACATCTTCAATTGAATATGGGAAGTTTCGGCTTCAAACAAAGTGCCACATTCTAGGCACTTTGTAACAATGTGTAACTCTTCTAAATGATGTTTATTAATAGATGCTATAAATGCGTGAGAAAGCGTATCTGGAGCTATATTTTCTCTTCCGGGTCGATATACAGTGTCATAACTGAAACTTGATAATTCAAGTCTCCATCTCATGATTTTCTCGTTCTTAACTTTCCCTTTATGTTTAGTGTCAAACATAAACGCTACTGACCTTTGATCCGTTACTAGTTTAAAGTGTTTACCAAGCAGATAATGCCGCCATTTTTGGATAAACTCAACAATGGCGTATGCTTCTTTTTCTATAGAGGAATGATTCCTTTCAGAGGGCGACAGAGTACGGGCGAAAAAGGCGACTGGGCGTCCAGCTTGACAAAGTTGAGCAACTATTGCGTAATCAGACGCATCAGTCTCTACTACAAAAGGAATATTATCATCAATGGCAACAACAGAATTAGCAATATCACTTTTAAGATTTTCGTAAGCATTAATTACGTTAAGAGGGAGAGGGTATGTTTTATTTTCAACCAAAAGTCGTACTTTCTCGGAAAATTTTCCGATCCATTTAGAATAGTGGGCAAACATACCCATTACTCGGCGCATGTCTTTAGCATTATTAGGAGGAAGCATTTCGAGCAGTGGTTTTAACCTCTCAGGATCGGGCTTTAAAGAACCATTACTTATTTTATAACCTAGTAAATCTATAGATGACTAGATGTAGAACTCTTATTTTCGTTAATATGAAGATTATACTTTTTTACAACATTTAAAAATTTTGGCAAATTATCGTCATGCTCCCTCTGATCGTGTCCACATATAGTGATATCGTCCACATAAATGAAAGTATCCTTCAAGCCCTCTTTGCGAATTATGTCATCGATTACTCTTTGAAAACAGGCTACGCCGTTTATTACACCAAACGGGATTCTATTGAAATGAAACAGCTGGCCACAGGCTTCGAAAGCAGTGTATGGCTTATCCTCCTCCTTGATAGGGATCAAATGATAGGCGCTCTTAAGATCTATTGTACTAAAGATACTATACTGTGCAATTTCGCCCACCATTTCATTTATATTAGGCAGAGGATAAGCGTCCAACTGCGTGTATCTATTTACTGTTTGAGAATAATCGATAACTAGGTGTTTTTTATGAGATTCATTGGCTACCACTAAAACTTGTGCCCGCCAAGGACTTCGACTGGGTTCGATAATGCCTTCCTTAAGAAGACGATCTACTTCGGACGAAATAAAACTGATATCTGCCTGACGATATCGGCGTGACTTAATAGCAATGCAATGGGTTTGCATTCAGGACTTAAATTATTAAATAAAGACGGAGGTTCCACCTCGGCTGCTGCAAGGTTACACACAGTTAAGGAAGGTTCTCTTCCCCCAAAAGGTATCTCAACTGATTCATGTCTAGACAAAAAGTCATGGCCAAGAATAACATTAGTACATAGATTAGGCAGAAGTGATAACTTAACATTTTTATAGGTACGATCCTTGAATGTCAAATCTACACAACAAAACCCATCAACTTTAGTTACATGAGAAGTATTAGTCATTGACACTAGACTTTTACAAGGATATACCTTCCATTTGTTTTCTTTTACAATATTTATATCAATAAAATTTTCGGTACTACCTGTATCCACTAGCGCCTTCAAAGACAAACCATTAGCTAAAATAATAAGAATTGCCTCTTTCAAAGAATGAGAAATAGAGCCTGATAGAGAAGCTAAAGTATTAACAGAAGCAGAAGCTTTTGAATTAGAGCGACAAACTCTGACAAAATGGCCTTTAATACCACATTTATGACATAAACTATCTCTTGCAGGACATTTAGCTCGCGGATGCACATTACTCCCACAAAAGAAACATCTACGAGACCTTGCTGCAGCAGCAGAAGACTCCTCGCAAAGAGTTTCATTAGCACCTTGTTTAGCCTCATGTTTTTCTATTGTAATTGTTTCAATTTCACAACTAATTGAATTTAGAGGAGCATTAGAACGTATATAAGTATCAGACTGAATCTGAGCCAACTCAAGGCAGCAAGCTTGATCAAAAGCGATCTGTAAACTGTTGATTATATATATATTTTGTGTACCATAACTATATTATTGTTATTTATATTAAAAGGAATGTTGTTCAATTAAGTTGATTAAATTGGAATGAAACGCTCTCCTTTTCTTAGGCTTTAATCAACTTAATTGAACAACATTCCTGTTAATACAGGGTGGGGCACGGGAACCAAGTGTTTTTGGAATAATCAGGAAAATGATATTTATTTTTGTAAAGAAAATATATTGGTAGAACAACATTCGTAAGAACATAGCATTTCATGTCATAATAATCATGTACCGAAAATTATATCTGGCATATGATGTCCTTGGCCGTCGACGCATTGTTGAAGGCGTTTACGAAAATTGGCCTCCACTCTTCCCAGCAGGTCTCTGTTGATTTGGATGATTTGTTGACGGATCGCTTCCTTCAATGCATCTAATGTACGGGGCTTGTCCTCGTAGACACGTGACTTGAGGTACCCCCATAGAAAGAAGTCACATGTGGACAAGTCAGGGGACCGAGGGGGCCATGCAATGTCACCAAATCTCGAAATGAGATGGTTGGGAAACAGGGGGCGAAGAACAGCCATTGACGCTCTGGCGGTGTGTGGCGTGGCCCCATCTTGCTGAAACCACAAATGTCGACGAGCAATACGCCTTCTTCGTAACTCAGGGATGAAAAAGGTGTTCACCATCTCAATGTAACGCCCAGATGTTATGGTAACGGTAACCCCATTTTGTTCGAAGAAATAGGGACCGATGACGCCAAACTTTCCCACCGCGCACCAAACTGTAACCTTAGGGCTATGCAGCGGTTTTCATGGAGTTGTCGCGGATTTTCAGCAGCCCAATACCGACAGTTTTGATTGTTGACGGCCCCATTAAGGTGGAAATGGGCTTCATCACTCATTACCACCATCATGTTTTCATTCTGCTCATAAAGTGCAAGCATTTCCTGTGCAAAATTCAGTCGTTGGGGGCAATCGTTTACATTCAATTCCTGCACCATCGCTAACTTGTATGGGTGAAAATGTAATTCTTCATGCAAAATCCGTCTAACAGTACGATTGCTGATTCCGAGTGCAGCTGAATGTCTCCGAGCAGAGCGGCCTGGGCTTTGCAACATCGCTTGTCTGACCCTTTCAACGTTCTCTGGAGTACGCACAGTGCGTTGCGGCCCCTTCGGTTTTGTTTTCATTATTGAGCCTCCTGTTCGAAGATTGTTAACCCAACGTAAGATTGTGTCACGAGCGGGAACAGAGTCATTTCGATGAATGTTGAATCTGCGGCGAAACGCACGCTGAACTGCTGTCACTGACTCGCCACTCCTAACAAAATGATCATACGCGAACATGCGGTGTTCTAACGTCCACTGCTCCATGATGGCACCTGAAAGATAAAGGTGAGTGTTAGTTAAAGTTAAATGCTATGAACCCAGGAATGGAATGCTACCTACCGCACGCCCCTCCCATTCCTAATGGCCGATTACTAGCTATTCAAAAAACACTTGATTCCCGTGCCCCACCCTGTATAAATAGCAATAATATAGTCATGGTACACAAAATATATATATATAATCAATGACGCCAGTTATAATAATAATAATAATAATATAGATATAGTAAACATAGGGCATTTATATGAATTGTTTATACTACAGATTAGGATTAATTACATCAAAGAAAATATCATTACCTTGATATAATAAAGTATTTCACATCTCATCAGTTTAATTCAGACATCATCAGATTCATCAGTTTAATCGAATTGAATATAAACACAAATGATTTTACTTAGGTATAACATTTTACTAAAATCATCACCTGCAAAATAATATTACAGGAACACAATTCATGGCAGCAGCGACAACTAACCCACAACACCCTTGCCACTACATGTACAATCATGCACCGACACCTCGCACCATTAAGGTAACACCAGAGAGACATTATAAACAAATACTCCATTCCATACCACGCCCACAGACATCACACAGTACAGAAAACACATACACACACACCTAACCCACAAAGCACTGACACGACTCGGTCCGAATGCGGTCCTAGGTGCGAAGCCGCCACCCATTCACAAGTCAGAGACCAGCCTGAGCAGATCGAATCGAGTTAACTTAGCACGATTCCGATGTGGACATCACCCCAACTTACAGATATATAAACATAGACTAGACAACTCCACAGACGACACCTGCCACCTGTGCCAGGACACACCACAAACAAATGAACACATTATGGCAGACTGTACCGCTCTAGCACTACATAGAACACAACACAACATCACTAGTGCGCTGAACCTCTGGTCCACTCCGGAAAGGGCGATCGGTTACCTGCGTGCCACCGGCTTGCTCGATCAGGGTGGGCTGATCGGCTAACCAACAACAACAACAACAACAACAACAACCAACTCCAATTTCCCAGAGGCTCTGAGACCAAATTTTTTACTTTATCACAAATGAAGCCAGGAATCCAATAGGATCAAAGACCTTCGAAGCCAAACTAAGAGCTGTACGTTTTGCCCACCTTGTCTCATTCTCAGCCAGCTCTACTAAAGATTTCCCACTGAAGGTAAACAAATCCTCTCCTTGCTGCCAAACAATGCCTAGCACATTTGTGTCTATTACCCACAACTCCTTAATACCAGAATCCTCAATACTTTCTGCTGCATCAGGTACTACACAGGACTGACTCATAAACTGTTGTAACTGAGAATGATTGATCTGCCATTTTCTAAGCTCCATGCCATCCTCCCTCATTATAGCTCTAGCCTCCATAAATATATGTCTAGCCATTTTTGTATTATCCACGGAACACAGCAAATCATCAACATAAAAATTTTTCCTTATGTGTTCAATAGTGTTAGGATAGACTTCAGAATATTTCTTAAAATGGTACTGCAGAATAGCTGCCAACAGAAATGGACTAGAGCTGAGGCCAAACAACACTGACTCCCTTTAATATGCTTGAACCTTGGGTTCATTTTCCAACAAGTCTTTCGTATCCACCCACAGATACCTTACTTCATCTCTGTCCTCTGGTTTTCAATTTATCCTAAAAAATGCTTGATTCACATCTGCAATCAATGCTATTCTACCAAACCTGAATCTGAGTAACAAGGAAAATAACTCTGCATTTAAATTTGGCCCAGCATTCAAACAGTCATTCAAGAACACACCATCTTTGTCCTTGGCTGAGCCATCAAAAACTACTCTCAATTTGGTGGTAGTTTTGTCTCGTCGAACCACTGCATGGTGTGGCAGATAATGTGCCTCCTGGCTCACCAAAACACCTGCACCCTTTCAGCATAACCCTCCTTTACATAGCTTAGGATGGCCTCATTGTATTCATTTAACAACTCTTCATTTTTCCTTAGCCTGTGCAATGAAGTCTCCAACCTCCTATTAGCTAGATGAAGATTTGAACTAATTTGCCAGAACCCTTCCAAGGGAGGCCAACTTCGTAGCAACCATCTATAAACCCAGTACCTTTTTCAAATTGTTCTAAAACATCACTGTTCACTGTATTTTCCTGCTTCTCCTGTTTGTTCTTTATGCCAATGGATTCAAGTTCCCAAAAGGCTTTCAAATGCCTTTCCAAACCATGGCTGTTCTCCTCACTCTTAACAAAAAGAGCTTTAACCTCCATTTCATTGCAATAGCTACCATGTAGCATCCAGCCTAGCTTACTTTCAATAGTTAAAGGACCTTGAGATGTGTGGACAATGTTACCAGTGATGAAGTCCCAATAATAGTCCGCTCCATTCAAAAGACTAATATCTTCTGTTCCTTCAAACTTATTATTGCCCAAATTAATTCCTTTAACTTGCAATTCTTGGACACATGCCATATCTAAACAAGTAGTGACTGGAGCACAAAGTTCCTCAATCTCTACAGCTTGGACCTTGATAGTGGGACTTTGTGGTAACAACCCCTTAACCAGAACTTCTACCTTCTTAACTTTGGTTCGGTTTTGAAATGAACCCCCCAAACCCAGAAATTCTTAAATTTTCCCTCTTAAGTTCTTTAAACTTCAAATTTCTGGAAATTCTGATCTTAATAAAGCTACACTGGCTATTGCTATCAAATAACACTCTTACAGTAGCTTCTCCGTCATTCCTAATTAATAATGCTGCAGCTGTTTGCAATAATCCCCCTTTACTTTTACTCCCTTTCATAGCAGTGGCATGTGTCACTGATGTCTCTACTCCTGGGGCTGGCCTACTAGGAGTGTTTTCACACAATAATGGCTGATGCCGGCCATGGCATTTTTTGCACAAAATTTTAAACTTACAAAATGTTACTCTGTGACCTTTCAAAAAACATTTAAAATATGCTGTGGACTTAGTTACCTTGTATTTTCTATCCTCAACAGGTAAAGCCTCAGCCACCTCACATTTATATGACTTGTGGTTGCCTTCGCAAAATATGCATTCCTTGATCCCCTTTCATTTATTCCCAGAGGATGCATGTGAGCTGACACTGTACCTGGCTATTCCTTTTTGTTGAAACTTTGGTGCTGTGCCTGACTTTGTCCCCTTGTTTAACATCCCACTCTGCAAACTAAATTCCCTCTCGTCTTGCTAATTCTGTGCCTAAAAGGCTTAACATCTGCTGAAGGGGGATGTACACAAAATTGAGCTAGGCAACTTAGACTCCAGTATAGTGACCAACATTATACCATACCTTTCCATTCCTACACCCAAGTTATCCAGGGACCTAGTTCTAACTTCAAATTCATCATATAACTGCCGTAACTCCTTGACACTATTGAGATTATTAACAGGAGGTATAGCTAAAAGTTCACGGATGTGGCTTTTAATTAAGATCTCTGGCTTACCAAACCGTTTCTTTAATATATCCTAAGCCACATTATAATCAATGTTCCCTCTAAGGTGTGCGCGTGTGCGCGCGCACACGCTTTGTGAAACCCGAGCACACAGCAAAATAAAATACGCACAGGCTCAAGCGTATCATGAGTCACGACAGTAAATGAAGTAATTTCAAAAATTTCAGTTTAATGAATTCTATAAAGAACAAATTAAGAAACGGCTTGAAAGAAAATCATTTGGACACGCTCATGCGAATTAAAAGTTACCTGAATGATGACGGATGTAGTAATCTTCATAGAGTTTATTTGGAATGGGCAAATGCTAAAGATCGTAGGGAGAAATCATAATCATACTTAATTGAAAGGCACTTTCATTTAATGTTATTTTGATTATATTTTATTTTATTGAATTTTATTTTTTTTGTTTTATTCCTATTTTGTGAATGGATAAAATTACGTATTAATCTTGATAGTCTATTTTAAATTGCTAAATGCTAAAAATTGTTTTGAGAAATGATAACTAAAATAGTCATTTTCAATTAATGTTATTTTTATTTTATTTTTTAAATTTTATTTTACTATTTTTTATTTTATTCATATTTTTAGAATGGATAAAATGTTTTCTTTTTTAAGAATATATAATATTGTAAACAGTTTTTCAATATCCATTTAATAGTACCGTAATGATCGAGCTATCACCTTATGGAAATAATATTTATTAAGTATTTAATATTTATATATATTTCATTTTGAAGATAATAGCGCTCAGAAAAGTTGGCACAATTTTTCACCATGAATATAAATGTACGCACAACGAAAATTTCTTGCGCACACGGACTGAAAAAAATTAGAGGGAACATTGCTTGTTACATGATCAGAATCAGAGTCTATGCTCAAACCATCAAAGTTCTGGGGATTAGGTGGAATTGGTACATCTTCACTGTGAGGAACAGGACGAATAGCGGATGACAGATCTGGATATTTTATTGCAGATTTGTTCTTAGTGCTGTACCCTTGGATATTGCACATGCAAAAGTAACAATCAGACGTGTGGTCTCTGGACTCACGCCACACCATAGGCACACCAAATGTGGGAGATTTTAGTGTTCCTTTAAGTCATTGTCTCAAATTTTCAACACAGGACCGGCAAACATATTGTGGGGGTCCACGATTTGTTCTGGTCACCAATTCTAACACCAAAGTAGGCATAATACGCTTTCTTGTAAAAGTTGCTAATGGTTTGTCTGTTTTACTGGCGTAAAAGTACCACAAGTATAACAGACAGATTGAATCAGGATGGTTTACACACCGACGATAAGACATTATCTAAAACAAACAGAAAAAAATAATTATAATAAAAACATTATTCAGTTCTTCAATGCTTCAATTCTTCAGCTCCCAGTTAGGCTAGTCAGCCTGTCAGTGAAGCCAGCCTCCTTCGCCACTCTGTCCAGCAGCACTCCCGTTTCTTCGAGCGTTTGCGTGCTGGGCAAGTCGTATCTTCACAAGCTCTCCTCCACTTCGTCCCTCCATCTCCTTCTCGGTCTCCACTCCCAGCACCTTCTCGCAGTTCTTCCCTCCTCCATTCTCTCCAAGTGGCCCAACCATCTCAATTTGACAACGATTTTTCTCAAAATTGGCGTTACTCCCACATTGGCTCTTATTTCTTCATTCTTTATCCTATCTATTCGCGTCTTTCTCAGATGAGGTGACGTGTATGTATATATATGTATATAGTCTAAAAGTCACTAAAGGGGAAATGTCACTAAATCTAAGCTGAATGGCAAGAGCAAGTCATAAACGAACCAACGCGGCTGTTCGTATTGTTTTGGGCTAGCCTAGAGATGTTTTTTCCTATCTGACATAATCATTGGTGCTGAGTGTAATTAGGTGGTGTTTCTAAGGTGACAAATGGGGTAGAAAGTTGTCCGTACTTAAGTATAGTTAGGGGTAATGTCTATAGCTTCTAAGTTGGTAATGTAAGAGAGAGTTAGGTAGGCCGTTTGTGGGACACAGAAATCTAATGGTAGGCTTCCAAAGGAATATCTAATTCAACGCACCGGTAAGTGCTTTTTTTTTATTGTTTGCTAGAACCTAAGTAACCTAACTGGGGTGTCTACCCCACGCTATCACATTTGGCGACGAGGATGGGATTCAATTAAGCTCATGGGATTTAATTAAGCTCATGGGATTCAATTAAGCTCATGGGATTCGATTAAGCTCATTGGATTGAATTTGGCTCATTTGATTAAATTTTGTTCATTGGGTTAAATTTGGCTCATTGGTTTAATTTGGCTTATTGGGTTCAAGTGGTTGTTTGGAAAATTGGATGTAGCCTAGTGGGTCGTCCGATTTGGTTTGTTTGTGTGGGTAAGCTACCGTACTATAGCGTAGGTCCCGCAGGCCTAACTCTAAAACTAATTCCTACTCAGCCCTACCCTAACTCTAAAACTAATTCCTACTCAGCCCTAACTCTAAAACTAATTCCTACTCAGCCCTAACTCTAAAACTAATTCCTACTCAGCCCTAACTCTAAAATTAATTCCTACTCAGCCCTAACTCTAAAACTAATTCCTACTCAGCCCTAACTCTAAAACTAATTCCTACTCAGCCCTAACTCTAATACAATTCACTATTCAGCCCTAACTGGGGAGTAACTAGATCAAATTTAAACCTAATCTAACCTACTTCACGTGATTTGGCCTAATTCGGGTTTGCTCTAGCATGTCGGTGATTGGCCATATAAGCCCCTACGAAGACTCTTGGAAGGACTTCGAAGCTTATGCCACTAGGGTGAGGTTGTTTTTTGAGGCAAATTCCATTCCTGATCCTAAGAAAGTACATACCTTTTTAACTATAATAGGCCCTAAAACGTTTGGTTTAGTTATGGACCTAGTTTCTCCTAAAGCACCGGAAACCTGCACCTATAATGAATTGGTACAGGCCCTAACCGATCACTACAAACCCCGAGTAGTTCTCATCTATGAACGTTTCAAATTTTATTCAAGGCATCAGACGGGAAATGAAAGCATTGCAGAGTTTGTTGCAGGAATAAAAAGCCATAGCCGTACGTGTAAATTTGGGGACAAATTAGATGAAATGCTAAGAGATAGGTTTGTAATGGGTTTCAAAGAGGAGTCTACCCAGAGAGCCCTATTAGCAATACAGGACCTAACTTTTAGTCAGGCTGTAGAAATAGCTACGGCTAGAGAAGCAGCTGCTAAAGATGTTAGAGCTTTTGGAAATCACAGTAGTAAAGCCCAACACGTAAATAGCTTTAAATCTTCTAGGCCTGCCCGGACGGTCATGTCCAAGGCAGTTTTTGATAAGATTTTCAAAAACACACCTAAACTACATGCATCTAAAACTATTTTGAAGAAGTATGGGGACATACAAATACCTATTTATGGAGAAGCATACGTCACAGTTACACTCAACCAGAAAACTTTGTCTCATCCCTTAACCCTTTAGTGGTGGATGAGCAAGGGCCTACTCTACTAGGCCGTGATTGGATTGACGCTTTGAAAATACCGATTGACAAAATCTTGCCAAAGGGTCAGGCAGATGTGCATACACTCTCATATCCATCTGACACAGACTCATTGTTAAGGGAGTTTTCTTCTGTTTTTGGGCCTGAAGTAGGCAACCTAAAAGGCCATCAGGTCTGCATAGAAGTAGATCCTAATGTAACTCCGAAATTTTGTAAGGCTCGTTCAATTGCGCATGCACTACGGGAGAAGGTAGATTTAGAAATTGACAGGCTGCTAAAAGATAAAATTATTGAATCAGTCACACACGCTAAGTGGGCTGCCCCAGTAGTTCCTGTACTAAAACCGGACAAGTCCGTGCGGTTATGTGGGGATTACCATTTAACAGTAAATAGAGCCGTCCTTCTAGATTGCTATCCTATACCCAAGCCTGATGAATTATTTAGCTCTCTTGCTGGGGGTAAATATTTCACAAAACTAGATATGTCCCAAGCCTATAGTCAACTAAGTTTAGATGAAAATTCTAAAGAACTAACTATCATAAATACGCACAGAGGCCTATATCAGTACAGTAGGCTATGCTATGGAATAGCATCGGCTCCGGGTATTTTTCAGAGGACAATGGACCAAGTTCTAGGTCACATTCCAGGGGTACTTTGCTTTCTAGATGATGTCCTCATTTCAGGTTCGTCTAAAAGAGAACACCTAACTAGATTAACCACGGTTCTAAAAAGACTCCGGGATGCCGGACTTAAGCTAAAGAGAGAAAAGTGTTCATGGGTCACTAACGAGGTTTCATATTTAGGATTCCTTATAGATGCCTCAGGCATTCATCCAACGATGGATAAACTAGAAGCAATAAAAAATGCACAACCTCCACAAAACATCACACAGTTAGAAGCTTATTTAGGTCTCCTAAACTTTTATAGGAAATTTTTGCCTAATGCATCGACTTTCCTTGAACCCCTAAATAAGCTATTACGATCTGGGGAACAGTGGAGATGGGAGAAAACTCAAAAGGAAGCATTTGAGGCTTCCAAGGACGTACTACTAAAGTCCACTCTCCTAGTGCATTATGATCCTAAACTTCCTCTCGTAGTTTCAGCAGAGAGCAGTTCTTATGGAATTGGGGCAGTGTTATCTCACCACATTGATAGTGTAGATAGGCCTATCTGTTTTGCTTCTAGAACACTAACTGAGACTGAAAGACGATATGCACAAGTGGAACGTGAAGCATTAGCCTTAGTATTTGCAGTAAAAAAATTTCATTTCTATCTATGGGGTCATGAATTTAAACTAATTACTGACCATAAGCCTCTCTTAGGTTCTGTTTCACCTAATAAAAATATTCCAGTTATGGTCTCAGGTAGGATTCAACGATGGGCACTGATTCTACAAGCCTATAAATTTGACTTAGTACATCGGTCAGGTAAACTTCTAGGTACGGCTGATGCGCTAAGTAGGTTGCCCTTAGAAAATCCAAATGATTGTGTACCTATACCTACAGAATGGGTTCACTTGGTGGAGTTTTTGGAATCCACTCCAGTATCTGCGGTACAAATAGAGCAGTGGACAAAATCAGACCCTATTCTGTCTAGGGTCATCCATTTCTGCTCAGTTGGTTGGCCTACTAAGGTTGAGAGTGAATTACAGCCTTTTTATCAACGTCAGTCTGGCCTCTCGATTCAAAATGGCTGTCTCTTATGGGGCCACAGAGTGATTATTCCAAATAAAGGCAGGTCGAATTTAGTGAAGGAACTTCACGCTGAACACATGGGCGCAACAAAAATGAAAGAGCTGGCGAGAGCTTATTTCTGGTAGCCTGGTTTAGATGGAGAACTCGAATCATTGTTTCGTTCCTGTCAAAGCTGCCTAGAGAACAGAGATCTCCCAAGGAAAAGTCCACTTCATCCTTGGGAATGGCCTACTATACCGTGGCATAGGATCCATGTTGACTATGCAGGTCCTATAAATAATACTTATTTCCTAGTCATTGTGGACGCCTACTCTAAGTGGGTGAAAATTCTTCCAACCACTTCCACGACTTCGGGTGTTACTATTCGCTTACTCCGTTCAGTTTTCGCTCGATGGGGTTTACCCATACTATCCATAGTCCTGGTTTCCGACAATGGTACTTGTTTTACCAGTGAGGAATTTCGTTCCTTCGTCCACCTAAATGGCATTAGACATGTCCGGTCTAGTGTTTTCCACCCGTCTACTAACGGTCTCGCGGAAAACATGGTCCGTACTTTCAAGTCGGCCTTGCGTCATTCTCGTGGGGAGGAAATGCAAGTGGTGTTGGATAAATTTTTTTTTAAATATCGAATAACACCTCACACCACGACGGGGGTGTCTCCCTCTAAACTTATGATTGGCCGGGAAATTCGTTCAGTTTTCGATTTGTTACGTCCAAACGAAACGTTACAACAACGAGTTTTACGCCATCAGGAAAAACAGAAGCTGTACCATGACACTAAAAGAGGGAGAGTTATAGAGGCGCAACCTAATGATCCAGTTATGATTCGCAACTATGGGGCTGGACCAAAATGGGTTCCTGCAACTGTCCAGGAGAGAACGGGCCCTGTTTCCTTCAAGTGCCAACTAGAAGATGGTCGTTCTATTAAACGCCATCAGGACCAGATATGGGAACGTGAATTGCAGAAGGACCAGAGTCTTCCGGAAGAGAGAACTGATCCTCCGGAAAATGGTTCAACTCGCCCGCCTATACAGGTTGCACCTAATCCTACTACACCAACCCCGCTCCGCTGGTCGTCTAGGGTCCCTCATCCCCCTGACAGACTAAACTTTTAGGGGAGGAGTGAGGTGACGTGTATTATATATATATATGTATATAGTCTAAAAGTCACTAAAGGGGAAATATCACTAAATCTAAGCTGAATGGCAAGAGCAAATCATAAACGAACCAACGCGGCTGTTTGTATTGTTTTGGGCTAGCCTAGAGATGTTTTTTCCTATCTGACCTAATCATTGGTGCTGAGTGTAATTAGGTGGTGTTTCTAAGGTGACAAATGGGGTAGAAAGTTGTCCGTTCATAAGTATAGTTAGGGGTAATGTCTATAGCTTCTAAGTTGGTAATGTAAGAGAGAGTTAGGTAGGCCGTTTGTGGGACACAGAAATCTAATGGTAGGCTTCCAAAGGAATATCTAATTCAACGCACCGGTAAGTGCTTTTTTTTATTGTTTGCTAGAACCTAAGTAACCTAACTGGGGTGTCTACCCAACGCTATCACATCAGAATAGTCCTCAGCGGTCTCATTTCTGCCGCCTGAATTCTGCTTCGATCTGCCATGCGCATTTTCCAGTGTTCCGACCCATAAATCAGTATTGGTGTTAAAACTGTTTCGAAGATTATTTTCTTAGTCCCAAGGGGTATATGTTCATCTCTCAGTAGCGGGTATAACATTCCAACATTTTTACTAAACTTAAACTTTGCAGTTCTTTCAGTTATTTCTTGTATATTACCGCTTTCTTTAGTAAACATACTCCCTAGATATTTAAATTTTTCAACATTTCTTATTTCCTTATCTCCTATTTGAACTCCAAATCCTCCTTCTTCTCTTCGACATACACTTAATATTTCTGTCTTTTCTACATTCATTTCCATTCCCCATTCCTTCAAACATTCATTCCAATCAATTAAAGCTTGTTCTATATCTTCTCTCTCTGTCGTCCAGAATGCTATGTCATCTGCATATGCCATTATTCTATTATTATTATTATTCATTTCATGACGGCGCTTGAAACTTGCAATTACTGTGTCCATGTAGGCTATAAACAGGAGTGGTGATATAACACTGCCCTGCTTCACCCCTGTTCTTACTTCAAACCACTCATCATTTTTGTGTCCAGTCCTTACTTTGCAGTCGCTAACTTGATACAAACTTTTCAAAGCCCTAAGAAGTGTCCCCCTTACCCCATAAATCTCCTCCAAACATCTCCACATTCTTCCTCTGGGCACTGTATCGAATGCTTTTTTAAGATCTATGAATATTACATACATGTTAGTATTAAATTCCCATGCCTTTTCTATAACAGAACTGAGGCCAAAAATAAAATCTACCGTACTTCTATCTTTCCGATAACCATGCTGTTCCTCTCCCAACCTTGCTTCAATTATTTGCCTTGCTCTTTTTCCTATTATTCTTTCATAAAGTTTTGTTATATGATTAATAAGCGATATTCCCCTATAATTCTCACATCTACCTGAGTCACCAGGTTTCGAATTTTTTCTTTCATGGCTTCGCCTCTCTCCTTTATAAGTTCAATCAGAAACTCGTCCACTCCCATTGACTTTCCATTCTTCATTTTATTGACAGCCTCTTCCATTTCTTCTCTGGTAATAATTATCTGTTCTGCTAATTCCTGGTATATTCCATCTGCTTCCTCCACTTCTTCTGGATCTCCATTCAATAGATCTTTAAAATAACCTAACCATCTTCTATTAACTGCTCCAGGTTCCACTATCACATTTCCCGCTTCATTTTTAATGCTGTATACTTTTTCTTTTCCTTCCTATAAGATTTTGCAAGGCTGTAAATCAGTTTTTTGTTTCCCTTCTCATCTTCTCTCAACTTTTCTCCCAATTCCCTCATTGCCATTTGTTTTGCCCTTTTCTTCTCCCTCTCAGCTTCATTTCTTGCTTGTACATATTCCCGTCTTGATTCCTGTATACGTTGCTTCAACCAATTCCTATGGTTTATAGTTTTCTGTTTTACTGCGCCTCTCATTGTGTCTGTCCACCATGGTGTATGTCTTCTTCTTCCTCCCCCAACCCACTCAGTTCCCAAAATCTCCTCCGCAACCCTCTTAGCACAATCTCTCACGGTTTCCCATTCATTGTTTTCGTCCATCTCAGCTATGTTTCTTTCAAGTTCTTCTCTGAATCTGACTAATGTTCTCATCCTGCAGTTTCTTTGTCTTAATTACTTTCCTCTTCTCCTCTTTTGTTGCTACTATTTTCTGCATTTTCAAATCTGCTATCAGTAATTTGTGGTCAGAGTCTAACGTAACCCCTGGTATCACTTTGACATCTCCAATAATTCTCTTATCAGAGCATATAAAGTAAGCTATGATGGATTTTTGGTCAAAGTTTCCTGTCACTTGGTTCTACCTGTATCTTGTAAACTTATGGTTCTCCTGGTGTTTAAAAAAGCCGTTCATGATCTTTAGTTCGTTCCTTACGCAGAAATCTATTAGTTTCTCTCCCTCTGCATTTCGGTTTTGTTCTCCGAAAGGTCCAATTACCGGCTCCACTCCCTCCCTCTCCATTCCCACTCTGCCATTGAAATCTCCCATAAGCAGTCCCACCTCCTCTCCTCCCACTTCATAATTGTCATCTAGTAGTTCCATGAAGTTGGCCTTCTCCTCTTCACTATGCCCCTGTTGTGAGTGGCGCATAAACCTGGTAGAGAATATATGTTTTATTCCTGATTCTCAACTTACATTTCATTATAATAATTAATTCCTGATTCTCAACTTACATTTCATTATAATAATTAATTATAATAACATTAATCTTCTACACTATAATAAGAGAGCCGTCCGTCCGTCCGTCCGTCCGTCCGTCCGTCACACTTTCAGAAATTGTGAGAAAAAATTGTGAGAAAAAAATTCAGAAATTGTATTACGGGCGGCAATGTGAAGCTCAAGATTTTCATGACTGTGTTCTTTTCTGTAGTTTAGCCTGTCTGTTTGTCTGTTTGTGAAATTTATCAAGGGGAGTAATGGGGAAGGGTGGGGTTGGGGGTAATGGGGGAGGGGTGGGGTAATGGGGAGGGGTGGGGGTAATGGGGGAGGGGGTTAGCCCCCAAGTTGTATGAATGGGGGTGAGGAGGTTTTGGGAGATACCAGATTCAGAAATGTTGACACAATGTGAAGCTCAAAATTTTCACGGCTGGGTTCTTTTCTGTAGTTTAGCCTGTCTAACCGTCAGCGAAGCGACGGGAACTGTACTAGTTATAATAAAAAAAGAAGTGATTAATTATAAAACATAATTATAAAACTAATTAAAATTGACATTTGCTAAAATAATGTTATATTAATTACTCCTATAAGGCATACCACTAATAAATTGTAACATTTATATAGTTTATAGCACATTCTTATATAGTAGGAAATAAAACTCTTTGTTATTTTTTTTATTTTATTGGGTTCAGAATCCCAGCTGAGCCGTGAACGGCCAAGCTCTGAAGGGCCAGTTTGACCTACAGCCCGAGTTAAGCTAGAATAAAAACTTACGGACTTGGAGGTCCAATTAGGTCCTACCTCAGGGTTGCTGACTCGATGTGGGCCTACCTTAGGCCTCAGTTGTATAAAATTAAGAAAAAAAAACAAAAGAGGCACTATTTATGGTCTTCTTTCTAAACCTTGCAACAACAACACAACCTGCACCATTGCGCGATGCAACAATCTTGTATCTAAACAACCGAACTGAATTGCAAGAGTGCTCTCTATAAGACCACGCCCTGCAAGTGCCGCATTCAACAAACGAGTAAGAAAGACGCGCAGTGCCCCCCAAAAAATGCCACAAGAGTGTCCAAATAATGATGCAACAAGAGCCCAAAAATGCTAGCTCTAAATTAAGTGAATTTTTCATTAACCTTACAATTATGAGATGGATATATACACACCTTAACTTAATATATACAAGCAATGCTGCATCAATCAGCTTAGTCATCATATCGACTTGGTTCAACACTGGTTCTTCCTCTTCTAGATTTTCTAACACTCCCCACCGAAGAGGCATTGTTGTCATTACCTTCTGCAAGTTTAGCCAAGCCTTCTCCATGAGGCTGTAACTCAAATGTTTCATCTTGACTAGCCGTGTTTTTGCTGATTTCTAAAGCATAGAGTTTTTGTATAGGTCTCTTTAATTTTCCTCCTGAAGTCTTTACCAGTGCAGACCTAACTAAATTGTCTTTGCCAACAAACAACTCTTCAATTATGCCAAGCTTCCAGCATTGCCTTGGTCTTTCATCCCCAATCATTACCACTTCTCCCACCTTGATACAATTTGCATTGGAGCCCTTTACATTGCCTGATGGGTAATAATTGAGTTCTGGCAAATATTCCATTTGCCACCTCTTCCATAACTGATCTTGTAGCTCTTCAAGGTACTTGAACCCTCTGGTTAACTCTCCTTAAGTGCTCTGGATAGGCTGCAAGTCTTCTGGCAAACTGGGGCTTGATGTTAATCGTTTACCACAAAGAAAATGATTTGGTGTTAATGGCTCTGCATCCTGCATACAGTTAAAGTGACCATATTTTTAGGAGCAAAAAGCAGGACATTTTTCTATTTTTGGAGTTATACACTAAAATTACTATATTTTCAGGAGCCAAAAGCGGGACACCGCTCTACCTCATATATATATATATATATATATATATATATATATATATACCGTAAATCCTGGCGTATAAGTCGACCCGGCGTATAAGTCGACCGAAAGATTTTAGGTAAAAATTTCTGATTTAAAGGTATACCTACCTTCCGTATAAGTCGACCCCCAAATAATCAACCAACCATCCAAATGCCAAAGGAATGAACCAAGTAGATGTATTAATCCTTTTGTTTATTTCAGGCAGTAACCTCGAACTTTTGATAGTTTAAACTTATAGTGTCCTGAGCAATGTTCCCTCTAATTTTTTTTAGCCCGTGTGCGCAAGAAATTTTCGTTGTGCGCAAGAAATTTTCGTTGTGCGCAAGAAATTTTCGTTGTGCGTACATTTATATTCATGGTGAAAAATTGTGCTAACTTTTCTGAGCGCTATTATCTTCAAAATGAAATATATATAAATATTAAATACTTAATAAATATTATTTCCATAAGGTGATAGCTCGATCATTACGGTACTATTAAATGGATATTAAAAAACTGTTTACAATATTATATATTCTTAAAAAAGAAAACATTTTATCCATTCTAAAAATATGAATAAAATAAAAAATAGTAAAATAAAATTTAAAAAAATAAAATAAAAATAACATTAATTGAAAATGACTATTTTAGTTATCATTTCTCAAAACAATTTTTAGCATTTAGCAGTTTAAAATAGACTATCAAGATTAATACGTAATTTTATCCATTCACAAAATAGGAATAAAACAAAAAAAAATAAAATTCAATAAAATAAAATATAATCAAAATAACATTAAATGAAAGTGCCTTTCAATTAAGTATGATTATGATTTCTCCCTACGATCTTTAGCATTTGCCCATTCCAAATAAACTCTTATGAAGATTACTACATCCGTCATCATTCAGGTAACTTTTAATTCGCATGAGCGTGTCCAAATGATTTTCTTTCAAGCCGTTTCTTAATTTGTTCTTTATAGAATTCATTAAACTGAAATTTTTTAAATTACTTCATTTACTGTCGTGACTCATGATACGCTTGAGCCTGTGCGTATTTCATTTTGCTGTGTGCGCGGGTTTCACAACGCGTGTGCGCGCGCACACGCGCACACCTTAGAGGGAACATTGGCACTCCTGAGTATACTCTAATATGGAGCCTCCAAAGAAAAGAATGAAATATGAAGCAAAATTCAAATTAAAAGTTGTCTCGTATGCAAAAGAATCCAATAATGTTGCTGCAGCAAAACATTTTGGAGTTTGTGAAAAACTTGTGCGTGATTGGATTAAATGTGAGGAATCCCTGAAGAGAATGCCTAAATCAAAATGTGCATTAAGGACTGGAATCTGTCACTGGCCAGAAATGGAAATTTATTTAGAACAGTGGGTCAACGAAAACAGGCAAAGTGGTTTTGCAGTTACAAGGAATTGTATATGTATACAAGCCCTTAAGTGGGCAAGAAATCACCAAGATCAAAGCAGAAATTTCAAAGCTACAGCAAACTGGTGTTCTCGTTTTATGAAGCGGAATAACTTGGTGTTGAGGCAGAAAACGAAAATTGCACAAAAATTACCTGTGGAGTTGGAAGACAAAATTATGAATTTCCAAAGATACATTATTGGATTAAGAAAGGAACACAGCTTTCCACAATGTCAAATTGGTAACATGGATGAAACTCCCTGTTTTTTCGATATGCTTTCCCCAAGAACCGTCGACGGCAAAGGTAGTAAGACAGTTTTGATAAAAAGTACTGGCCACGAAAAGACAAAGTTTACTGTAGTACTAAGCTGCCTTGCAGATGGGACGAAGCTTAAACCCATGGTTATTTTCAAACGGAAAACAATGCCACATATACAGTTCCCTTTGAAGGGGTTTTTGTTCATGTCCACGAGACAGGATGGATGGACGAAGCTGGAATTCAGTTATGGATTGACAATGTGTGGAGAAGAAGGCCAGGTGGATTACGTGAAAAAAAGGCGATGTTAGTGTGGGACTCATTTAGAGCACATTTAACAGATAATGTTAAGAACCATCTACAGAGAATTAAAACTGTACCTGCAGTCATACCAGGAGGACTAACATCTGTGGTTCAGCCCCTTGATGTGGGTTTAAATAAGCCATTTAAAGATAATATTCGTTCTGAGTGGAATACATGGATGCTTGAAGGTGAGAAAACATACACAAAGGCCGGTAATATGCGTGCTCCATCAATGGATATGTTGTACACTTTTGTGATCAAGTCTTGGAACTCCATCCGTACAGAAACTGTTGTAAAATCATTCAAAAAATGTAGGATTTCTAATGCAATGGATGGACAAGAAGACGACTTACTGTGGGAAGATGATGAAGAGGAAGAAGCTGAGATCAACAGTAATTCTAGTGATACTGATCCTTATGATGACCTTGAATAAATACCTAAGTTTTTAATTTATCTTTTAATACAGTTAATAAATGTTTGTACTCATTAAACTAACCTTATATTTCGATATTTTTTATTATGAAACCTCTTTGTTAGCAACCTGTGTTAATGGTTCTCTTTTTATACCTGGCGTATAAGTCGACCCCTACTTTTAGAGCTTCATTTTCAGTGCCTCGAAAATCGACTTATACGCCAGGATTTACGATATATATATATATATATATATATATATATATGTTAACCCCCCCTTTATGGCCCTGAGTCGGTTCGGATTCGACGGGGGGGTTCTGGTTAGGAGGCAAGCAACGGATGTTTCTTCTTTATACTTTTCTATAATTCTTTTCGGTCGCCTTAAATGGTGGGTCGCCACTCTGTTAAACCCTTGGCTACAGACTCGCCAGACTGTTATGCCAATATCTTCTATGGTGCTTGGGTTGTCTCTTTCTCTCGCTTATTAATTCTTCTCTTTTTATAATTCTCTGATCCTTTCTCTTATACTAAAAATTATCGACTTTTCTTTTATAACTTGTCGACTTAACTGACTGAGTTCCTGAAGAGAGCACGGCTCGAAGGAAAAGATAAAAAAACTTTATCTTACATTTAGTTTACTTCTAAAAATGTACAGTTAGTTCTCTGAATTTACAAGGGTAGAGGTTCGACCGCTTTCGACCATGGCTCAGGCCGGAATCTAAAAATATTAAGAAGGCAAGGGGCCTCTGCCCCCTCCTAATGAGGTGCTAATATGAAGTCTAATGCAGAAGAGCCTTAAAATGAAGTGGTCCATGAAGTGGTGTACTTTTACAAATATACGTATACTATAACTTAAATGTTTGGGGGAGACAGTCGAAGGTTAAGTTCCCCCCTTTTTTTTAAACACATGATCAGATGTTTTAAATGATTGCAAATAAAAATTTTAAAAAAATAAAATAAAAACTAATTTGTATTTTTTCGCCGAGTCTACATTTTTGAAGGCGATATCATTTCGTGATAGTACACAAGTACAAATTGAGTACACGACTGAGTACGTATTAATTTTGGTTCATTACAATTACGATTACAATTACCAATTAATTCATATTCACTTGTTGTTTAATTACACTTCCATTTTAAAGTACATTCTTACATGATAAATTGAATCATTACATTCAATTACAGTTTCATTGAAGTACATTACATTATATTAAATCAAGTATTACAGTTAATTACAATTAAACAGTTACTATAACTTTGTTTTGTTTTTACAGTGTTTCTTATTAATAGACAATTAAGATGTTAGAAATATAATACAAAGTACATGGGGCACATATGGTTTGGATTTATATACATAATATGTTATAATATGTTATGAATTTGAAATCAGAGCGAACGGAGGTATTTTTATCTTTGAGGCGCTCGAATCTGTTGTAGTGAGCGGAATTCGATCTTACTAAGCATTTATTCGAGTTCACCTCGGGAGGTAAACATAGACTGATAAGTTGATAGGGCATAAGTAGACAATAGGTAGATGAATGAATAAGTAATAAAATTAATAAAGGATAGCGGTCAAGAAAGAACATGAATGTAAGAATGAGTATGGTTCAATAATAATGTTTATGCTACATAACATATAAATAATGACTTCTATAGAGTGTTTCGTCCTTAGCATGATGTTAAAGAATTTTCATACATTGGATACTAGATATATGATGAAGGGAAAATGTGACGTCATAGTTATTGAATTTTTACGTATAGTACAAATCATTATTAGGAAGATTTACAAGAACAAATTAGAGACACAGAGTGGGAAACGTAAAGAGAATAAAGTTATTTTATGACGTCATAGTTATTCACATTATGTCATACGTACAGTATAACTGTAAGCCATTATTTGGGAGGACCTAAAAGAAACGAATTAAAGACAGAGTGGGTATCAAGGACTAAGAAGCACAACTACGGGTTCCAATCCTCTTATATGCAATGCGTATGTATAATCTAGGGTCGAGGGTGAGATGCAAGACAATCATAATTAATTATAATAACTTCTATAACAAATGGAAAAATGGATACGACTAAACCATAGATATGGTAGATCGTAGGGTTGTGACACGAACAAAAAAATAGGAAGCTACAAGTAAAATTATTATCCAAACTCGCGTTAAGCGATTTTGGTTCTTATGTAAAAATGAATATTGATTATTCATTTCATTTTTACATTGCTCTCCCCTTTTAAAAAAAACGATATTTATACAATAATCTAATAGGGTACCATTAATACAATACAAATGAGAAAATAACATCCTAACTACTTCAAGTTAGATGACGAATTTTTCTTTACATTACAAATTTTTATACAGAACAAGTGAGTTATTATATAATATAAAAAAATTCAAAGATTAATACTTTAATTTAGATAAACAATTAAGTTAGACAAACAATGATATGGTTAAAAAAAAATTTAGAAAAAGGTAAAAGGGAAAAATATAAATCGTACAATCTATAAGCTAATTTTTATTGACTAGTGTAGGTAAAAATAGAATTACGTAATGGATGATGTATAGACCTGTGGTCTAGTGTGTATTTTTGTGTACTAGGTATAAAGTGTGTAGTTGATAATTTCGAGAGACAGATTAGCTGAGAGGATTGTTAAATTAACTGAATAAATGCATGAGCGAGAATTTATATACAGTAAGCAAAAATGATTAAGATTATATAGCGTAGTTTGCACTTACGTAATGAAATAGTTTTATTGTGATATTCAATGATTTTAGCATAAGGTTTGTATATATATAGTATATATATAGTGTGCATGCATTTTTATTGACTGTTGTAGGTACAAATCGAATTACGTAGTGGATGATGTATAGACCTGTGGTCAAATGTGTATTTATGTTTATTGGGTACAAAGTGTGTATTTTATAATTTCGAGACACAGATTAAATTCGACTACTAAAATTCATAACCATATACTGTAGTAGTATGTCAATTTGACTAATTTTCGTTTGATACCTTACAAATGGTACAATAACAATTTAAGGACAGTTACTCACGATTAATTGAACAAAATAAAAATAAAAATACAAATTAAAAATATGAATCAATTATGCATTTCAACGAGCTAAATACAATTTTATAATATTCTAAAAAAATAAAAGTAAATCGAGCAATAGATGAGTTTCGACCAAGAATGAAAAAGTTATTGAAATGGAAGGGAAGCATTTCGAACAATCTTTTCTTTTAATAATTTCAGGTAAATTTTACATTAAAAATTATTTTTATATAATAAAAAAAATATATTAGAAAGGTTTAATAATTTTTTGCATGTTAAGTAGAAAAATTATACTCTTTCGTTGAATGTTGATAGAATTTGAATTATTTGATTTTTTTAATTAGTCTGAAAACTTGCTTGCATATAGACAAATACATCTGTTTTATTGTGTAGAAGTTTTATTAAAAATTAAATGACTGAAATTTAGGGTATGTACGGTCATACGGGTAAATTTCCCGATCGTACAGAGCAGGATAAATTAGGTACATGATTGATTAATTGTTACGCTATTTCTGTCATCATATAATCAAATAATTATAAAACTCGTTAAAAACTTTTGTAAAAACGGTTTTGGTCGACACTGGGTTCAACTGTGGTTGGGGTGTTAAAATAAAAATAAAATAAAAAAACAAAGTTTGGAGTACTACATTCGGGGGAATTGAGTGACTAAGCGGTGGATATAAGTCTGAAATTGACAATAAGTCTTTCGTGAGCACTTTTTTTTTTTTTTTTTTTTTTTTTTTTTTTTTTAAAGAGTGCTTGTCACACTACTTAGAACAAAAATTAAAAAAAGTTGAACAAACGGAGGGACGGCATGTTCCTCATATACATTATAATAATTACCAAAATCGTTACAACCTTTGTAAAAACGGTTTTGTTACAATTAATGAATTACATAACTATATATTTATATACATAACAATGCATGAAAAGGGAAAGACAAATCAGTGAATTTCCGTCTTACAAACAAAGAAAAGGTTAAACCAAAGACGCAACCCGGTCAATTCAGGTTGAATTTAATTCTCTTTTACAACAAAAAAAAAGTTTGAATTAAATTCTTAAATTACATTTTCTTAAATTAAATTCTCTTAAATTACAAAGGAAAAGTTGAATTCAATTGACTGCATTGAAAACTAACTTGGGACTTGAAATAAAAATGACTTGGGATAAATCTCTCTGACATGGAATAAATCTCTCTGACTTGGAATAAATCTCTCTAACTTGGAATAAATCTCTCTAACTTGGAATAAATCTCTCTGACTTGGAAATAATCTATCTGACTTCATAAAACTCTGTGACTTCAAATAAAACTCTCTGACTTGAACTCGATCAAGTATTTCTATAAATCTCTGGGGCGGTTGCCCGTCTTGGCGCACCTTCTGACTTGACCTCTTATCAAGTATTCTGAAACTTAAACTGTCTAACTTGAACGCTTGTCAAGTATCTTGAAACTTAAACTGGCTAACTTGAACGCTTGTCAAGTATTTCTGAAACTATCTGACTTGAAAAACTGACTTCAAAAAAATACTTCAAAATGACTTCAAAAAATGACTTCAAAAAATGACTTCAAAATTACTTCAAGTATCTCTCTAAATCTATAAACTCTCTCTAAACTCTGTAAACTCTCTGTAAACTCTCTCTCTCTTAATTTGCAAGTCAATTCAATTCAGTAATTGAAAAAAATTTGCAAACAAAAAATAAAAAAATGTAAACAATATTTCATTCTAATGTACACGAAGGTACGATACTATTATGTTTGATACATAAAATAAAATTATTCTATACTGAATACAGTGAAAATAACTGCGGCAATTGACTCTGCGACAATTGACTCTGCGACAATTGACTCTCTTTGAAATTAACTCTCTTTGAAATTAACTCTCTTTGAAATTAACTCTCTTTGAAGTTAACTCTCTTTGAAGTTAACTCTCTTTGAAATTAACTCTCTTTGAAATGTAACTCTCTTTGAAATTAACTCTCTTTGAAATTAACTCTGTTACAATTAACTCTGTTACAATTAACTCTGTTACAATTAACTCTGTGTTACAATTACTGTTTCACTAAAAAATGTATCACTGGTGTCTGAAATGTTCACTGTGTTTTGTGTTAAATTCTGGCTCCATACTAAATATTAACTGTTAAGTACTGATTTTTTTTTCAAGTGTTTATAAATTACTTAAAAAAACAAAATGTACTTAACAACATTTCTACGGGCGAAATCCTTGAGACGTGTCCTGAAGACGTCTTGTTGGCTACTTGTTCCTGGATGAAAACTAGGCGTGAAGAACTTGGAGTCGTGACGCACCGGTTCAAGGGTGGATGTTACGAACTAGAAGTCGTGACACGCCGGTCAACTGGTTTTATCCTGATGCAGGGTAATTTCTATCTTGGCCAAAGAGTGGCCTCTTCTTAAAATCTTCTTCTTCTTAAAATAATCTTGTTATCCTGGTGCAGGGTAATTTCTATCTTGGCCAAAGAGTGGCCTCTTCTTAAAATAATCTTCTTAAAATCTTCTTTTTATCCTGATGCAGGGTAATTTCTATCTTGGCCAAAGAGTGGCCTCTTCTTAAAATCTTCTTCTTCTTAAAATCTTCTTCTTCTTAAAAATCTTCTTGTTAAAAATCTTCCTCTTCTTAAAAATCTTCTGCTTCTTAAAAATCTTCTTTTCATAAATATTCTTCGTAAAATCATCATCTTATCCTGGCAAAGGGTCTGGAAGACTGGAAGAATCCTGGAGTCGTGAAGATCCTGGTTAAAGGGTCTAGTCTTGTTATCTTCCTTCTTCTATGTGTTTATCCTGGTATAGGGTCGCCAGCTGTTAACCCCCCCCTTTATGGCCCTGAGTCGGTTCGGATTCGACGGGGGGGTTCTGGTTAGGAGGCAAACAACGGATGCTTCTTCTTTATACTTTTCTATAATTCTTTTCGGTCGCCTTAAATGGTGGGTCGCCACTCTGTTAAACCCTTAGCTACAGACTCGCCAGACTGTTATGCCAATATCTTCTATGGTGCTTGGGTTGTCTCTTTCTCTCGCTTATTAATTCTTCTCTTTTTATAATTCTCTGATCCTTTCTCTTATACTAAAAATTATCGACTTTTCTTTTATAACTTGTCGACTTAACTGACTGAGTTCCTGAAGAGAGCACGGCTCGAAGGAAAAGATAAAAAAACTTTCTCTTACATTTAGTTTACTTCTAAAAATGTACAGTTAGTTCTCTGAATTTACAAGGGTAGAGGTTCGGCCTCTTTCGACCATGGCTCAGGCCGGAATCTAAAAATATTAAGAAGGCAAGGGGCCTCTGCCCCCTCCTAATGAGGTGCTAATATGAAGTCTAATGCAGAAGAGCCTTAAAATGAAGTGGTCCATGAAGTGGTGTACTTTTACAAATATACGTATACTATAACTTAAATGTTTGGGGGAGACAGTCGAAGGTTAAGCTCCCCCCTTTTTTTTAAACACATGATCAGATGTTTTAAATGATTGCAAATAAAAATTTTAAAAAAATAAAATAAAAACTAATTTGTATTTTTTCGCCGAGTCTACATTTTTGAAGGCGATATCATTTCGTGATAGTACACAAGTACAAATTGAGTACACGACTGAGTACGTATTAATTTTGGTTCATTACAATTACGATTACAATTACCAATTAATTCATATTCACTTGTTGTTTAATTACACTTCCATTTTAAAGTACATTCTTACATGATAAATTGAATCATTACATTCAATTACAGTTTCATTGAAGTACATTACATTATATTAAATCAAGTATTACAGTTAATTACAATTAAACAGTTACTATAACTTTGTTTTGTTTTTACAGTGTTTCTTATTAATAGACAATTAAGATGTTAGAAATATAATACAAAGTACATGGGGCACATATGGTTTGGATTTATATACATAATATGTTATAATATGTTATGAATTTGAAATCAGAGCGAACGGAGGTATTTTTATCTTTGAGGCGCTCGAATCTGTTGTAGTGAGCGGAATTCGATCTTACTAAGCATTTATTCGAGTTCACCTCGGGAGGTCATATCATTACAAATAAAAATGAAATAAATAATACGAGAACGTATTTTCGCGTTTTCGAACGAACCTAAAGTTTCGCGCCTCACAAATTGACACGAGTAAACATAGACTGATAAGTTGATAGGGCATAAGTAGACAATAGGTAGATGAATGAATAAGTAATAAAATTAATAAAGGATAGCGGTCAAGAAAGAACATGAATGTAAGAATGAGTATGGTTCAATAATAATGTTTATGCTACATACATATAAATAATGACTTCTGTAGAGTGTTTCGTCCTTAGCATGATGTTAAAGAATTTTCATACATTGGATACTAGATATATGATGAAGGGAAAATGTGACGTCATAGTTATTGAATTTTTACGTATAGTACAAATCATTATTAGGAAGATTTACAAGAACAAATTAGAGACACAGAGTGGGAAACGTAAAGAGAATAAAGTTATTTTATGACGTCATAGTTATTCACATTATGTCATACTTACAGTATAACTGTAAGCCATTATTTGGGAGGACCTAAAAGAAACGAATTAAAGACAGAGTGGGTATCAAGGACTAAGAAGCACAACTACGGGTTCCAATCCTCTTATATGCAATGCGTATGTATAATCTAGGGTCGAGGGTGAGATGCAAGACAATCATAATTAATTATAATAACTTCTATAACAAATGGAAAAATGGATACGACTAAACCATAGATATGGTAGATCGTAGGGTTGTGACACGAACAAAAAAATAGGAAGCTACAAGTAAAATTATTATCCAAACTCGCGTTAAGCGATTTTGGTTCTTATGTAAAATGAATATTGATTATTCATTTCATTTTTACACACACACACACACATATATATATATATATATATATATATATTAATATATATATATTATATTATATATATATATATATATACACACAGACCGTGCATGGTCTGTGTGTATCATAAAAAACTCAGGGAACCATTCTGAGTTCATTCCCATATATATATATATATAGATAATTATTACTTCACTGCTTGTATTTTTCTCTTGAGTATATAATTATGAAAAAAATTAACTCAACTGAGAATGACTTATATCTATGACATACCAATGCACAATATTATCGTACTTGCTTTTCAATTCCTGTACTTTTCAGTAGATGAAATCTTCTGAAGTAACTCCGGAGTTGATTTCAACATAGTGTAGAACTCTATACAGGTTTGATTGAAGTTTATTTTAGTTAAAAGTAAAGCTTTTAGAGTTGATTTTTTCAGTTGTGCTTTCTCAGATGTCCACGTCTTATTCATTTGAGAGAAAGCACGTTCACTCGAAGCATTAGTTCCTGGAAGACAGAGTATGAACTGAGCTAATGCTGACATTCGTTGATGATTGACATCTCTGGCCTTGAAATGAGTGAATACTTCCACCCAGCGCTGGTCTGTTGATAATTTAGATGCATTCCACTCTGTTACTTTCTCATCACTAATGTACTTTGCAAAACACGTGAACTCATCAAATAATTCAGTGTCAAATTTGGGGTCAAATAGTTGTTTTTCAGCAGCAAAATCCATTGTTTTCTCAACAACTGACCACTTTGGAACTTGTTTTAATAAAGCCCACTGCATACACTCAACGTTTGGCAAGTGACCCGACCACTGATCCAAGTACTTAACACATGTGTCATAAAACTCAACTAATATTTTCTTTACAGATAAGGAATCATTAGAATCAATCAATCAACTCATCACTTCCACAACTGACATATGTTCACCCTCAATCTTTAAAACCACTTGGTGAAAGGTGGCTGCTTGACAGTGCACAAAGTTGAGCCAGATCTCTGATTGTGGGTTTTCAAAAAAGTTTTTCAGTATCACTGGACACTTGCTTTGGCTCAGAAAGTATGATCTTAGACCAGGAAACAACTTGAGTATTCTTTCAACTGCAGGCATTAATGCCAACCACCTTGTTTTACTATATCCCAGTAACTGTTTATATTCAATGTCCACAAAATCATAAAACTCTTTCAGCTCTTCTACTCGAAAAGTATAGATGTAGAAATATGAATATATTTTTACAACCACTGTTTCCACATCAATTGGCAGACAGTCACTGGCAGACTGAACAGCATTATGTACAATATGTGCAAAACAACCAATCCCAATTAGTTCTCTACCAATGTAGTCATTTAGCTTCCTACAAATGTTATTCACTCCTTTTCTTGCAGCACCACCCAAATTACAGTTAGTGTTATCACTACAGAAAGCAACTAATTTTCTGCCCAGGTCATGCTCTTCAATAATATCAGTTAAATATTTCACCACAATATCTGAGGTTTCTCCAGGCTGAGATTTAAAGTCAATAAGCTTCACTTGAGCACCTTCATATGGCTGAAAGAAGCGAATTAAAACAGGAAACAGCTTTATGTTTCCATGGTTGCTTGCATCAGTTAGCAATGTTATGCAATGAGCATCCTTTAATTGTTTTTTTAATTCTGTTTCAGCATATGGTGCAAATACATTTGAAACAATCGCTTCGCACTTTGTTCTGGCACATGAAAATTTTGGTTCAAAGCATGTTTTCAAAATTTTTGTTGCACAGTCAGTAGATCTGAAGCTTTGATTTTCCCTGACTGTATGGTAAGCCCACAAACCCTTAGCAGCAGCTACTTCTAAATCCTTATTACTAGGCGTCACACTTTTAAAATAATCACTCACTATCTTACTAGATAAAGCACCGATATCAACCGATTTGTGTCATTTTGAGCCAAGATGATTAGTAATATTATTAATCCCACCATGTCCATGTCCAATGTTGAAGTCACTTCTACATTTCTCACACCATACACCACTTTCTGTTGTTGTTTTTGTAATAAATGGATATTTAGACTGCAGATGTGCATTAAATGTACACTTCCTTTTAGTTTTAGACATTTTGTGTTGTCAAACTAGGCCTACGACCTTACGTACGATACAATTAATAACTTTCCTTATCCTTCAAACGAAAAAGTTTAACCTAGCTGCAAAAGAAAAAAAAAGGATGCAGGGATAAAAATTAATTAAGGTTATTAATTAAGCAAACATAAAAATATAAAAGCGTTACACTACAACACAACTTTACACAGAGGCCGCTAATGAAACACTGAAACGCTAGTCGGGAATCACGGCACTGCCGCACGGCGACATGTATCGTACCAGTTCAGTTTGCAAGTTAGTATTTAGATTTGGAATTCGGAATGTGGCATAATTCTATTAATTCATAAAGGACATCTAATGTCTAATGTAACAGTAATTTTAATAAAGTGAGACATTTATGAAAATTTGCTCCAAATGCGGGACATTTTCGGGACATTTTGAAAAGAGGGACACATGTCATAAATTCGGGACTGTCCCGCCCAAAATCGGGACTCTGGTCACCTTATGCATACTGTTATAAACAAAAGTGATAGGCCTACTCTTCACCATTGCTTCTACTTCACACAAAACAGTGCAGAATTCTTCTTTGCTCAAATGAGCATTAGCTAAAAGTTTCTTTAATGGACACTTTACACTTCTCACTAGCCTTTCCCAAAATCCTCCCCACCATGGTGCTCTCTCAACAATAAACTCCCACTGTGCCCCATGGTGTGAAGAGTAGGATTGGAATCCCTCCTCTTTTAGCAAGGACCAAACTTCTTGGAGTTCCTTTGCAGCTCTTTTGAAGGTTTTTGCATTATCCGATATGATTTTATTTGGGCAACCCCTTCTGTTCACAAACCTTTTAAAAGCCAAAAGAAATACATCACTACTTAAGTTGCTTACCAACTCCAAATGGATTGCTCTGGTGGTAGTACATGTGAAAAGATATATATAACCTTTGTTAGACTCCCCTTGCTCATACACATAGACTGGACCTGCGAAGTCTACTCCCACTACATCAAATGAGGCAGTATAGACACACCGTTCTCTTGGAAGTGGAGCCACCTTTTCATAATAAGGCTTTGCACTCCAACGTTTGCAAACCACACATTTATTCAAGACCTTTTTTACTACTTGTCTAATTTTGGGAATCCAAAACTGTTGTCTGATCTCTATTATCACTTCTCTAACTCGAGCATGTAACAACTTATGATGAGTAGCCAGGATCAAAAATTCCACAAAGTGCCCCCCAGAAGGTAGAAAATTGGATGTCTTTTCTCCTCTGGAAGCCCAGAAAACTGTAGTCTACCTCCTACTCTCAATAAATCCTGATCCAAAAACACATCCAAACCCTTGAGAGCAAAATGTGTTGGTAAAACTTGTAATGGACGGCTGATGAGCAATTCCTTCTCTTCACCAAATTTTTCCTTCTGCATATATACCACCCAGTATTGCCTGGCTTGCTGAATCTCCTTACTGTTCAGAATTCCTTCCTGTCTTGTTTCTCCCTTAATGTTGTTTGTAAATCTATATACCCATGCTGTCACCAATGTTCCCTCTAAGGTGTGCGCGTGTGCGCGCGCACACGCGTTGTGAAACCCGCGCACACAGCAAAATAAAATACGCACAGGCTCAAGCGTATCATGAGTCACGAAAGTAAATGAAGTAATTTCAAAAATTTCAATTTAATGATTTCTATAAAGAACAAATTAAGAAACGGCTTGAAAGAAAATCATTTGGACACGCTCATGCGAATTAAAAGTTACCTGAATGATGACGGATGCAGTAATCTTCATAGAGTTTATTTGGAATGGGCAAATGCTAAAGATCGTAGGGAGAAATCATAATCATACTTAATTGAAAGGCACTTTCATTTAATGTTATTTTGATTATATTTTATTTTATTGAATTTTATTTTTTTTTGTTTTATTCCTATTTTGTGAATGGATAAAATTACGTATTAATCTTGATAGTCTATTTTAAATTGCTAAATGCTAAAAATTGTTTTGAGAAATGATAATTAAAATAGTCATTTTCAATTAATGTTATTTTTATTTTATTTTTTAAATTTTATTTTACTATTTTTTTTTTATTCATATTTTTAGAATGGATAAAATGTTTTCTTTTTTAAGAATATATAATATTGTAAACAGTTTTTTAATATCCATTTAATAGTACCGTAATGATCGAGCTATCACCTTATGGAAATAATATTTATTAAGTATTTAATATTTACATATATTTCATTTTGAAGATAATAGCGCTCAGAAAAGTTGGCACAATTTTTCACCATGAATATAAATGTACGCACAACGAAAATTTCTTGCGCACAACGAAAATTTCTTGCGCACACGGACTAAAAAAAATTAGAGGGAACATTGGCTGTCACTCTTAACAACCTTTTCAGACTGCTAATGTCCTCATGCCTCAATATGGGGTCCTGCTGCATAACTTGACAACTGTTCACAGTGCATTTTCTCATCTCACTCACCCATTCTTCTTCAGCCTGGCATTCTCCTACAATAGGCTGATTAGAAGGCCAGTATGGAAAACTGATGAGTGGGTAGTTGGGAGGTAACGAAAATGGTTCACTGAGTAGGTAGGTAGTTAATCTAACAATTATTAAATTCCTTTTATGTCAATAACTGGGTGGATGAAACCAATTGTTGCTCACCAGAGTTATTCTCCACACTAGTATTTATATACTGTGTGAGAAGAGCGTGCTCGGTAATAGATATACATTACCGATCAACCAACCGAGGAAAAAACTAAGAGGACGCTGGTGGAAAAAGCCCCGCGAAAAAGAGAACAAGGGAGAACGAAAACGAGGAACGGGGCGACAAGACGGAACGAGAGAAGGGAGAAGAACAGACACCGAAACAAGATCCCCACCAGCAAGTATGCTCTCGACAATTATACAGGAAGGAGAAAAGAGACTCTCTAATAACTAGCAGTAAGTGACTAATTGTGTTTTAACCCAGTTAGAAGTAAACTCATTAAATTAAGCTGTCAGACAACTTAGGCCTACATTGTGGCCTAAGACCTAGCATCAACTCATAGCTTAACAAAGGTGAAGGTAGATTGCCCTAACCTAACTTGGTGAGGAATCCTACTGTGGACCTCAATTTATCTGCCCGCTCTGGACCATTTCCGGAATCTCTAGGCTGACCCCTACAAGGCTAGACTTAATCTACTCTATAGTTAGACTGGAGATATAAGGGGTGGGTTAATTGTGGACCAATTCATACAGAGCATTTTTCACATTGGTGGCCCGTGTGGGGACGGAGAATAACTCTGGTGAGCAACCAATTGGTTTCATCCACCCAGTTATTGACATAAAAGGAATTTAATAATTGTTAGATTAACTACCTACCTACTCAGTGAACCATTTTCGTTACCTCCCAACTACCCACTCATCAGTTTTCCATATACTGGGGGCCCTGGGAGATAAAAATTTTGGTGTCATTGTCACCAATTTTTATGTCTGAGTGTAGACTAGCTAACTATTTGACTGTAAATGCCTGTTAATCTGATTAACAGTGCTTATCCTCACCTTCTCATGGAGAAGATGTAGCATTTAATTAGAAGAGAAAATATACATCCATAGGATGAAACTGTCTATGGTCTTCACCATAAGAAAAGAAAAAGTGAAAGTTAGAAGATAAAATTACAATTCCCCAGCATCTATTTTTTGTTGTAAAAATAGTCGCGCCTTTAATGCTGTTTGTCGCTGAGGTCTTGTGTCTGTCAATGTTGTAGTAGGATGCGTTACCACTCCTACTGTCAAAGGAATAGTTACTGGAAGTTCAGTGTCTCCAGTTGTTACTGTCAGTGGAGAAGGTTCTCCAAAGTCCATTGTTTTGGGTCCAGACTCTAAGGGGTACAAAAGAGAAATGTCTCTTGTTGTGTCACCCGTTGAAGTCCTTAATTTGACCACTCTTGTTACCCCGTCTGCCCCTGGTCTGAGTTCTAAAACTCTAGCCAGAGGCCAGTATTGTCTTGGAGTACTGTCATGTATGAGAACAAGGTCTCCTACCTTAATTGTGTCAGACCAATCCTTCTTAGTCATTTGTTTATGTCTCTCCCTTAGACCCATCAAGTACTCAGTTTTCCACTGTTTAATGAAATGAGCTTTAACTCTAGTTAAATGTTGTAACTTAGTCTGGAGCTCATCATGTCGTTGAGTCCAGTTTGGGTCTTCTGAAGAGTCTATATTGTAGTCCGGCAGGAGACTAACTTGTTCTCCCCGAATCAAATGATTTGGAGTTAATGGTTCCGGGTCATTAATGTTGTCACTCACATAAGTGAGTGGTCTATTGTTAATGATGTTCTCAATCTCAGCCAGGAGAGTGAGCAACTCAAACAAGTGTATCTGTTTTTACCAATTGCTTTCTTCAAGCAATTCTTTACTGTTTGTATATTCCTCTCCCAGATAGAACCATACCAAGGAGAGGCAACCGGAATATACTTCCACTTTATGTTTGAATTTTGTATATATAATTGTGTGAGTTCGTTGCTTAACAAGTCGTTGATGACTTGTTCACCAGCCTTGAAATATGTAGCATTGTCAGTCCAAACTGTCTTGGGTACTGAATGTCGTGCACAGAATCTCTTAAAGACAGCAACAAAAGATTCTGCTGTAAGGTCCTCCACAACATCCAGATAAACAGCTCGTGAGCCAGCACATGTAAACAGTACAATGTACATTTTTTGTTCAGTGTCAACCACCCCTACAGTCAATGCTCCTGTATAGTCAATGCCTACAGTCTCAAAGGGTCTGTTGAGAGTAACTCTCTCCTCTGGCAAAGCAGGAGGATTTGGTTTCCTATAGGGCCTAGCATGAATACGCCTACATGTGACACACTCACTCAGGACTGTTTTAACAGTGATCCTTCCCTTGGGTATCCAATAAGTTTTTCTTAATGTAGTTAGTGTCTGTGGTACCCCCATATGATGTACATCATTGTGTGTTTGTCTGATGATTAATGTGGTCAAATAGCTAAATCTAGGTAAAAGGATTGGATGTTTGCTTTTGTATGACAGTTTTGATTTGTCTAATCTCCCTCTACACCTTAGAAGGCCTTCCTCATCTCTGAACAAATTTAGATCCACAACTACTGATGGTACAGGTTCTTTTGTTTGTTTCCCATTAGTCAAGAATTCTAACTCTTTATTGTACTCCTTTTGTTGTGCATGCCCTATCCAGTACTTGGTTGCAACTTCGGTATAATTATGATTGTTTTTATTTAGCTGTTTGTTTATTGTAGTTAAACAGTTGTGAGCAAACCTCAAACAGTAGGCTGTGACCCTGACAAGTTTACTGAAATCAGAATAACGTTCATAATTAGTGATTGGTTCAACCTTTTCATTTGAAAAGATTAAATTTAATGTCAAGTTAACTTGTTCCACAGGCCATTGGTCTGTATCACAGAGCCACTTAGGTCCCATGAACCAAGTTTTGTTTGACTTCAACAACTTGTAGGATAAACCTCTGGTCAGAAAGTCTGCTGGATTTTGTTTAGTTGGAACATAGTGAAAGTTTACTTGTAGGCTTTCATTAGCTTCAGCTATTTCTTTTAGCCTATTTCTTACAAAGATATTCTTACTATTAATGCTATCATTCCGTATCCAGGCAAGACAAATCTGACTGTCAAGCCAGATGTGGATATCAGTTATGTTCACATCATGGTAAGCATCCTTAAGCAATGAAATGGTTTTAATGGCTAATGCAGCAGCCAATAGTTCCAATTGAGGTATGGTTCGGGTAGGTTTGAGAGGTGCAACTTTCCCTTTTGCATAAATTAGATGACTTTCTGTAGGACTTACAAGATACGCACAGCACCCATAAGCTTGTGTGCTTGCATCAGCAAACACATGAAGTCTCTGGGGCTTATCCCTAAACCCACAGCACCTTTGAATTTTAATGTTCTGCACTTTTGTTAAATCAGCAGCTAACTTCTTCCAAGATTTTTGATCTTCATTTGTTATTGGATCATCCCACCCAACATTTGTCCTCCAAACTTCTTGGAGGAGAATCTTTGATTTTATTGTTGAAGGCAGGAATAGACCCATGGGATCAAAAATTTTGGAAGCCTCTGATAATATTTGTCTTTTAGTATTTGCTATTTGCTTCCTCATCAAGTTTAAAACCTTTAGTACAGATTGAATCATGACTGTTAGAAGTTGCATCCAAATACCAGTTCATACCTAAAGTTTTAACTCTGTCTGATGGCTCAGTAAGACCATTATTATCCTTTAAATCCTTTTGTTTAAATCCTCATCATTTGAAATCCACTCTCTAAGTTCAAAGTTACCTTGTTGCATAATGTTCTGAGAGTGTTCATAGACTTCAGATAATTCAGATTTTGTTGTTGTTGAGCCTATTAGATTGTCTACGTAAAAATGTTCCTTGAGGAAGTTCAATGTTAAAGAGTTATTAAACTGGTTCAAATGATGTCTAATTGTCAATGCTAATAGGCTAGGTGAGCAATTGGCTCCAAACAACACAACATTAAATCTATAGGTTATGAACCCTTTATTCAAATCAAATGGATCCTTGAACCATAAGAACCTAAGTTGGTTCTTATCATATTCATTTTTAAGATTTATTCTCAAAAATGCCTTTGAAATGTCACTTTGTACGGCATATTTATCTAACCTGAACCTCAGTAAGATCTTCACAAGGTCAGAAATGAGATTAGGACCCTCAATCAGACAATCATTCAAACTGTGTTTATCACTGTCTTTTAGGCTACAGTTATATACTACTCTGAGTTTTGTTGTTGGGGCATCTTGTCGATAAACCCCCCTGTGGGTTAAATAATGACAACCATCTTTTTTAAAAGGGTTATTTGTTACTTCTTCAATGAAGCCTTTCTGTAGCTGTCTTTGAAGACATCACTGTACATTTGAATATTATTATCTTGTTTGAGTTTTTTCATTACTTTATATAAATGTCCTTTAGCTACTTTGAGATTATCTCTCAAAGTTGGACAATTTATTTTCCAAGGTAACTCAACAAAATAACTATTGTCTTCGCACTGAATGGTGTCTTCAAATCTTCCTACCATTAACTGATCTTCTGAAGTTTGATTTGTGTCATGTATACCCACAGATTCTAGCAACCATAAAGTTTGAATTGCCTCATCCAGAGTTTCATTTGATAGTGATGAATTAATGTTCTCAGTTGATATAATATTATTCAAAGTATTGCTATTCTTACAGGTATTATGTAGGACTGAGTTGAGGCACATAGTATTTGTTAGTCATGAACTATTTTGGTTTAGGTCTAGGTTGTATTTGGATAGGTCACCCAAAGGGGCTATCCCTGATGGAGTCTGATAAGCTATACCATCACCTATCTTCACTATGCCCTTATGAATAAGATTAATATAATCTGCCCCCATTAACATTTCAATGTTAGCTACTGTGTTGTTTGTGATATGTCTATCAGCTATTTTATAGTGTTTTCCCAAATGATTTATGGTTTGTTCTAGTTTGGGTATAACCAGTTTGTTTTGTCCTACTTTAGAAATAATAACTGCTTCAATTTTCTCTAATTTATTTTCTAAATGTAGTTCCAGGTCAATTGTCTTATAGCTATTTTTGTCCGAGTTATCCTTAACAAAGGATGCAATATTGAGTTTTTGTTCATTCGGGTTTAGTGTCAAACCCAATTTATTAACTACATTTTGCGAAACAAATGTTTGTTGAGAACAACAGTCTATAAGACATCTCACTGGAGTGGTGCTACCCTCACTATTCACTAAGTCCAAAGTAATAGTTGGTAAAAGAATCTCAGTGTTTCTTGTTACGTTGTTTGAACAAACAGAATGTCCCATGAAAGTGGCATTTTCTTGATTATCTTTGTTTGGTGGAGGTATCTTTTGAGTTTGAATACTATTGTTTGGACACTTTGGTGAATCACACATTGATGAGACATGTCGTAAACTTTTACAAAACTTACACTTGAATCTTAACCTAGATTTACATCTTTCTTATAATGTCCCTGGCCAGTACACTTTTTACATAGGTTCAACTGTTCACATCTTTTAGCTCTTGAGTTAAAGTCTGAATATTTGTCACACCCAGTACTACTGTGTTCATCACTTGCACAAAATTTTCAATGTAGTGTGTAAGTTGAGGCAGCAGTTACATTAAAGTTCTGTAATGTAGGTGTTCGTGTATTACAGTTGGTCACATTTGATTCTCCAGTATCAAGTTTTGTCTGTTTGGCTGTAGCTAGTTGGGCTCTGGGGACAGTCTTTGGTTTATCCATAGTCTGGGTCTTATTTTGTGTTGCAATATTTCTCAGTTTGTAATTAGTTAGGAGAGTTGGAAAGTGTTTTCTGATATTTTCAAGAGTAGGATAATTTTCTCCCGTCTTTAGAACTAAAACATCTTTAACCCTCAAAGGAAGGCACCTAAGAATTATGCCTTGTATAATCCAAGATGAAGCTTTAACATCTATCTCATTGCTAACCAGTTGTCCTATAATAGCTTCTAATTTTGAATAAAATTTTTCCATATCACTATGGTTATCTTTTATGGGTGCAAAATCAATAATTTGTTGAGATAATTCAAATACAATCTCATCTTTATTAATGTAATTACGTTTTAAGAGATCAATAGCTACTTCATATGAATTCCCTACGGCTGGTAAATAGGCTATCAGGTTATAGGCTGGGCCTTTAAGGAAACTAGTTAAGTAGCTAAACTTATCAACAGTTGAAATATAAGGTTTATTACCTATTAAACTCTCAAATTTTTCAATGAAAGATGGGAATTGTACCGTGTCCCCTTCAAATGTTGGTACTAGCAAAGTGGGTAAAGTAGCCCTAAATTCTTGTGACAGGATTTGGCATGCCACTTAAATTTGGTTGAAAGTTAGCTCTACTTTGATTAAAATCAGAAGTAGGTTTATTTGGTGTTAAGTCGGTCAAACGAGACTGCAGTCTCCTTATTTGCTGTTCAATTGAGATTACCTGAACATCATTATCAGCGTAAAGGTCTATCAGTTGTTCTTCAGCCATTTCGGATTCAACTAACTCTGAAATACTCTCATCAATGGCTATTATTTCCTTCTTTTTCTTTTCCAATTTAAGAATTATGCACTCTAAATCTTCCTTACCTGGTTGTGTAATATTGTCAAAAGTGTTCACGGCCTTTGTAACAGCACCCAACTTTCCCCCCCTTTTCTTTTTTAACTTTTTCAATTCCTCACTGTCCATGTTTAAGTCAAAATTGTTTAACTGGGGATCGTAATGAAAAAGAGAACAAGGGAGAACGAAAACGAGGAACGGGGCGACAAGACGGAACGAGAGAAGGGAGAAGAACAGACACCGAAACAAGATCCCCACCAGCAAGTACGCTCTCGACAATTATACAGGAAGGAGAAAAGAGACTCTCTAATAACTAGCAGTAAGTGACTAATTGTGTTTTAACCCAGTTAGAAGTAAACTCATTAAATTAAGCTGGGTCAGACAACTTAGGCCTACATTGTGGCCTAAGACCTAGCATCAACTCATAGCTTAACAAAGGTGAAGGTAGATTGCCCTAACCTAACTTGGTGAGGAATCCTACTGTGGACCTCAATTTATCTGCCCGCTCTGGACCATTTCCGGAATCTCTAGGCTGACCCCTACAAGGCTAGACTTAATCTACTCTATAGTTAGACTGGAGATATAAGGGGTGGGTTAATTGTGGACCAATTCATACAGAGCATTTTTCACAGCCAGTTTTCACTTTCAAGTTTTAGCCACTCTGGCCCATTCCACCACAAACTTGACTATGCAAGATCTTTCACTGAAATTCCTCGTGTTGGTAAATCAGCTTGGTTTTGGGTACCTGGACAATGCTTCCATTGCTTGGGATCTGTGTGTGCTTGAATTTCCTCGACCCTATTGGCAACAAATGATTTCCATTTCCTTGCCTGGCTTCTAAACCAGTGCCAAACTATAGTGGAGTCTGTCCAATAATAGCTTGGAATTTCATAAAGGGCCAAAGATTTTTGCACTGTAACTGCAAGCCGACTAGCAATAACTGCACCCATCAATTCCAACCTTGGAATAGAAAGCCTTTTCAAAGGTGCTACTCTGCTCTTTGCAGCAACCAACCTGCAACTTACTTCCTCTTTGAATGTGCCTCTTATATAAATACAAGTTGCATAGGCTTCCTCACTTGCATCACAAAAGATGTGCAGCTCCAAATTGTCTGGACTATTGTTCAACTCTCCAAAGTACCATCTTGGGATTTCAATGTCTCCAAGATGTGCCAATTCTTTGAACCAATATTTCCACCTTACCACCATATGATCAGGTAACTCTTGGTCCCAACCAAGTCCAATTTCCCAGAGGCTCTGAAACCAAATTTTTTACTTTATCACAAATGGAGCCAGGAATCCAAGAGGATCAAAGACCTTGAAGCCAAACTAAGAGCTGTACGTTTTGTCCACCTTGTCTCATTCTCAGCCAGCTCTACTAAAGATTTCCCATTGAAGGTAAACAAATCCTCTCCTTGCTGCCAAACAATGCCTAGCACCTTTGTGTCTATTGCCCACAACTCCTTAATACCAGAATCCTCAATACTTTCTGCTGCATCAGGTACTACACAGGACTGACTCATAAACTCTTGTAATTGAGAATGATTGGTCTGCCATTTTCTAAGCTCCATGCCAGCCTCCCTCATTATAGCTCTAGCCTCCATGAATATCTGTTTAGCCATTTCTGTATTATCCACGGAACACAGCAAATCATCAACATAAAAATTTTTCCTTATGTGTTCAATAGTGTTAGGATAGACTTCAGAATTTTCTTAAAATGGTACTGCATAGTAGCTGCCAACAGAAATGGACTAGAGCTGAGGCCAAACAACACTGACTTCATTCTATATGCTTGAACCTTAGGTTCATTTTCCAACAAGTCTTTCGTATCCACCCACAGATACCTTACTGCATCTCTGTCCTCTGGTTTTAACTTTATCCGCAAAAAGGCTTGCTTCACATCTGCAGTCAATGCTACTCTACCAAACCTGAATCTCAGTAACAAGGAAAATAAATCTGCATTTAAATTTGGCCCAGCATCCAAACAGTCATTCAAGGACACACCACCTTTGTCCTTGGCTGAGCCATCAAAAACTACCCTCAGTTTGGTGGTAGTTTTGTCTCGCCGTACCACTGCATGGTGTGGCAGATAATGTGCCTCCTGGCTCACCAGCTCACCTTGCACCCTTTCAGCATAGCCCTCCCTTACATAGCTTAGGATGGCCTCATTGTATTCAATTAACAACTCCTCATTTTTTCTTAGCCTGTACAATGAAGTCTCCAACCTCCTATTAGCTAGCTGAAGGTTTGAACTGGGTTTGCAAGAATCCTTCCAAGGGAGGCCAACTTCATAGCAACCATCTCTAAACCCAATCCCTTTTTCAAATTGCTCTAAAACATCACTGTTCACTATATTTGCCTGCTTCTCCTGTTTGTCCTTTATGCC
>JAJOZX010000369.1:827500-1017500 GCA_023014485.1 Bathynomus jamesi | reverse complement strand
ATATATATATATATATATATATATATATACAGGGGCGGCTCTGGCCTAGAGGCTGTAAGGCTGCAGACCCCCCCCCCCCAACTAAAATGACGAATAATGCGTCTCTACGGTCTCTTTATTTTATTTAAAGTGTTGTATTAAACAAAAAATGAGATTCTAAACTAAAACTGATTTTTATATATTAATAATGTGACGAAATAAAGATAACTTCCAGCAAAACAATGATGAATAAAGGTTATTTAAAATGTAATATAAATATAGGGCCTACCGCGCTAAGATGTAAATTTTAAGGCTGCAATCGTGCAGTCTATACACAGTATACAGGGTATGAGATTTAGTGAGGACTGTGAGGTGAGTGCGGTCACTGCACTGCTGCCAGGTGCACGATGTCCCTAATGATTAATTCACGTTTAATTCGCTATATTTGATGAAAGTTGATCTATTTAAATTATACTTCGTCACCGTGTGTTAATATCAAACTATTAAAAACTGAATTTCAAATACATTATTGGTAAAAGTAGAAGATAATGATGGATATGCAGCAAAAATTTGGATCTTTTAAGTCTGCAGCAGATGCAGCCTGCTGCGTACAGTTGCAGACGGCACGTGACGGCAATGTTCGGACGCTGGTTATCAAGTGTGGTCAGTCATTGTTTCTGTGCTAGGCTGATCGTGCTTCTTTTTCAATTAAATTTATTATTGTGAACCAGATTTCTACTTGGTTATTTGATTCAATTAGCTTATCTAAAACTTTTATTTCTCCCTTACATACAAGCCATGGAAAATACAAGTGACGTTTTGAAATCAATTAAATTTTCAAGCCTAACCTACCTCGAAAAGGTTGAAATTAAAAACAAAGGCCGTCCAACTCCTGCATTTAAATATAGAAGAGACAGGGAAAGTAGAAATAAGGATTACGTTCGCAAATTTAATTCAGCTATTTATGATAAACATAATGGATTTGTGGCTGTGAACAAAGTAATCTCTGTTCTGTTTCCATGTTTATTATTTGGAGGAGAAAGTGAATGGACAACGAATGCATTTCTAAGTGAAAAACTTGCCTCCAAAGATAATAAAGCACCAGCAAAGCCAAAAACATTTGATAAAACGTAGTAACTTATCTTTTTTGGTAAAGTGAATATCAGAAATCAGCTGATGTGAAGCACATAGACAATCGATTGACAGACATAATGAATTAGTAAAAAGAAAATAAGGGCGTGCTATCTAAAATTATTGATTGCATATTATTCTGCGGCAAATTTGAGTTGCCATTACGTGGCCATGATGAGAGTGACTTCCAAAATCCAGGAGTATTCGCGGTTTGATTGATTTCTTGTGTAAATCAGATCCTAGTTTAGAATCTATTTCGAACTGCTACAGCTTTTAAGGGAATTTCAAAAACGATTCAAAATGAATTATTAGATTCTATATTAGTTCTTTGCAAAAAGAATATCAAGGAAGAGATTGAAAAAACTGACTACTTAGCTGTAAGTGTGATGAAACAACGGATATTATAATAAATCACAAATGGCAATAGTGTTCAGATATGAACTAAACGGAAATCGTTGAACGGTTTTGGAGTTTCTTCAACCCTCCAAATCTCACTGGAGAAGCTTTATCCGAAATACTCCTCAATGAACTGAATAGTTTACTATCTAATAAGGAGAAAACTTATAGCTCAAACTTATGACGGAGCTGCTGCTCTAGTGGAAAGCAGAAAGGCGTCCCACAAGAATAAAAGAAGTCTATAAAAATGCTCATTACGTACATGTTACGCACATCAACTGAACTTAATAATTGAGAAAGCAACATCAAAAATTAGCAAAGCAAGAGTTTTTTTCAATAGCTTGTCTGGAATTCCTGCATCTTTTCAAAATCCCTCAAAGAACAGCTGAATTAGAAAAAATTACTCATCGAATTCCACAAGTATCAGCAACTAGATGGAATTTAAAAGTCGAACAGTAAACGCTGTATACGAAAGAAAAGATGAACTAATCGAGTGCTGCAGCATTTTAGAAACCTCTCAGTCAAAGGAAACTGGACTTGCAGCAGCTGGTATTAAAAGAATGCTAAATGATCCGGAATTTACTTTTTGGCTGGAATTCTTCAGTAAAATAATGCCCCAAGTTGAAATTTTATTCGCACAATTTCAATCTAGGTGTATTGAAGCAACAACCGCACAATCCTATGTAAACAAATTTACTGCTGCTATTGAAAACATTAAGCAAGAATATGAACACTTTTCTGAACAAAACAACTCAAATGAAGGAAATAAAAAGAGGAAGTTTTCAACTACTAATGAAACATCAATTGCAACAGATGTCTGAAAATAGAATGATAAGTGATATCAACAATTTTAATGAAAAAGTGATTGATCATTTTGCAACGTCCAGAACCCGAAAAATGGATTTTATATTTAAATAAAATCATTTCATCCATTGGTAAGTAAACCATACTAAGTATTTATAATTGAACTATTTTATTAAGCTAGTTTTCTTAATTCTTGTACCTTATAAGTATTTTCGAAAGCTACAGCCTTCCCACTTTATCGAGTCTAGAGCCGCCACTGTATATATATATATATATATGGGATATATCCCATATATAGGGATGAATTTCACAATTAAACATGTGAAATGAATGAATGATGCAAACCTACAAGGAAAAAGAAGAATGATTCCAAAGGCCTTTCGTGTATTCATATGTATATTTTCTATCCTTAGTATATGAACTGTCATTGTATTAATAATATTTGTCATATGGACTATAGTCTGCCAATAAACATTTTCATTTTCATTTTCATATATATTTGTGCCGGCGTGTTCCTTATGCAAGGCTTGCTTCAGCGCCTGCGTTAATGATGGAATGTTGCCTATTTACTGGTAATGTGGTTAGTTTAATTTAGGTGCATGAATCAGAACCTACCTATGTCCAGTTGGACCACATTTACATTATAACGTAAATAATTTCATATAAACTATTTTGAAAAGAAAATTTAAGTTAGTGGCATTTTAACATTTACTTTAAGCTCATAAGTCACTATATATATATGATGAATAAAACCACGAAGGGAAAAGAAACACAAAGGGGTGCTCAAGCGCTTTCGTCTAATGACATCCTCAGGAACACTGAGCCGCTTGAGCACCCCTTTGTGTTTCTTTTCCCTTCGTGGTTTTATTCATCATAAATATTTTTCACGTGTCACTTTCGTGAAATAATTTTTCATATAATATAATATATATATGTATATATATATATATATATATATATATATATATATATATACACACACTGTATATTAATTTTAAAAGAAAAATTGGACACTTTCATGAATGAGAGATAGTTTGTAGATTGTAAATAGTGCATATTGTTAGTTTAAGTTATATAGACTACTTTGGTAGCTATGTAGATAGTTGCATGTTAATTAGCTGGCTGAGATTGACGTTTTGCACAATTTTATTATGAAATATAGCTCATAACATGAATAACCTTGATAGGCCCCAGTGGCTTCCTGTTTTCCAAATGAAATGTCATGTAATGTAATTATTAAATATAAATAAATAAATAAATTATTTATGGTTTCAAAGTATGAGTTATTGTAACCATAATTCACATTGATTATTTGGTAATTACTTCACAGATATTGAGATATGATTAAAATGAACTGCATTTTCTCGGAGTATTTTTAAAATTTTTCTTACTTTGGTTGTTTAATTAAAATATTTCCTTATGCCAATTTTTACAAATTGTTACTCATTTTTATTGGTAGTATAAATTCCTAAAAATAGGGCAAGTCGGAGGAGGTTTATCACAAGGAAATTATCATTTAACGAAGTGAAACTGTATTATTGCTAAATATACATATAAATAATACTGTATTTTTGTGAATGAAATTTAAAAATGAGCTAATATTTGTTTATAAGGCTTTTGGTGATTTTTTGTGAGAAATTAGTGTGAATATTGGCAAGACGTTTTGCAATTTCTACAAAATAAACCAGTAGCTCTCAATTCTCTAATTGGTCCTGTTTTAACGTACTGTTTTCTGGTTAGTGTTTCTTTTTTATTTCAAACTAATGAGCTAAGCTCTTGAGTTTATTTCATCAAAGTGCTTGTTGCTATTATTATTATTATTTTCTGTAAAAAGTTATCGGTGAGAGTCATCACTGTCGGGCTACCTAGGCCTAATCTGTTAATGTGTTCTCTTTGGAAGAAGTGCCGGTTTACCCAATTGACCGGTTTGGTGAAATGCATCCTAATTGCGTCGTTATTTAGCACAAAAAATTGACATTTTGGAAAATTTTAATTAAAAAAAAAGCTTTAGCGTATATGGCACTTTGCAAAATGTGATTACAAAGTATAGCCTACATTAGAACATAAGAAATTTTTATAGTGGGCACACTAGGGGCCACTTCGGCCCATCGAGATGGCTCCACTCTGTAAAAACTGCCTGTACATTGACAACAACCAATTTTTACAAAACTAATTATTAATTTAAAATTAGAGATAGAATCTCTGGATCCAGAGGATCAAAGTCATAATAGGCTACTATCCACAAATGTTACACTATATCCACTTATAACTGACATGCAAATATATCAGATCCAAAGAATCCAGTCAATTTCATTGTGGTACCCATCAATACCAGTACCTTGCCAACCAAAAATAAGTCAGTCCATATCAATTGCGGACCAAGTCATAATTTACCATATACATTACAATATATATACTTAGGAGGAAAAGTGTAGGTGTGGCTGTAAAGACTGTACAGTAATGTAGAAATGTGTGTGCTCCCATTTAAAGGTGTTTGTGTGGCAAGTGAAGATCAGAGTTTTTCAGTACCTCTCAGCAGGGCTGTGGAGTCGGCACATAAAAAACCAACTCCGACGACTCAATTTTTTTTTGTCTATCTGACTCCTTATGTTTCGTGTGTTGGTCTCTCTTCACACAGAGGTCAAGCTGGTGGCCCTGCCTCTAGGTCTGGCCTGGTGGAGGAGCGGGTTACTTTCTTGCGCTCTCCACCGTACATAGCCAGGCACGCCCGGCTCATCTGGTACTGTCCTGAGCCAGGCATCCAGTCTTTTCTTGAAGACTTCAACTTTGACCCCCATTACGTTTCTGAGGTCCTTAGGAAGCTGGTTGAAAAGTCTTGGCCCCCTGACAACCAAGCTATTTTCCTTATGGGTTGAGGAGGTCCCTTGTCGTGCTTTTAATTTGGGAACACTACACATTCTGCCTTTCTTATTTTCCAGTGTTGTCTGAATGGTAATTGGGTTTAGTTTTAGGTTTGGTACCAGTTTTTCGATCATTTTCCATATGTAGATTATGATGTACCTCTCTTCTTCTTTCCAGTGAGTACAGATTTAGTTTACGTAGTCTTTCCCAGTAGTTGAGTTCTTTGCAGCCATCAATCTTAGCTGTGAAATGCCTTTGCGTTTCTTCGTTTATTAGTTTCTTCCTTTTCTTATGGGGATGTTAAAACTGAGTAGTATTTAAGTTTTGGTATAATCAGTGTTTTTAACAGGGGAATCATTACTGTCCTGTCCCTTCTCTTGAATGTTCTTAGAACCTGTCCGGCGACTCTTTTTGCTTTATTTATCGCTATCTGATTTTGTTTCGAATTTCGTATTATCTGTCATTATTATCCCGAGATCAATCGCTTTCATGCTTCCCTGAATTTCCTGTCTATCTGGAGCATAATATGCAGTGTTTAAGTTCTTCTTTTCTACCATATCTCAAGAGTTGAAATTTCTCGGCGTTGAATGACATGTTGTCTTCTGACTATTTGTATATTTTGTTCGTGTCCCTCTGTAAGGCCTCCACGTCATGTACATCGCTGATTTTTCTGCTGATCTTTGTATCGTCTGCAAAGGATATTACTATACTATTGCTGTTTACTCCGCTGTCTATGTCTGTTAGCATGATAATGAACAGGAGTGGGGCCAGTACTGTCCCTTGTGGTACTGAGCTGCGTACTTCCGATTCTGATGATGATATACCTTGAATTTTGACGACCTGCAGACGATCATTAAAGAAGTTGTAGATCCATTTTCCCACTTTGCCTATTATTCCCATGTCTTTAATTTTATGTCCTATTATACCATGGTCACATTTATCGAAAGCTTTAGCAAAATCTGTGTATATAACATCGTAGTTGTCATTGCCTTCCAATGCATCTAGGATATTATTGTAGTGCTCTATTAGTTGTGATAGGCATGATCTACCTGATCGGAATCCATGCTGATTTTCATTGAATCTTTCCTGTGTCTTCAGGAAATCATAAATTTTCTCTCTAACTATTCTTTCAAATACTTTGGTGAGGTGGGACGTCAATGACACTGGTCTATAGTTCTTTGCTTGAGATCTGTCCCCTCCTTTATATATAGGGACAATGTTTGCTCTTTTCAAGATGCTCGGTATTTCCCCAGTGTCTAGGGATCTTCTCCATATCTAGTATAAAGGTGTAGCTATTTCATTTTTACAGTTTTTAATCAATAATGCGTTCCAATTATCCGGACCTGCAGCTGAGTGTAGTTTCATTTGTTCTATAGCTCTCGCTACATCTTCTGGAGTAAACTCAGTCTGTTATATACTCTCCTTGCAATTCCTCTTCAAAGAATGCATTTATGTCAGGTATCGCTTTGTCACTTTTTGGGGTACTGAAAACTGATTGATATTGAGCTCTCAATGTATCAGATATTTCTTTTGGATCGTTGGTTAGTTAATTATTTCCCATCCTTAAGGGCCTAATAGCGGCGCACGTTTTTGTTTTCCTTTTTGCATAGCTATAGAAGTATTTTATTTTCCTTTATTGCTTCTACCGCCTTTTCCTCTTCCCTCTCTGTATGGTCCTTAATCAGGGCTTGTATTTCCCTATCAATACCCTCCAGTTTTTCTTTTATTTTCTTGCCATTATCTCCGCAGTTTCCTAACTTCGCCTCCACTCTTTCTTTTGCGGAATAGTCTTCTCTTTTGCCTTTCTAGCCAGCTCCTCTTTCCTTTTGGTTGTGATTTCGGAGCATATTTTTCTAAAATTCTCAGCATTTTTTCCTCAAGTTGTTAGTATTTCTTCCGTTGTTTTATTCTCAAAAATTGTTCTCCATTCTATTTGGGCCATGTGCGATCTGATTGCTTCCCAATTTATAGTCTGAGTTTAAGTTAAAGGCCCCGAATTTACTTCTTTCCACCATATGTGTATTGTCTTCTAATGCTGTCATCATATTTGTTGATATCTCGATTAAGCTGTGGTCTGAGATAATGGTCAGGGTTATTTTTATATCAGTAATCAAGTTCGTGTTATTCGTGAATACCAGATCCAGGCAGTTATTTTTTCTGGTATTTTCTGTTATCTCCTGTGTCAGCATACTCGTTTGTGAGAGCCATCAACATTTTTGCTTGTTCCTGATCTTCTCTTGTGCCCCCCTTGTCCTAGTGAATATATATATTCCTATTCACCTTTTTGTATAAATGGGAAGTTAAAGTCTCCGCAGATCATTATATTGGGGGATGGAGGGTTTATGGCCTTTATTAGCTTTCTAATGTCATCAATGGCCTCTGAGAATTTTTCAGTTGGGGTGCTTGGAGGTCTATAGATGACTATTACTATCAAGTTTAGTTTTTCTATTTTCACTGCTAGGAGTTCCACATAGCTGTTTGATTTACTTATTATCGTCTCTGTCATATGACCTTCCTGTACATATATAGGACAGCCACCTTTCTGTCTCGTCGTTCTATCCGCTCTTAGTAAGTTGAAGCCCTCTATATTTATCTCTTTCTTATCAATACAATGTTCGTAGTTTTCACAATTTCCTTGGCAATCTTTAAGATGAGTTTCTGTGAGGCATGCGATGTCTGCCCTTGTTTCATCCATAAATCCTTTCAGGTACAAAACCTTATTGAGTGATTGGTTTGGTCTTATTCTTTGAATATTAGCCAGGACAATTTTTATGTTCTGTTTTTCATTGCCCCTTGTGCATTTCAAGTTCGTTTTCCTTCGATATTGCTTGATTTGTTGCTCTATGATCCTCCGAAAGAGATCCGTTTCCTCCTACTTGTATTGGTAGCGATTTGGCTCGGGGGTTTCCAGCTGTGTCAATTGCATGTGGATGACATTTAGCATTCGTAAGGTATATTAATTCTATCAAGCTACTTTTTAAACCCATAACCTGCAAAGTTTGAGTCTAATGGTTGTAGCGATGCCATTATAGCTTTTTTATTTTTTATTTATGAAAAAACAAAATTCATTGAGCATAAAATAAAAAAATTAAATTTAAGACTATAACAAAATAAAAATTTCATTAAATGTAGTAAAAAATATAAAAGTATTCCTGCAAAATTTATTAAACTAAGGCCAAGGGTGAAAATCTAAAATTTACGTATAACTTGTTCTTAGGAACAGAATTGCTTTTGCCAGATCCTCTTTCATTGAAGCCCTTAAACTGATTTAATTATTTTGTGTGGAAAACACATACTCCACACTGACCTGAGTGGGTGGCATGGCTGTTACTATCATAGCTGTATCTCATATAATCTCTGGATATGCGGGGATGACTTCTTGTATTGTCAGTTTAGATGAGTGATCATATTTTTCTACTTCTTTTAGGCCATCAAAAAAATCTTGCTTAAATTTTATTAGTTTAATATCAAAAGGTTGCCTATGCATGTTTAAGCGTGATGCTTTGCTTTTGAGCGTTCAATTTTATCTAAATATTCTTGAGTCTAATTCTTCATCATTTGAAGAGGATGAGAGGGACTTACTACTAATATCTTCATCCTGTGGTTCAGGATTTTTAGGTTATAGCCCTTTTATGCGAATTGCAACTTCACAGAGAGCCTCTTTTGCTTTAGCAATTTGTTCTTCGGTCAACAAAATTCAGTTCATTGGATCGATGTAGACAGCAGCTAATAAGATCTCATTTTCCAGTAGCAGACCCTCTCTTTTCTTCATTGAGGATACAATTCCATCAGCAATTAATCCTCCAGTTTGGGATGGACAAAATAATAAATTTTTCCATTCCCATAGGAATGTACCAGGAGTTAGATCCTCTGCTTGCAACTTTTTGGTGATAGTATAAGGGTGAGCAAGCAGAGCTTCTAATTGTGTAACTTCCCTCCATTGAATTTCAGTTAGTGAAACATTGGGATTATCAATGTCTTCTAGGAAGGGTTTTAGATCAAGCAAATGCTTAATCATCATATATGTGCTCCCCCAGCGTGTCGCTTGGTCCAAAATAGCTCCCTTTCCTACATGTCTGGATAATAGCATCAATTTTAGAGGTCCTGGCTGCACTGGCTACTTGCCTCAACTTGCCTGTCAGAGTAGCTGCATGGTGATCTTTCGATCCATCTCATTGCTAGCTGCAATGTATGTACAACACAACGCATATGTTGGATTAGAAAGAGCTTAGATGCTTCTTCAACAATATCATCTAAAATTTCATTGCTCTGTTCTGTTTGTGATGTTTGAGAATCAGTTTAGGAATGTCATATTCATTAGCCACTTTTTCTTCATCAACTTTATTTAGCTTTTCTATCGTGCTTAGCATGTTTGAAGCATTATCTGTGACAATACATAGAATCTGCTCTTTCTTAATTACAGTCTTGTAAAACTTCCTCCTCAAACTTCTGAAGATAGTCGCTGTTATGATGCGCCTCGGTGTCCTTTACTCCCAATGTCTGAGTTACCATTTTATTGTTTTCATCAACAAATCTAGCATTGATGGCAAAATAGTTAACTATGACGCGTGGCTGCATCTATTTTAATAAACGTGAAATGTCCCTTAAGAGTTCTTCGAAGTTCTTCCTTTTTATTTGTGGCTTCTTCAACTATAATTTTTCTGATACTTTGTCTTTCCAGAGAAATTCCAAGTTTCTTGGCCATTTCTCCATTTAGGCCTAGAAAGGCTGGTTGTGAAAATAAAGATAAGGCTATACCATTTCTTACCACCAGTTCGATGATGTGCTGCTTGAACTTTTCTGTGGTCATTGTTACGGTAACTTTGTAGTAAAGAATCTTGTAAGTGGTGCTTGTCATTCAGTAGATTTCTGATCTTTTGTTAACTTTGAAGTAGTTGGAAGGTTTTTATTACTATCTTTCTCAATGACAACTTCTAAAATTTTGGGATGGAAATGCTGCAAATGTCTTTCAAATTTGATACTCTGGTTGGTGCATTTTTATCAGCCAGTAAAACCACTGATTTTTGCTTCACATAATTTTTCACCATCATCTTCTATCATACACTGACACACGAAATGTTTCCCATCTGTGGTTATTGTAAAATATCAAAAAACTGCAGACTTTGTTTGAAGTGTCTTTGCCATTGTGAAAGGGGTTTTAGACTTGAAAGTTAAAAACTTATGAAATTTAGAAAGAACTCAAAATTAAATAAGCATTAAAAATAAAAAATATTATCTGAAAAGAAAAAATGAATTAATGGCATTAGTGTCGGAAATGGAAAACATTGTGTTTATTATTTAAGTGGTTTAACCACCATAGCTGCCAGTGATATCACACAAAAACATATTTTATTAAAATTTATATTGAGGTTGGAGTCGGTATATTTTTACTGACTCCAACTCCAGCAGTACCAAAATTGCTTCTGACTCCGACTCCACAGCCCTGCCTCTCAGTACTGTGGGGGGCACCGCTCAGCAGAGGAATATCTTTAAATGCGGTGTGTAAGGACAGAGTATCCCCTAACCTAAGATGTTGCCTCCCTATATCTCGCAACATTTGTTGAGCTGTGGGATTTATCACCTAAATGCACATATATATGAAATAAACTAGTACCATTCATGCAATAAAAATGGGCTTAAACACGATCACCAGATGTCCCTTGCACATCAAACTATCCAACCTTCTTTTGAAAGAATCGAGTGTATCTGAAGTCACCACTACTTTTGTAAGACTGTTCCAAAACTTAATTACTCTGTTTGTAAAACTATTGTTTTCTTAAATTTGTTCTACATCTTGGCTTAAATAATTTCATACTATGACCTCTAGTCAGGTTTTGGTTCTCTTCATTAAACATCATCATAACCAATCTTATCCAACCCTTTTATCATTTTATACACCACTATCATATCACCCCTTAACCACCACCTTTTTAATGAGAACATGTTTAGATACGCCAGTCTTTCCTTATATGTCAATTGTCTTAATCTTTCCTTATATGTCAATTGTCTTAATCTTTCCTTATATGTCAATTGTCTTAAGAGATGGGATCATTCTTCTTCATTTCTGTACTTTTCCAGTTTTTCAATATCTTGTATCAAATAGGGACTATTAAATTGAATACAGTATTCAAGGAGGTGTCTCACATATAAAATGTATAGTTGCTGGTAAATTTAGTTTCAACCACAACTCATTTTGAAAAATAAAAATTAGGTTTTCTGGTGGTTTCTGATGTGATTCATCTGAAAATGACATTCAGTTCCGTCGCAAATTACTCGTTTTTGTGATTCCCATCCCCCTTACAATATGGGGGAATGCGTGGGAAATCTAGGTTTTTGGGTGGGGGTGATCAAAAGTGAGTGATTTGTGACAGAAATGAATGTCATTTTCAGATGAATCACATCAGAAACCAATGGAAAACCTAGGAACCCTATACTGATCAATTTGTGATACATGATCTTTACGGGGGCTCCACCCCCATACCCTCGAGACCTAAATTATACAAATGATGATGTAATAACATGTTAAGTCATGCACTTTTTTAGTCTTCATCTAAGGCACATGATGAATCAAGTTCTCAAAGTTGAAACCACACGAATAGCATGTCATAATTCTTTCACAAACATGACCAAACTGAATCCAATTAGAAAAAAAAAATAGCCAGAACAAAAACCAACCAACTAATTAAGTTGCAGAGTAGCAAAAAAAAATAGCTTAATCAGGAAAAATATTTTATGAAAAAAAGTCGCATTTGATGTGTTGTCACGTCAAATGGATATTGTTAATTAAAATTTCAGACTGACTGAAAAAAGTTTTACTTAAAGGAAAGGTTTTATTTATTATTTTCTATACATTGCAATAATTATTATTAGAAACCAAGGTGAGGGGTTCATTTCCGTAGCAAATCACTCATTTTTTATCCCCCATACCCAAAAACCCCAATTTCACAAAAATGAGTCATTTTTAGTGATGTAAAAAAACCGTTTTTTTTATGTCCATGTTGTTTTTTTTGTTTTTTTTGTCGTTTTTTTTGTTTTTATTGTTTTTTTTGTTTTTTTTAATAATTAATATAGATATTGCCAATTTAATTATAAGGTATACTTTTGCAATAATATATATTATAAAAATAGATAAATAAATAATAAAATAGGCCATATGGTACCAGTATAGAATGTCCTTTTCAGCCTATTTACAGAAAAAAACTGGTCTCTTTCTTGCACTGAAAGTCTTGTATCTTGAGATCCGTTAAACTTGCGAGAACACTGGCTGGGAGCTGACTGCCCATTGTCCAACCTTTCCAGGACTCTCCCATCCATGCCTCGGATTTTGAATCTCCCACTTAACTATCCTTTAGACCCGCGATGACATATTTTCCCCCCGAGACCATCCATATATACACATACACCCATATACATATATACCAATATATACATAAATACTTATATACACATATTTATATCTATTATATACCCCATACACATGCATACATCCAGAATTCCAGATACATACGCACGCATACTCACATATATACATACACAAACTCATACACCTCTATTTCGCCCTTTCATTACCTCCGAGATCATTTAGCACATACAGTAATATCCATACAGCCAAAAAAAACTGATTAAGCACAGACAGAGCAGCAAAGCTAGTATTTACATCCCAAAATGCAAAATTCCAAGAAAGTGAAGTAAAACATGGTGCTACATTGGCTTCGTCAACATCCAAATCTGCAATAACAATAAGTACCAGTACCTGTGATATTGAAACTATATGCTCTAATCAATCTAGTGATATTGATTCTTCAATGGAAATAGAATCAGATAATGAAAGTTAAACAGCATTAGGTTAACACAAAGGTTAAAGAAAGAGATGAATATTTTTATTTTTTTTTATTTTTCTATTTGGAATATATATATATATACACACACTGGTATTCTTGCCAATCACAATTATATATATTGTTTTATACCAGTATTATGTATTTTTGATTATGTATATTATACCAGTACCTGTGATATTGAAACTAGCATATATGCTCTACCCAATCTAGTGATGATTCTTCCATGGAAATGAAGGTTAAACAACATTAGGTTAACAAAAAGGTTCAAAAAAAGGTGAATATTTTCCTTTTCTATCTGGAATATATATACTGGTACTCTTGCCAATCACAATTATGTATATTGTTTGAAACGAGGAAGAATGTTTTATGTTCTAGTTAAAAAATATATATACATATAAAAAATGAGGGTTTGTTTTCCTTTCTATTATATACTTTTTGCGTGATTCAGTTTTTCTAAAAGATGACTATATATACTAGGTATAACCGTATAAGCATGGTAGTATAGTAAATTATAGGTAATACTAATATACTTATTAGATTAAAGGAAGAAAAATATGGAATAAGTTTAAAACAAAAAAAACAAAAAAAACAGACTATCTTCGTTTTAAACAAAAAAAACGACAAAAAAAAACGACACAATAAAAAACGACTCATATCACTAGTCATTTTCAGATGAATCACATCAGAAACCACTGGAAAACCTAATTTTTATTTTTCAAAATGAGTTGTGGTTGAAACTATAATAATACCTAGTTGCTTTATAATATTGGATGATTTGTATTCAATGTGTGTGCACGAGATAGTCTAGCATTTGCTTTATTTCTGATTTCCATAGTGATTTGAGGGTTTAAGTTCATTAGTCACAGTGATACGAAGTCTTTCTCTTTATCATTTTTAATCCAAATTACATTCATATTGTATTCAAATTCTGGATTTTTTGGCCCAATATGCATAACCTTGCACTTATCAACATTAAATTTCATCTCACTTATCTGCCCAGGCTGTTACTCTGTCTTTTTGTATTGTTATTGCTCCTGCTACTGACTTAACATTATGGCCTAATTTTGTATCATCAGCAAATTTTGAGGTTTTACATGATAGGCCTTTCTCTAGATCATTTATATAGACAACAAAAAGCAGAGGTCCCAGCACAGACCCCTGTGGGCCTCTGCTCAATATGGATCTCCAAGTAGACTTATTTCCATTTAGATGAACTCTGGCTGAGAAACAGAAAACATTCTTCTATCCAGTCAGCTATAATGACCTCTTATACCATGGGCTCTTAACTTTTACCAACAATCTTGCATAAGGAACAGTATCAAATGCTTTTGCAAAATCTAAGTATACTATATCTACTGGCTCTTTATTGTCCAAATGAAATGGTACTCCACCATAAAATTCAATCAAGTTGGTTAGACAGGACCTTCCATTTTGAAAACCATGCTGGCTATCATTTATAAGGTTGCACTCTTCAAGGAACTCAGTAACTTTACCTCTAATGATACTTTTGAGTAATTTGCAAATAATGGAGGTGAGGCTGATAGGTCTGTATTTTTTTGCCAAGTTTCTATTTCCTTTTTTAAAGATTGGAGCCACATTTGCTTTCTTCCAATCCTCTGGAATTTCAGTACATATCAATGATTTATTAAAAATAATTTCTAGTGCCTGTGCTATATTCTTTTTGGCAGCTTTTATGACTTGAATGCATTTCATCTGGCCCTGGAGATTTTTCCATTTTTAATTTATCTATTGCTTTTAGGATATCTAGTTTTGTTACCCTTAATTCATTTATTTCTCTATCTTGTCCTGGTAGTATAAGATCAGGAATATTATTTATTTAAATTTTCATTTGTGAATACTGATGAGAAGTATTTGTTTAGTTCTTCAGTTATTTCAAGATCATCATCTATAGTTTTATCATCTATATGGAGGGGGCCAATTTTCTTTTTCACTCTCTTTTTCAAATTGAAGTAACTGAAAAACTTCTTAATTTATTTTTTATTTTATTTTAATTTTTTTTGCTAGGCTTTTTTCCAGGTCTTATTTGCTATCTCTGATTGCTTTCTTGCAAATGCTTCTTTTACTTTTATATATTTCGGAGTCTGTGCCATTTTTAGTTCTTTTGAATTTATGAAATGCTTTTGTTTTTTCTCTGATTGCTCTTTTTACATTGCAGTTTATCCAAGGTTTTTTTTTATTTTTTCCAGTTCTGATTTTATACTGTGGGATATGCTTCCTTTGTATGTTCATTATTATACTTTTAAATTTTTCCCCACGTACTAGTTACTGTCTGTTCAGGCTGTAGAATATATGTCCATTTATTAGACACAGATCATTTACTAGTCCATTTATATTTCCCCTTTTAAAATCTTGGATTTCTTTATTTTCACTAGGTCTTGAATTACAAATAATATTAAACCAAAGGATACAATGATCACCTGAACCTAGTGTTTCTGAAACTGAGATATCCTGGAAGGTATCTGGATTATTTGTTAGAATTAAATCTAGAATGGCATTGGCCCTGGTTGGCTCCTATACTAACTGGGTTAAACTGTTCTCAATTATGCAGTCTAAGAATCTCTCATTACTTTCTGGTGTTTGTAATATTTCCCAGTCTATATGGCTATAATTAAAATCTCCAATAATAATAGTATTGCTTGTCATTGCTTTATTTATTTCATCAATAAGTTTATTTTCTACATTACATTTGGAAAACGAAGCCACTGGGCTTATCGAGGTTATCCAAGTCATGAGCTATATTTTATAATACAGTAAAACCTTTGTTATCCTGCAAGTTCGAGGATTAGGCCATTCAGGTTGTCTAAATTTTCCAATTATCTGAGGGTATCATTAACTAGGAAAAACCAATGGACAATAATAGTAAAACTCAAATTTTGGCTATGCTGCACTGTACACCAATGTAAACTATATTGTAATCAACATAAACACTATGCTAAGTATGTATGGGACAATTGAAACAAGTGAAATTCTTATTTTATTAAAAATGCTAAGGATGTTCTAGACTTCTGGATGGCATTGGAAAGCTTCTCAGTTTTTAGATTGGTGAATGTATTGGCCTAATATGAAATTTGCCAATTTAAAGTTTTCTGGGTACTTGATTGCTGGATAGCGCAGGTTTTACTGTAATAAAAAAAAAATCTTACAAAATGTCACTCAAGTCTGCTAATTAATATGCAGCTATTACAACCACCAAAGAAGTGTACATAATTTAAGCTAAGAATATACACTGTTTACCATATACAAATTATCATTCATGAACATTACATTTGGAAAACATGGAACCCACTGGGGCCTATCAAGCCTCGAGGTAATGCAAGTTCATTTGGAAAACATGAACCCACCAGGGCCTATCAAGGTTATCCAAGTCATGAGCTAATAATAGAATCCTGCAAAACATCAATGGGGCATTCCAGGACAGATCACCTGAACTAGGAACCTTGATATCTCAGATTTTGATGAAATTTGGTGGAGTGGTAGCCCCCACCAAGTTATGCAAAACTGCAATTTTTTTTTGTTCTGTGACCACTAGGTGGCAATGTACGGGGAGTCAAAATTTTGATGAATGGAGCAAGTGGAGCAAGCGCGCACCCTTTAAGAAGTCATATCTCAGCTTGTAGTTGACCAATCAAGCTGATTTTGGTGTCATTTATTTCATCTGACCCAGAGCTTTTAAATGAGCCCAAACTTGATATGGTGCAAAATGAAAAAAAAATTTCATAACGTTTTTTATTTTTTTTTTATTTTCACCCAGCACGAGGGTGAAATAAAAAAAAAAAAATTATCCTAAATTAAACTTCTATCTATATACAAAACATATATGCAATAAAATTCCTGTGTATGAAACATTAAATAGGTGAAATGTTTGCTGAAAATATACCATTTTTGTGTTTTTTGGCATTTTTTGATGATAAAATTGAAAAAAAAAACTGGTTTGACTCCCAGTGTCTTATTGATGATAAAATAGTCCACTTCTGCTTTTAAAGCCAGCCATACACGTACATGCCTGCTTCATGCTCAACCTATCAAGCCAGCGATGAATTTGGTTTCATGTTGCTCATACACGTACATGCCTCATGTCAAGCCTATGCAATCCTGACATCTGGTGGTAAATATTTTTATTTAACTCAGTGTCAATGTGTAATTCGACGAGTGAGCATGGTTAAGATATCGAGAAATGACATGATTGCAATTGGTTTAAGTGTTGTAATCTCTGATAAGTCAAAGAAAAAAATCAATGTGGATTAAAAATTGGTTAAGAAAAGGAAGTACCATGAGTCACATTTCACTTCTACAACATTTAAATGGAGATAAACGCGATTTATTTAACTATTTACGTATGTCAGAGGAAGTTTATAATATTTTATCAAAAATTGGATCCCAGTTACAAAAAATGACACAATAATGAGGAAATACATCACTGGTCACGAGAAATTGGTAGTAACTTTGAGGTTTTTGACAATGGGGAGATCCTATAAAGATATCAAATCATCTTCGTTTATCTCCACTCAATCCCTTAGAAAAATTATTCCCGAAACCTGTCGAGCAATAATTGAATCACTGCATGAATATATTTTCTTTATTTTATTGCTACAATCGATGTTTTTCATTTCCCAAAGACACTGGCGTGACTTGTATTCATCGATAAAATTTTCATTAAATTGATTCATGTTAACCAAATACTCAAATGCAATAATGATATCTGAGGTTATATTGTGTCACCAGATGGCAGTAAATTGCCTTCATGCTAGTGATTTGCTGAGAAATCGTACGATCTGTGATGTATGATATCATATGCCTGGTTTGATGGCAAAGCATGAGGCAGGCATGTACGTGTATGGCCGGCTTAAGAGTAAAAACTATGTACCTATTCTCATTTGATTTGTTGTTATTATTTGATACTATTTAACTAACTTTTCTTTTTTATAATTTGCAGACAAACTTGTCAGAATTATTAACTGCAGTGTAATTACCTGAGTATATTATGTTCAAGATGCAGCACAAGGTTATCACTGGGAAAACTCACAATGTACCCTCCATCCATTTGTTTTCTATTTCAGAAAACCAGACTCCACCATTGGACATGAAAGCTTTTGTTTTGTATCAGATTCCACAAGGCACACAACATCGACAGTCTACACTTTTCTGAAGGAACTAATACCACATCTAAAACAAACCCATGACCACATTCAAAAAATTATTTATTTCTCAGATGGCTGTGCTGGACAGTACAAAAATTGTTTCAACTTTATAAATCTTGTATATCATTATGAAGACTTTGGTTTACATGCTGAATGGAACTTTTTTGCCGCTTTGCATGGCAAAAATGCATGTGATGGAATTGGAGGAACATTAAAAAGATCAGCAGCTAGAGCCAGCTTACAAAGACCATTGGATTGTCAAATTTTAACACCTATTGACTTCTTCAACTACTGTCAAGAATCCATACCTACAATAAAAACCTTTTTCACTGAATCAAAGAAAGTTGAGGAAACACAGGAATCACTGAAAACATGATTTCAAGCAGCAGCAACAACTATTCCTGGGACTCAAAAACACCATCGCTTCCAACCAACTGACAACAAGGAACTGAACATTTATCAAGTTTCACAAAGCACTTCAGATCAAAATAAAACACTGGTAAAAGTCATCAATGCTCCAGATTCATCAATAAGTGGAGATAACTCATCCAGAATACCAGCTAATTCTTATGTTTGTGTGCAAGAAGGAGGGCAGAAATGGGTTGCTTATGTGGAATCTTTTGACGATGAATTTAGGGACTACTTCGTACGTTTTCTTCACCCTTCTGGAATACGACCTGCCTACTGGTTTTCAGACGACAAACACGAACAATGTTACAAACCACGAGAGCAGATAATTGGAGTTCTGCCTGAACCACAGTTAACTGGTGGTTCAAGAATACAATACCGTATGTTTTTAACAAGAAACTTCTAGAATCATTGATGAAAACTTAAATGGTTCTGGTAATACTTCTACCCATCATTAACTTGTGTAGGTACAGTTGTTTTGGTTCATTAACTGTCATACAATTATTATTATTATTAGTATTGTTTCTTACATTGTTTCTCCATATCTACAAGAAATAAATGGTCAATTGTATAAAAAAATACACACAGAAAGCGGACTATACCATAATGTGTGGCATGTTGAAAAAAAGTGCTAAAAAAAGCAAAAATTGTTTTTTAATGCAAATTTCACCTATTTATTGTTTCATACACAGGAATTTCATTGCATGTGTGTTTTGTATATAGATAGAAGTTAAATTTAGGATAATTTTTTTTTTTAATTTCACCCTCGCGCTGGGTGAAAATAAAAAAAAAAGTTAAATTTTTTTTTTTTTCATTTTGCACTATATCAAGTTTGGGCTCATTTAAAAGCTCTGGGTCAGATGAAATAAATGACACCAAAATCAACTTGATTGGTCAACTACAAGCTGAGATATGACTTCTTAAAGGGTGCGCGCTTGCTCCATTCGTCAAAATTTTGACCCTCTGTACATTGCCACCTAGTGGTCACAGAAAAAAAAATTGCAGTTTTACATAACTTGGTGGAGGCTACCACTCCACCAAATTTCATCAAAATCTGAGATATCAAGGTTCCTAGTTCAGGTGATCTGTCCTGGAATGCCCCCAATGTCAAGTTGGTTAACTAATGTACAACTGTTTACTATCAAAATAGCCTACAAACCTAACTTAAAAATATACAGCACAGTAACTCAAGTAGGTCTTTCCAAAGTTAGTCATTCATATATGGGACAAGTTTTTTCAAAATATGAAACTATAAAAAAAATAAATATTAATTTTAAATTGTGTGCATGTAGTATTACTATAGAGGGAAAAATTGACATGATAAAAAGAAATGAAAAGGTTAAATTACTGACATTGCTCATACCCTTTGCTGGAGTTGTACTATGTTAGGGATAATTTAAAAAAAAAAAACATTTTGAAATGTGTGCAAAGTTCTGTGGGACTTAAGTCCACTATTACAAAAAAAGGGGTTATAGTTAGTTATGGAGGAGATGAAGAGACTTAAGTGTGTGGCTGGAAGATCAACATCGTATTCTGATAAGCTTTATGTTAATTTAGGAAAAGGCTTTCTCAGTAATTATTTACAAAATGCCATGACCTGAAGTTCAAGTCAAAAATATATTTTTCTAGTGTGTTTTGGTGTGCTCTGTTCAAATATGACCTTCATTTCCTGTGCAAATGGAAAGAAATATGATTTTTTGGACTTTATTTCAGTCATATTTCTTTCCATGTGCACAGAAAATGAAGGTCATATTTTTGACATCTAATCTAACCTAACCTAACTTAACCTAACTTAACCTTCCTTAACCTTCCTTTTGATTGAATCACTGTCTAAACTGATATTTACACAGAGCACACCAAAATGCACTAGAAAAATGTATTTTTTATTTCAACTTCAGGCCATGTAATTTTTGTCATTTTCATTTAAACTAATGAAAATATCACTACTTAACCTAACCAATCATCAAGGGCATTCAGTTGGCCTAACTGGTTAATATTGGTTATTTCACCTAAATATCTTCTGATCTTTTCGTATTAGGCACTCACTGTCACATTTTGGGCAAGTTAAGGATGAGAGAATAATGCCATAATTGATAAAAACATCCAGTGCTTTCTCTTCATTTAGGGCACATGACAAATCAAGTTCTCAAAAGTCAGAAACCACACAAACAGCACGTCATAATTCTATCACAAACATGACCAAACTGAATCCAATTAGAAAAAAAAAAGTAGACAGAACAGAAACCAATAAACTAATTAAGTTGCGAAGTAACGAAAAAATAGCCCAATCAGGAAAAATATTTTATGAAAAAAAGTACATTATAGCCAAAACAGGAAATATTCACTATAAAAATGTAACTTGTAATTTTTTTCTATAATCTTGCATTTCCACAGGAAACGGATAACATATTAAGTCATTCCCAACTCTTGAGTAATGGTCGTATCTGGTACGGAGTCATGACCATTACTAGGGTGTTTCATAAATGAGAACCACATTATATTTTTAATCCACATAGATGCCCGTGTTCGTTTTACATATTTATCACTCCTGGCTAAAAATGAGACTCCTTCGACAACAATAAGGGGTCCTGAGAAATCACGCCTTATGTCAGAGAGCACAGACTCATCACTACTTCATCATTTCCCCCTTCTGCTTCTTCGGAAAATCCTTCCTGTTCTTGAAAACTGCTTTCAGCAGGTACTGTTTGCCTTCTTCCTTCGTTGTTAGGGCAGTATTGAATTTCTTGAGTGATCCCCGTTCAGCCGAGTCATTCACCACAGCCAGGATGTGGACCCTAGCTAGGCCTGCTTGGTAGTGTGGGTTGCTTTCTCAAGACGAAGCTGGATTTTCGACGAAGGCACCATTGATCCCGAGTGTGGTGAAGAGATCCTTCATCCTCGAGGAAACAAAATCCAAAATCTTCTTTCTTTTGAAGGAGCTGAGGATGGTCTTCCCCTCCAGATGCTTCAATGCTTTCCTCGATGCTGGCTTGGCGAGGTTCTCTCGCATCCTTTGTTTCTCTTCCTGAGGAACCCCTTGATTGAAGAATGCCAAGCCAACCAGCGTCTCAGAGAAGTACCAGAGGTGTTGTTTCATGGCTGCTTGTGCTTGCTTGGCAATGTTGACGATCACGGTATCTTCCTGCAGTATTTCCAGGTCCAGCAAGAACTCCAGATCCACATGTGGGGCCTGCTCTGCTTTCGTCGCATGACTCCAAGCCTTTGCGTAGGCCAGGGTGATGAACAGGCAGATTTCTGTGACTCCTTTCAGCTCCCACCTGGTCATCCTGAACTGGTCCTGAAGGAGGTACAGCTTCAATCAGTAAATGGCTTCCGCAGTGGCACATTGGTGACACTCTTCCCCGAGAAAGAGTATAACCAGTTGAAGAAGTTCTTGGTAGTCATCCTGCGGCTGACCAGAAGCCAGAGCTTCCCTCATGATAAGGTCAGTTTGGTCCTTGAGACCCTGAAGAGGTCCAATGATGCTGCAGCTATCTGAATCAATAGCAGTGGTGGTAAGAGATCAGTCAATGAAACCCCACTGCTCTTGGAATCTTTTGAAGATCCCAGTCTTGGGACCCAGAGGTGGGGCCCATTGAAGACCGGAAGACTTGGGCCAGGATGATTTTGTACATATGGTGCCTGCATGCTAGGTAAAGAAGTTGCTTCCTGAGACCCTCCTCAATCTTGACGCAGGCTCCCATGTGAATCCCGGTGTTCGATGCCATTGTGTCAAATGATAACCCCTTGATTCATTCGGACAGGTAGTGTTCCTGCACAACATCAATGCAGATGCGTGCTGTCTCCACTCCCATGCCAGCTGGAACTTTCAGAACTCCAAGCAGCTTCTCCTGGCCATTCCCGGTGACCAGCACAGCAATCGGGTCCACAGATCTGTCACCTGTGATTTCAGGCAGCATTTTCCCATCCCAGTGCAACACCAAGGGCTCCTCAGGACAGAATTCTCCCTCTTGATACGCCTCTGCTGCTTGCTTCCAAAGCGACTGGCAAGCATAATACATTATGGAAGAGGAGATGGATACCTAGTTCAAATCGCGCCCCAAGGATTGCATGATGACGTTGTAGGACATCACTGCATCACAATAAGAAATGTTCATCCAGTCGTATGTGACAGCCACATCCTGAGTGATGAGGTTCCTTGACTGCTTCCTCAGAGAAGGACATGAAGCAGATGTGGAGGCTGCCAAGGAGGGATCATCTTCCGTAGATGGCAACGCTGAGGACGAGGAGCTGTCTTCAAGAGTAGCAGCTTCTGTAAGTGTCTTGGCCCACTTGAATTCCTGGTGGTGTCTCTCCTCCTGCTGTTCCTCTCAATGCCTTTTCCTACTCTCCATTTGGGCCAGCTTCATGTCTGCTGATCCCACACTGCTCTCTGTTGGGTCCTCCTGCTGACTCTTGTAGAAGAGCTTGTCTTCCTTGTTTGTCATCATAGAAAGGGCATTGGAATGACCAATATCAAGGATTTTGTTCTTGAGTTCGCCTTGAACATGTCATCCGCAATGTTCCCTCTAATTTTTTTTAGTCCGTGTGCGCAAGAAATCTTCGTTGTGCACAAGAAATTTTCATTGTGCGTACATTTATATTCATGGTGAAAAATTGTGCCAACTTTTCTGAGTGCTATTATCTTCAAAATGAAATATATATAAATATTAAATACTTAATAAATATTATTTCCATAAGGTGATAGCTCGATCATTACGGTACTATTAAATGGATATTAAAAAACTGTGTACAATATTATATATTCTTAAAAAAGAAAACATTTTATCCATTCTAAAAATATGAATAAAATAAAAAATAGTAAAATAAAATTTAAAAAAATAAAATAAAAATAACATTAATTGAAAATGACTATTTTAGTTATCATTTCTCAAAACAATTTTTAGCATTTAGCAATTTAAAATAGACTATCAAGATTAATACGTAATTTTATCCATTCACAAAATAGGAATAAAACAAAAAAAAATAAAATTCAATAAAATGAAATATAATCAAAATAACATTAAATGAAAGTGCCTTTCAATTAAGTATGATTATGATTTCTCCCTACTATCTTTAGCATTTGCCCATTCCAAATAAACTCTTATGAAGATTACTACATCCGTCATCATTCAGGTAACTTTTAATTCGCATGAGCGAGTCCAAATGATTTTCTTTCAAGCTGTTTCTTAATTTGTTCTTTATAGAATTCATTAAACTGAAATTTTTGAAATTACTTAATTTACTGTCGTGACTCATGATACGCTTGAGCCTGTGCGTATTTTATTTTGCTGTGTGCGCGGGTTTCACAACGCGTGCGTGCACGCGCACACCTTAGAGGGAACATTGGTCCTCCGCAACAAGACAGCTCTCCTCGGATCTCTTCCTGCTTTTCACTAGCTTGTCGTAATGCTGGAGCAGAGCTTCCATTTTCCGAAGGGCACTGTCCCACCTCATAGTAGGGATCCTTGCTCTTTTCCAGAACACTATCACAGCACATCCAAACAGAGGTTCAGACATTTTCTCCATCCTAGGTTTTCCTGTTTTTGATGGAAGAAGCACTTTTGCAAGACATGCAACTTCGTTGGCAGACAGCTACCCAGGATCTCCTTATTCGGGTGTCCGATGAGCCAAACCGCTTTCTTGCTTCGAGTTGCCATGTTTATCTGCAATGAGGAAATATACGAATTAGAAAAGAGTACAAATACGCAATGGTGGACAAAACTCGATAACTGACACAAAGGACAGAGAGCAGTGCACCCTTCTGTCAGGAAGCAATGCAGTTGACTAACACTAGAACAGCTGAACTTAGAAATACCTAAGCAATCTGAAGTGTCAAATCTTGGGACCCTTAAATGTGTTCTGATCTGGTTGAAACCTGTTCAGACGAGCTTCCTCGGCAAAAGGAACAGGGTCATCAATGTGGATTAAACTTCCTTCTACTTCATCCATCAACCACACTGCTGTGAAACACCCTAACCATTACGCATGTTTTACTGCTTTCATTATACCTCATGTAGCTTTTATTTTAGTTTATTAATAACTTGCTTTATTTTTCTCCTTTTTAGATCTTTTTGAAAAAATAAAAGTGTATACGTACAAAATGTTAGTGCAATGCAATTGCAAATTAAGTGCATATTAAGACTTCAGCTGAGCAGCTGCTGTCTTATAGGACCCCTAATTAGCCAGTTGGCTTAATCAATCCGTGCCTCTGGGCATCATCAGTCAGTTGGCACAGTGTACACTAGCGTGTAGCATCCAGGGTTGTGGAGTCGGTCCAAAATTTTCCGACTCCACACATTGTCAAAAATTCAACTCCGACTCCACACATTGTAAAAAATCTAAAAATCCGACTCAGACTCCTCACATTTTAAATATACGACTCTGACTCCTCTAGTGTTTCACTTTATAATTATCATAATAATAAGACATTTCATCACCACCACACTAAGTGTGAAATTTTATATTTTATATTTTATATTTAAATAAATATTAATTGTATATTCTGAAAATGTAAAAAAAAAATATTAAAAAAACTTAATCTAGGGGCTATCAATGAATAAGGTTTATTGACCAAAAAAACTAAATAACCTAAATGTTAGTATTTAGGATTTAGAAATTAAGGGTGACATAGGACACAGAAATTGGAGTCGGAAGTTTTTTACCGACTCCGACTCCACCCTGAAACGTGCGACTCCACGACTCCGACTCCACAACCCTGGTAGCATCATTGGGCAAAGTGTAATGGATCAAGAGGCACATTTTAGGTTTTGTACAATTGACCCTAAATTCAAAAATGAAAACAATTTTTTTTGTGACAAGTGCAACACCTCCTTTTTCACATGTGAAAATCGTGAAAAGTGCTAGTTACCCGTAACTTTTGGACACTTGCTTTCCTAGGGTTTGAGCTATCATTTGACCCCTTACAATGTACTGCTTTTCAGGAAAAATAGAAAAATTTATTTTTGGACTGTAGGTTAGGGTGCATTAAACGCCCCATGATTTTCAAAAGGTTGTTGGATTTTAATGTCTATTCCCTCAAATGTTACACTTGTTGGTAGAGGTATGTATGCAAAAAATAAATCAAATCGGAGGTGGTCCTGGGTGGCCACCGGCCACTTTTATATATTTAGTAGTGATGCACCGAATATTCGGCAAATATTCGGTATTACTTATAATACTAATATACAAATATTTGGTATTACTATACTTACATTGATTGAAAGTTGAAAATGTATAAAACACAACGCCAATGTCACTACTCCAACTTTGCTTGTTTCCGCAAATTTGGCCTCGCTTTGCGGTCACATTCAACCACTTGAAGATTTTGGAAGTGGTCTTCTCCTCTTGCAGCTGAGACAAAATCAGTTGTGAGCTTTACTGCTCTTTCCGCAGGGTCATTCACAACATTTAACCCATTCACAATGGACTTGGCTGCCTTGAAGTGGTCATTGTTCTGCCAATTGTCAACATCCTCTGTTAGGAAGGTCATATCCAGGTGAAGAAGGTTCACTGTAAACCACGAGTCCTCGTTCACAAGATCAGCCAGGGTTGTCGCTTCTGTAATTTTGGGAAATGACAGTTTGCCATATCCAGAACCGTAGCGGTGTTTTGGAGTGCTTGGCATTTCATCTGGTTGTATGGCCAGTAACACATCTGCAAGGGCACAATGCTCCTTTTGAGGTACTGCATTGCTGAACAGTGCCAAAACAACCAGTTCTGGGGTTAAATACCACAAATGTCTATCAAAGGCTTTCACAGCGCTGACTGAAATGATTGAGTTGACAGCCTTATAGTTGAGCAGAGTCTTGTATAAGCACAAATCAAACCATGGGGCATTTGAAGCAGACTGACATATGAGCCACCAATCACAATAAATATAAACAACAAAAACAACAAACTCCTTCAGTTTTTCCTGTTGATGTTGTGTTGTTACAGTTCCTCGAGGTAGTACAGAAATTTGCTCTTCAAGTAGGCATATTTTGATGGAATAAAGAATCTTTGACATCCACCTTGTTTTGTGACATCATCATCGAGGACTACCTGGCAGAGTTGTGCCATTTCCTTGTAGTCTTCCCTACAGTATGAAGTGCTTGTGTGGGTGGATTGTGCTTAAAACCTTGTTTTTGCAGGATAAAAGCAGTTGTTGTGCATCGTCATTGTACATTGAAATGTGAATTTTGGTTAAACTTTCATCCTTTGCATGCGATATGCGTTCCCAATTCTTCTGGAGACTTTGATGTCTCAATTTTGAGAGCGTCAAACACATGATCCAGGATTACCTCTCCAACATGATGGCAACATGCACACCACAGAAGAGCACGGTCCAGTTTTGATTGAATGGTAATACAGGCAGCTGTCCAGTGTTTGATGCTGTTGGGTCATTCTCTGTCAGATCAACCAAAAAAAATTGAAATTAACACCCTCATCTCTCATATTTTGCTGAAATTTGGTTTATAGGGAGATTGTGAGCCCTGAATCCATTTCTGAAATTATAAGGTCAATCCGACCAACGGTTCAAGAGATATGACCTCGGGCAATTTGAGGTCACTCGCGAGGTTACTAACATTTGGCGAGCCATAACTTGGGTAATAATTGTCATAATTATATAAAAGTATATATATTTAGAATCAGAAAATGACAAGGAATCCAAATATGCAAGTTTTAGAACTCTAGGTTGAAAAATAAAAAAGTGACACTGTAACCAAAATTTGAGGTCACGATTTGACCTCTGGGGTATCAAATGAGAATTTTTTTTTTAAATGTAAAAAATGAAGGCATAGGCATTGGCTATTAGAATCAGCAAAAAAAAGTTTGTTTGTTAGTATTTTTCATGTAACTAACATATAAGTGAACACCATATTCATAAGTTGTGCGTCAATTCTACCTATTTTTTCACACTTAAGCTCATAATTTGACCTATAGAAATTAAAATTACATTTTTTATAGATATAAAAAACAAAGTCAGAGTTCTTGACTAATAGAAACAATCATAAAAAGTTTGTTTATGTTGGTACTTTTCATGTAACTAACTTATAAGTGAACACCATATTTATAAATTGCTTGTCATTTCAAGGAATTTTTATATCTTAGCTATCAATTTGACCTCAAGCTCCAAGAATTTAATAAAAATTGTATTTCACTGCTAATCTACACTGGCAATAATAGTTATAATAGTGAAAGGGGAAGACTAAGCTCACATGTAGCCTAAACAAACCTGTTGAAACATGTTGCTACTTGTCTAAGTGCAGAATCAACAGAGATAGTTGCAAAATTCCTTGTCTACAGGTTAGTACAGTTCCAGCCAGCACTGTGGGTGGCTGGTGGGTATGGTGTTTTAATGAGCCTCAGAGACTATCAAGGCCTAAAATATTAAGTATGTATAGCTATATTTTTCTAAAAAATATATATTACCTAATTGTAAATCCTATATCTTTACAGATCAAAATACAATGGTTCGGCACTTGAAATACTGCCAGGACCCTATTCAAAAACACAAGAAACGCATAACAATCAATCTTAGAAAAGTGACTGATGTACTTGTTGAAAAATGTGCTGGAAGAGTGAAAAAAGACTCATTGTTGTGTGTGAACTGCTGGACACTGATAATGAAAAACCCCACTATACTTAGTACCACTGAAAACAACGAGTCTGAGCAGGATTCAAATGAATCATCTACTATCAGTGGCTTGAGTAACATCTCTTCAATTCAAGATCTGGACAATGACAGTGATTGCTTGATAAAGGAAAATCCTTTAACTTCAGTTGAACCAGTTCTAGCATTTCTGGACCAAACACCAGTTAAAAAAAGTAAGTAATAAATTAATATAATAACTTATACTTTACTACAAGGTCTGTTTGATCTACTATATAGCCAATTATATAGCATTTAAGGTACTATAATTAATATTTAATTACTAATATTCAGGTGTGTGAAACTTTTTTTCTGTTCTTTTCAGAAGGGCTGTCATTAAGCCAGAAAAAGCGCAAGGCTCGTGGTAAGCTATCATCTGCTCAGAAACACCTGAAGGAGAGGCTAGAACTCAGTTATGGTGTTCAAATTACCGAGGAGGTAAGTGATACTTCAAAACCTGAAACTAAATCTGAAAAACATCTAGACAAATTAATGAATGAATTGAAATAGTCATTCCTGGAGAGCAAATGTCACCATCACAAACTACAAATATTGACACTCACCATACACAATTGAAAAAACAGCTAGTTTCTTTCAAACTACAACATACATGGTGAAAAGAAGCCGTTCACTTAAATCAGAACATGGAATCCTTCCGAAGATTCCACTAATGAGCAAAGGAAAAGTGATATCTGAAGAACACAAAGATATAGTTAGAAGATTCTATGAGTCAGAAGAGGTTAGTCGTATGTGTCCTGGCCAAAAGGATTGCGTGAAAGTTATCAGTGCTGAAGGTGCAAAAATGATTGGTCCTCGGGAATTTAAGAGAGATGTTTGAACTATAAAAAATGATGAAAAGAATCCCAAAATAGGATTTTCCACATTTGCAAAATTACGGCCATCATATTGTGTGCTTGCCAGTAGTGGTGGGACTCATTCTGTCTGTGTCTGCACATACCATCAAAATCCAAAATTGCAGCTGGCTGCATTGGGAGAAAGAGGTCTTTCATACAAGGATCTTATGGATTACAGTGTCTGCAGTACAGAAAGAGAGACTTGCATGATGCAACTTTGCAATGATTGCCCAAGAGAAGAGGGTGTCCTGGATTTTCTTGAGTTACTTGACAGTGTGAAATCAGCTCCAAATGAAATATCTTACAAGCAATGGGTGACTGTTGACCGTTGTACAATGGTTGATAAGGTGGAGCCACTTCATGAATACTTATCACCCCTAAGCATGAAAATATCCCGCATGGTTCGTCGTCACTTTGTTGCTCAGCAACAATCACAGTACTTCAAGCAGTTGAAAGAAACACTACCACTTCAGAGCAAGGTAGTTATAGTAGGTGATTTCTCTGAGAATTATTCTTTCATTGTCCAGGATGCTGCCCAAGGGTTTCACTGGGACAATTCACAGTGTACAGTTCACCCTTTTGTCATCTATTATAGATCATCTGCAGACCACGAACTTAGCCATTTTAGTGTCTGTTTCTTATCTGCATCACTAAAACACAACACTATAATGGTTTACTCATTCATATTGAAGCTTATGACATATGTTAAATTCAGATGCCCACAATTGAAGAAGGTGCACTATTTCTCAGATGGATGTGCTGGCCAATATAAGAACAGATACAACTTCACAAATCTCTGTTACCATGAAGAGGATTTTGGTCTGTCTTGTGAATGGCACTTCTTTGCTACATCCCATGGCAAAAATGCATGTGATGGGATTGGAGGAACAGTGAAAAGAGCTACTGCTTGTGCCAGTTTGCAGAGAACTACAGAGAGGCAAATTCTTACACCAGAACACGTGTTTCAGTTTTGTGAAGAAAACTTGAGCAAGAAGAAGATAAATTTTTTCTTTGTAACTACAGCTGATTTGAAAGATGCAGAAGAATGGTTGGAACATCGATTCAAGGATAGTAGGGCTATTCCTGGAACTCAGAAATATCATAGATTTGTTCCCCTAAACAAGGAAGAACTGATGGTGTATCCCATTTCAAGTGGCATTGGAGAAAAGAAAAGAATAAGGAAAAGTCATTTTACTAATGAACCTAAAATGTGTCAAACCAGGAGAGTATGTTGGCTGCATTTATGACATGCAAGTTTGGTATGGAATTGTGGAGGAATATTGTGAAGAGTTTGATGATTTCACTGTGAACTTTCTACATCCCTCTGGGTCATCAGGATCAAGTGCATATTATTATCCATCAAACAAGGATTCATGTGCAGTGCCAGGACATCATATATTAACTGTAATGAGTTGTCCTACCCTAAGAGGAGGCAGCAGAATTAAATACATTTTTCCACAAAAAGAAATTGATGAGAGCATCGAGCATGCAAAAATTGTATTAGGCTAGCACATGAATCCTCTAAGTAGGTCTTCCCCTTTCACTATTATAACTATTATTGCCAGTGTAGATTAGCAGTGAAATACAATTTTACATTTTTTGCCTTTGTTTTTATATCTATAAAAAAATGTAATTTTAATTTCTATAGGTCAAATTATGAGCTTAAGTGTGAAAAAATAGGTAGAATTGACGCACAACTTATGAATATGGTGTTCACTTATATGTTAGTTACATGAAAAATACTAACATAAACAAACTTTTTTTTGCTGATTCTAATAGCCAATGCCTATGCCTTCATTTTTTACATTTAAAAAAAAAATTCTCATTTGATACCCCAGAGGTCAAATCGTGACCTCAAATTTTGGTTATAGTGTAACACTTTTATTTTTCAACCTAGAGTTCTAAACCTTGCATATTTGGATTCCTTGTCGTTTTCTGATTCTAAATATATATACCTTTATATAATTGTGACCATTATTACCCAAGTTATGGGTTGCCAAATGTTAGTGACCTCGCAAGTGACCTCAAATTTCCCGAGGTCATATCTCTTGAACCGTTGGTCGGATTGACCTTATAATTTCAGAAATGGATTCAGGGCCCACAAACTCCCTATAAACCAAATTTCAGCAAAATCTGAGAGATGAGGGTGTTAGGCACTGGTTGATCTGACAGAGAATGACCCTGTTGTGTCAAAACATAAGTTGACAACTGACTGTTTGCACTTCCATGAATGTAGAAACGTGTAAGTGTGCTCGGCAATGATGTCACCTGATGACATATCACTTCCACGAGGATATCTAGCCACTCCCAGTAGCTTTACATCAGTGGCATTCCCAACCAACACTGGCAATCTTTCTTCCTTGCCATTCTTGTTTGTGAGCGTATGCATCTGCTTGCCATCCTAGTGAAGTGTTGCAGCTGTTGGGGCGATCCAATTTTCTTGAATATCTTTGGCGATAGCACTTGTTATTGATCGTCGAGCCTTATCAGCAGTTGAATACGACTTGGCCACACGACGTGGATCACCTCCTGCCTCTTGAATTACAGCTTCGGTGAGCACAGCCTGTTGAACAGGAGTTATGTTTAGTCGAGTAGCAACAGACACGACTGAAGGCCTTTTCAGAATATCATGAGGAATAAAGGCAGACGTACCTGCATATGTTGATCTGTGGTGACTACGCTTCCTTTGAAGCTCTGGAATCGCCTCTTCTTCAGTTTCTTCCAAGCTATCTGCAGAGGCACTATCATCAGAGCATACAGAACTTTTCATCTCTTGTACACTGGATGATTCATGACGTTCTCGTCTTGAAGCTTCCGCTAAGATGCGTTTTTCTTTTCTACGATCTTTATCAGCTTTCTTCTTGTCAACACTACCAAATGAGGCTACTCTGTCAGATTTCATTGACTCTAAAAATGCTCTATCTTCCTCATTCTTAAGGTTTGTCATTGCATCTTTTGTCCATACACCAAAGGTCTTATCAAGACGTTCATTCATGGATTGCAACTTAGCCAAAGTGTTTGGAGATTCTCTGCGAGAAACAGGTATTTGACGCAATTTGTTATTGTCATTAAGGTCAAGTATTAGTTTGCAGCATTGATGGTCTGAAAGCATAGGAATATTTGCTTTAGTGTAGAATGTTTTCAGCTGGATAAGGACTATGCTGGCAGATTTCCATTTGAATGGCTGTGTTTGTTTGCCTTCACATATTTCTTTCTGGATGTGCCACATCACGCATCGAAGAACCTGCTGGCAAGTTGGGAGGCGGACTCCTGTCAATGTACCATCTCCTTCTGTAAGAGCATTGCCAAGACCGAAAATGGTACTTGCTAATCTGGTCTTCTTAGCTTCCATTGTTACAGCTTCCATTGTTTCTGAAAGACAATAAAGGATATTATTAGACTATAAGTGAAGTTTCGTTTATGGTACATGTTTTATGTAAATCACCCCTTTAGGGTGCATCAAATGCCCTTAGGTTCTTGGATTTTAATGTCTATTCTCTCAAATGTTATGTAAATCACCCCTTAGCAACTCTATATTAAAAGAAACAATGTAAGTAGTCAACTGGTTGGTAAATAAAAAAAAATAGATATTTTTACATAGTGCGGCCCCTGAAAATTGCCGCGAAAATATAAGTGACTGGTGGCCACCCAGGACCACCTCCGATTTAATTAATTTTTGGCATACACACTTCTAGCAACAAGTGTAACATTTGAGAGAATAGACATTAAGATCCAAGAACCTAAGGGCGTTTGATGCACCCTACTGTAGGTAGGTAGACTAGATAGTAGTGATGTAGCGGATATCATTTTTTTCACATCCGCGGATGAGGATGTTTGATTTCAACATATGCGGATGTCTACATTTTCGTTATTTTTTAGGATATATTCAAGATTTGTTGTGTTTAACGTATATAATAAGTTATTATATAGAGAGAGCTGTAGCTATAATGTAGTATAATTGATTAATTGTACAATAATTGCTGTACTTTTCTCTGAACATATAAAATAATATCAAGCATCTAACTAATATAGAAATCAATCAGTGAATTTGTCTGCAAATAAATTCGTTATATTTTGTTGAGTTTCAGCCACAATTAGAAACCATAATTGTGTTACCAGGATGCGGGATGTGAACCCAACTCAAATGCACCCCACCGACCTCTTTCTCCAATCTCCACCCTTATAGAAAGATCTTTAATTAGCTTGATAACTATTTATATTAAGTTTAAAGTTTTATTAGGCATATTTATAAATGAGTAATTAAAATAAAGTAAACAGATGTTCATTGTTTAATGTTCAAACTTAATTATAGGAAGGTTATGCTTAAGGAACATTAATTTTTCTGCCTTTTCTGCTGCCAGTCTGTTTCTCTTTTCATCATATATTAATCCAGCACTGCTAAATAATCTCTCGCTTGGTACGTTTGTTGGAGGACAGGCTAAATGTTTCCTTGCAAGTTTACTCAAGTATGGATAGATATTCTGCGTATTTTTCCACCAACTAATAGGATTGTCACATGCAGCCAGGCGTTTTTCTTGGTGATAGCTCTCGATCATTTTTACTACATCTTTTGACATCGCGTAGGTCTCGTCATTGCTGCTTGACTCAAGAAACTGAGAGACAGATTCTGTGATAGATTTGCTTGTTGAAGGTGTTGGTTCTGTCACTGAAACTTTTATTCTTTTGGTGGGTGGCGAAGCGACAGATTCAAGAGATTGAAGCTCTTCAACTGCTTTGCCAAGTGATGATTTAACTCGTTCTAATGTACTAGGTGAAAATAACTTAGCTTTGTAACGTGGATCTAAGTAGGTTGCAAGAGTAACTTCATACAAGAACAGCCTCTCGTCTTGTTGCTTGCATCACTTTTGCGCACAATGAACTAGTTCTATTAATAATATAGTAGAATTTGATAATTTCCGCTTATTAATGACGTTTTATCTCAACGGTCCACATCCGCAGTAGGGTGGATCGATTTTACATTTTTTTCGATTTCCATATTCTAATAGAGACAAAAACTTGCCCATGCATGAGAAAATAGCCTCTGCAAAATCTTAGCTTAATAGTGGAGTTCCAATAGTGGAGTTCCCACCAACTTGGAGTGTTAACCATACCATCTCAACACACAGATACTCCCGGACTTACGACGATGACTGTTGTATTAAATAAATAAAATAAAATAATAGACAATGAAAAATTTGAAGGAATTTTTTTAATCATTTTTTATTTTTTAAATTTTTATTTACAGTATTATTTACTATTATTTGTATAATTTGTTTTATTTTACTTTGATTGAACTACGTATATGTTAACGCACATCACTACCATTGTGGTTATTTTCGACTTAGGTTTGTCGGAATGTAACCCCGTCGTAAGTTGGGGAGTACCTGTATATATAAAAATATACTGCACACACACATGTATTATGTATATAAATATCCATAGGTATATATATACCCTAAGACATATAACAAACTTATAAACAATGTAAAACACAACAAAACAAAGAAATGTGTATAATGTATATATCACAAAATGCACCTTTTGTTACTACCTTGGGGTTTTTGAACACCCCATCCACAGAAAAAAAACACTTGTTTCTCAAGCGAGCTAGCGTAGAACTAAGAAATTCCAGGGGATGACTCAGAGAATAATTAGAAAGCTGCCAGAAATACCATGTCAGTCAGTGTTGCCAACTGTAATTAACAAGAATTTTGTATTTTTTACATGCGAAAAAGGTGGTGGTCTGCTTGTTGCATGAAATTTTTTCTTTTCTGAAATCAGCAAGGTTGATTGTACAAAACCTGAAATGTGCCTCCAGATTGCTCATGATGCTACACACTAGTGTGTACACCCATCTATACTGTTTGTGTGTCACATGTTAAACTCTAAGGTGGAGGTGGGTTCAAGACCCGGCATGGTTGATAGCCAGGGTGACCTAATGATCAGAAAAAAAAAAAAAAATTGGGCTTGAGACCCTGCGTGGCTGAGATAGCCAGGGTGACCTAATGATCAGAAAAAAAATTGGGTTTGAGACCCGGCGTGTCTGAGATAGCCAGGGTGACCACCAAAAGAAATACGAAAAAGTTCTGTGTTGCTATCATCGCGGAGATTGATCTGACTGCTGCAACTTGTAACTACTGCATTAGTTGCATGAAGAAATCCTCTTGAGTCAAATTTCACCTTCCCAAGTAATCTAGACATTGATGTGGATTATGAAGACATTGAAAAACAGCTTCCACAACCAAACATTTCCAATTGTGGGATGCATTCACTCCCTGAAGTTGAGTTCCCAAGTGGAACAGTCTAATAACTTAAACTAGTTTTATAGCCTGTAGTTTACGTTTGCTTAAATTAGTGATGTTAGAAAATGCAAAATTTTTGGTGAATTTGAGTGACTAAGTGATAAACTGGCCCAAAGTGCATTCATATTACAAAACATTTAAATTATTTATAAGAATATACATATATCAAGGAATCTTACTGCTACAAGTAAGTCGCATCACAATTTGATTGCTTTATTTGCATATTTTTACAGAAAATTCAGAGGGCTACGACTGTTACACCACCTGATCGCTAATAACTAAAAACCTAAAGTACATATTTCATTGCTAACAACACCATCAGTATGTTTGCTGTAAATATTAAAGTCCTAGGCCTTCATAAATTACATAGTTTGAGAATAGAAACACACGAAGTGTGCGTAAGGTGGCATTGCGAGTATGACCATTACGTCCACTTTTGGCTATTGTAACTTCAAACGTAATGCAGTAAATTAAAATCTTTTTGTAGTAAATTAATCCTTAGACTATTACCTATACACCATTAACAAATTATTGGTTTATTGCAAGTACGGTAGTCTGAGAATTATTGCACTAGGAATGTAAAAACCAGTGTTCAAATGGTACTGTTACAATGGAATGACCTAAGAGGTGATGAGTATAAGCAGTTGGAAGATGAAGTGTAGTTATTAGATTTAACTTTTTTGGCTCAAACATGATCATCAAGTGCCAAGTACTGGTCCACACTTAACAGATAGTCATCTGGATGCCTGCTTGAGGCTAGCAGTCAGCAACTATAATCCAAACTTTGCACAGCTTACTGATGCCATGCAGTGCAAATCATGTCTCTATTTGATATGAGAACCAAAAAATAACTTCTTATTCAATAATTTGTATTTAAAAAAATAAATGTATTTTGCATGAATAAGAAAATATATTGGTGCAAAAAATTGTCAACTTCAGTGCTAGTAAATTAGGATGAGGCTGGCTGGCAAAAGTAGTTCTTGGGTACTTACAGTCTGAGCACCCAAGCTTTAGAGCATTCTCTGACTTGGATAACCTCACTAGGCCCAAGTGGCTTCATATTTTTTAATTGTGGTGATGCATAGGTTTTGAAAGTTGTTACTCCAGATCCCATAGAAAATTGTGAAATAGTAACAAATTACCAGTACTCATCTAAAAGCAACTTATAAATTTTGGCCAAACTTTATAATATAGGGCCTATATTCTGTACATGGTTTTCCTTGCAGTTAGTATGGTTGAAATAAGGAACATTTGGTAAAGTTCAAGAATCCAGATGCAGTTCAGAGTCCACAGGCCTTAATTATTAGGGTGGAGTAAAAAAAACAAAATTGAGGGGGTCTAGGTAGATGTTTTTTGTCCAGGATTAAACTTTAAAACTGATTTTGGGTGGTTGCATACAAAACTGACTGCTACTGGCTAATTTATACAAATTGTATGTGCATGTGACCAATAATGCCATCATGATGTTCAAATCCTACCACAGTTGAGGAAGTCTCTATTACAAATTTAATTTCTCTCTCTGTAGCCTGATTGACAAAGCTGGTTGAGTTTGTGCTTCCTTTCTATGTTTGAGTTCTTCATTGGTTAGAGATGCTATGATAGGGGGCTCATGAATGTCAGGTGAATTTAAATTTATTTTGAGATACCCTTAAGCTTCTTTATCAATTTTAGGCACCATGAATCTCATGACACTACCATCTTTCACAACACTCAAGTCAGGCTGTAACTCTGGGACTTGAATATCCTCATCTGAACCAATTACCAGGTCACCATATTTGAAGTCATTGTCTGTTGCTGTTTCAACTGATTCATTCCCTCTGACCAAAAGTACCTTGTTAACTGCAATGTTGTGGGTCTGAATCAGCAAGCATGGCAATTAATATGTTCTCAGGGTGAGCATTGTATGCAATTTGGTAGTGGATTTTTAGGGCTATCTCCCTGGCTTTGTGAAGAAATTTCAGGGTCCTTTGGAGAATATTAAAGTTCTTAGCACCATCTCTGCATAGATACTCCTCCTTGATCTGGAACCAACTTGGAAAATTGACCAACATCCAAAACTCTGCAAGTGTGACCAGAACTTTGGAAGGCTTCCTTTGAGATGTATAAAATCTGAGGATTCTACATGCTCAGAATCAACCCAGCCAAGCATAACAGCCATACAGATTTTGTAAGCATAATACTGATCAGTGCTGACGTCCTCCAGTACAGTGGGCCCTCATTGTTTGTGATTAATTGGGACCAAGAAAAATGTCAATGAATTATGAAATTGCAAATGAGATCCATTTTCAGTGTAAAATGGCTAATTGGTTCCAAAAGCTCAAGGATGGCAGTGTAAAATATCCTTAAAATGACACAAACTTTTTAATAAAAGTAGTGTGTGTTATTAAACAATGATTTGCATCAAATACTAATAAAAACCAATAATGTTACTGTAATATTATATAAACAATATTTTACATAAATAAAACTTTATTCTTTATGTAATATAAAGCAATATTATTACATAAACAATTATGTAAAGCAGTAATTTATAAATGACTAAATAACACAGTAAATAAAGTACACTGGCATTGAAGAGCACAAAATGACACAACCTCACTCAGTGAAAGAGAGAGCATGACTGAGCCTGCATTGACCTGCATGGGCAGTGTTGCAGATGTCTTGACAAAATTGTGAATTTGTGGGTCAGTCACAAATTTACTGAAACATGGTAGTAAAATGGGTTATCATGAATTTGCAAAATTGCAAAGAGAGAGCCTCACGAACAATGAGGGCCCACTGTACTTCATTTGGAATAACTGAAAATTTTTGATTTCCTGATTGACTTGAATGAAATTGCATCCCACTGAGATACACTTCCAAGTTCAACCCCTATCTTTCCTGAAAATGAGTCTGGGCTCTTTGTTGTTCCATCCAGAGTAACAGACATGTTGAAGGGGGAGCTCATTACAGTGTAGTAGGCAAATGCTCCACTGCAAAGGTCTACCAAGCAGTTCTTCCAGGCATCTGATAGCTCCACCACTTGAGCCAGTCATTGTATTAGTCCCATCAGATCCTATCATGGCAAGTTTGCTTTGTAATTCAGTCTCTCTGAGGACCTTGTATATCTCTGTTGCAATAGTCAACCCCTTGCCATTACTTGGAGTCACATGTGAGAGTTAGAAATCACATGAAATAGTATTCAGAAATTAGAGAATTCTTTAGATATTTTGGGGTTTATATCTATTTTCCAGTTTCTGTATCCAAAATTCATCTTAATAAATAGCTATTTTGAGTAATATCTGTTACAAAATGTAACTGAAGGTTCTCCTACAATTACATAGTGCTCTTCTAGCTCAGTTCTTCTGTAATATTTGCCATTCACTTAATCTGTCACCATTGTTGCATCTTTGCGACCATTCACATAATAGCATCCACCAATTCAAACAATATATATATTTTATTTTATTTTTACGATATTTTCCTCATTCTCTCTTATTTTGTTCCTGCAAAGTTCATAGTGCAAATTTACTCAATTTTAAAGACAGTTATTTAAGTAGGCTCCATAGGTTTTCACCAACAATATTTAAATTTCAACACTTGTTTGAAATGTATGCCTTTTTATGAAATACTTAATTTGAATCAGATACTAATGTACAAGATAATTTGACTGTTACCTGTCAATCAGGGCTGTGGAGTCGGAGTCGGAAGCAATTTTGGTGGTGCTGGAGTCGGAGTTGGTAAAAATGTACCGACTCCGACCTCAATATAAATTTTAATAAAATATGTTTTTGTGTGTGATATCACTGGCAGCTATGGTGGTTAAACCACTTAAATAATAAACACAATGTTTTCCATTTCAGACACTAATGCCATTAATTCATTTTTTCTTTTCAGATAATATTTTTGATTTTTAATGCTTATTTAATTTAGTTCTTTCTAAATTTCATAAGTTTTTAACTTTCAAGTCTAAAACCCCTTTCACAATGGCGAAGACACTTCCAACAAAGTCTGCAGTTTTTTAATATTTTACAATAACCACAGATGGGAAACATTTCGTGTGTCAGTGTATGATGATGATGATGATGATGATGATGAAAAATTATGTGAAGCAAAAATCAGTGGTTTTACTGGCTCTGATAAAAATGCACCAACCAGAGCATCAAATTTGAAAAGACATTTGCAGTGTTTCCATCCCAAAATTTTAGAAGTTGTCATTGAGAAAGATAGTAATAAAAACCTTCCAACTACTTCAAAGTTAACAAAAGATCAGAAATCTACTGAATGACAAGCACCACTTACAAGATTCTTTACTACAGACAAAGTTACTGTAACAATGACCACAGATGATGATGCTTCACATGGTGGTGATGAAATGCCTCTTGTGTAATTATCATCATAGCAGATTTAGAATTAATATACCTTCGGAGTCAGTTTTTTATGTGCCGACTCCACAGCCCTGCTGTCAATTACGTTAATCTTATCAGTAGTAGTGATAATTCTATAATCCTCTAAAACTGCTGATGCAACTGCTGCTCTGGCTTTGTCACTTACTTGATACCTGGTAAGACATTTATTTTATATAAAGTTAATATTCTAACAAGATGTTCATTGGACAGCAGTGTTCAAGATTTGGACTCTTAACTATTATCAATGTTACATGGATTATAAATCATTTTTTCAAAGGTATTGTCAACAGAGCAACAAGAGTGTTCAAAGTATACTCATATTTTAAACTAAAAGTATACATGTTGCACTGCAGAGTGAGGTTTGGTAGACTTATTTTCTGTCCTGGATTCCTGCTGTTCACTGACACCAGCTATTTCATCATGTGATTCCAGGCTGCCCTCACTTGAGAGACTGTTGAGATCACTGTAATGTATTGCTGCTGAGCTTGATGGAACAACTTGAAAAAACTGTTCTGAGCTCTTCCCTGGGGATAAAAAAAAATACAATGATTGATACAAGATGGTTTACCAAAGATGCAAAAATAAAATTTTATAATTTGTAGCACAATCATTTCAAGAAACCCAGATTTTTGGTAGCCATTAATCAAAAGTTTAATTTATGTAGATCAAACTTGCCAATTCTTTTCTTTTACTTGCTCCTGCTATACTCTTCTCCTTTTGTATCTGATCTGCTGATGTAAAGTGTTCCTTAACCCTTTAGCGCTGAATGTTTTTGTAGGGTTAAGTCTAAATGCGTGTATTTGAAATGGTATGTATTCGACCCAGTAGGCGTTAGAGGGTTAAAACTAACACATTGTCCTATTCACTGTTTTCTGGTCCTCATAGAAAGCATAGTCTTCTGTCATTTTGAGTTGATCCAAATGTTCCAAATATCTCCTGATTTCAGTCCTCGCAGAAGATGTTAAACAACTTGGAAGTTTTTGCAATGAAGGAAGAAAGATCACTGAAACTTGTCACCATGTTTTTTTTTTTTTTTTATCTATTAAACCTACAAAATTACCAAAACTTTAATGTTGTAAATGCAAATTTCAAATTATAAACCCTAAGTTAAGTTCTTGTCAAAACAGAATTTATTACTGATCATTCTTATGATTTGCAAATCATTGAATCACATGATTAATAAAATTACTGTTGCAAACAAATAAATGTAACTACAAAATTTATGAAAGTATGACATATTTTAAATCTTTTTATAAGGGACTGAAAATTTGTCTTACCTCAAAAATTCTTTGATTAGATCCTGAATCTTGCTGGTGTGACACTGGGGGCTTGAAATTGGATAGACATTGCACCAAATCCAGTGTTCAATCAGACTTAGTGCAACTGTATCAGCTGCTTGTCTGGTCATCCAGTTCTTTTCTGCTATTACACATTGGCTGACATCTTTACCAAGAAGCTTTCCATTGGTGAATGAGTCTGTGCTTGAAAATATGTGACCTTCAAGAATTTTAACTGTCCTGTGTCTTAACATCCTACTATGCAGTATTATTTGGTAATAAGGTTATCAAAATACATGTATTTATCAATTCTATAAATTCAACCTGAAAAGAATATAAAATATAATTTCAAATAAAAGATAAAATATGGATATTTTGATCCATTATTGACCCTGCAGCCCTCTGCAGATGTTTTAATCTGCTTCAGAGGTAAAAAAATACATCATAAACAGTTTTTAAATTCTTTCTATCATGTCCAGAACCCAAGATAGGTCATGGTTCAAATTTTGGTTGCGCACCACACATGCAATTTGGATAAATTGGCTGGTAGCAGTCAGTCTTGTTACTCTTGTATGCAACCACCAAAAATTGGTTTTAAAGTTTAGTCCTGGAGAAAAGACAGCTATCTAGACCCTCAATTTTGATCCTGGCACTTGATTTTTTTTTCACTCCACCCTATTAATTACTAACCTAATATAACACTACTAAACTGTTATGGACTCTGAACTGTTTGGGTTTTTGAACTTTCCAAAAAGTTTTCAGCTAGGTTTATTTGGGGTTAACTTTAAATTAGTTTTAACATTGGCTGAAATTCTGAAAAACTTCTGATTCTGTATTCAGAGAGAGAATTTGAAAGCAGCAGACCTGAATAGCCACACAATTTAAAAAAAAAAAAAGTTCCACTGCACTTAAAAGTATGGACAGTAGACAATTCTTTACAATCATTCAGTTCCTAGTAAATTTCCTCTGCCTTGGCCCCATTCATATTATTCCCAGGAATTTTTAGTGATTAATTTGTTTTAGATATTGGAAATGGTTAATTTATAAACCCAATTATATATGTTTGTAGTTCAGTCCTTGGAAAGTTTTAAGCTTGTTTTCCAAATTTGTATGTATTTTACAGCCTAAACTAATGATTATGTACATGAAAGTTTGGGCAAATATGATGTGGCTTTGCATGAGTAAAATTACTTTTTGTAGTGATTTTCAGTTTTTACCATAATCATGGCCTACCTATAAGGTGTCTGATAAAAAAAATCAGACACGCTTTTCACTTTTTTTGAGTGTAACTCATAAATTGTTGTATTTAATAATTTTTGAAGTAATACATGTAGCTATATATATAATGCTGTTTTAATTAAACTTGGTAATTTTTTTTTCTTTTTAGAACCAATACAAAAAATGTATGCTACCAGACTTTCCCTCACAAATACTGGAAAAGCAACTGCTGTAAGTATTCATGTTTTAAGTACAAGTTCCTGATTGGTTTTAATATCATCATGCAATATTTCAGTATTTAAATAAATTCTACATTATGTAGTGACATGTGATTTGGATCCCATGTAAAGCTGTAGGTCATATGACCTTAGATATTGCAAAAGAGGTTAAATAGTCCCATCAATCCAGATAGAATAAATGGAACACTGTTTAAGGCATACTGAGAAAGTAGCAGCTCTAGGTTAAAGTTGTAGCTATAGTGAGTGGTTTTTAATGTAAATAGTTTCAATAAGATTGATTTATTAGAAGCACAAGCTTTCAGCCTATTCTAAAGTCATCAGGTGCGAAGACCATTGTGTAAGCCAAAAGCTAGTTCTTCTAATAAACCTCCTTTTTGTGGCATGGGGTTTTAATGGAGAGGAACCCACAACCACACTGATTTGTATTGTCCCCATTGACTGCAAAACTTGCTGGTCAAGCGTCCCACCCTTCCTTGGGGACCTCCAGTAACATTATCTTTTGGACCACCAAAGGGAGAATGGCACCTATCCTCTCTGGTGCTTGGGGAAAGTAGTGCATTAATCTGGTGGTGGGACTTTTAGGTTTGTAGAGAAGGCTTGACCCCCTTCCCACTCTTGTAATGTTTAAGTACACTACTACTAGTTTTTATTTGCATTCACTTTCTCAGTTTGTTCAATGTTCATACATGTATAGCTTTCATTTGCCTTCCATTTCAGTTTTTTTATTTTTATTTTTTTTGGTGTAATTGACCTTGTGATGATGGGACTAACCTTCATTCATTCTTTTTGTGGCTGTATTTGCTTAATCCAACTTTTAATTGAAAATATTTTATACTAAAGTCAAATTTAAATTTTTTTGGCAGAGTGGGAAATGAAAGGTAATGATTATTAATGATAATCAACTATTAGCCATAGTATAGCTATTAGATTGGTAAACTAAATGAAACCTTCTTTACAAATTTATTTTCCTTTTTGTTTATAAAATTATGCAAGGCTACACTTTCAAACATAATAAATATAATAAAAGATAAAATTAAACTGTTTAAGGTACTTGTACATGCCTAATAATGTATAGGTAGTGCTTACAACCTACTAAACAATGTGACTACAAGCCTGGCTTTGCCACATACCTAACCTTAGTATCATGTGACTCTAGCTAAGGCAGAATCCAGAAAAAAACATAAGTAATAAAGTATTAGCTAATAAATGCTCAACAATATTATTCAGGGTTGCCACTGACCTGAAAATCCAAAAAAATTGAAAATGGGGAATTTCAAAGTTTTTAAGAAGCTTTAAAAATACAGGAAATTCTGATAAAGCAAAATTTCATACAACACCCATTGATGATGTATTCTGTATAACCATGTAATAATTGTAACCCATTAATTTAAATTTTGTACAGTACTTATGACTGAGGGTGATAATACTAGATAACAGGTTTCAGTAAAATATTCATACCATCTTTCACATATCAGTTTGCAATTTATAAATCACTAATAGAGTTCCCATTTTATAATTAACTATGGTACTGTGTGGAAATTTCATTAAGCATTTTTAATTTCATAACTTATATTTTTTATTTATTTTTATTGAGCATCATTTATTTTCTACTAAATATAGTTTATAATTTTTAAAATTATGTAAAATTTTCTTATTACTACAATTTGTTAATGCTATTGCTATCTTGCCATTTCCACTTGTACAACAAATAAACTTAATCCCATTAATTTTGCCTAAAAAAGCTTGTGCTTCCACTGCTGTATTCAAATTATAATACTGTGCTTATACTATTGCCACATCAAATATAGAAATTGTATCGGGGAAAAATATTGTAAAACTGTCGCTTGTATTCTTTTTGAAATAAAGCTTTTTTGTTCATGAAAAAATAATTAAGGCCTTACTTTGCAGGCTTTTATGGAGTAGGGTCCTGTAGGGATTTTATAAATATATGTTGGGCCAAAACTTAATAAATCTAGTTTTAACAACTTGAATTGATTCAAAGCTAATTCCTGAATAGGCATAATTTTTAAGGCCTATTGATGCAAATCCATTTCAAGCATACTGCAAAATTTGCATGGATTTTTTTGAACTAAGTAATATATAGAAAAATAGTCTGTAGTTAGCAGGGTTGGCAAGGGTGTTTTAAGTCCTTGTAAAACTTTGAAATGCATAAAATCACCATAGAGCTCATTAAAAACAATTATGTAGGAATTAATAACAGTATAATTGCTTCTCTTAAAAAGTTTTATCACCACAGTATCAATACAGACTTTATTGCATTACGCAGCAGCCACAAGCAAGGTGACAGCACTGATAACAAGTATATACATGCTGTCATTACTGCCACAATAACTTAACTATTTACTTCTGGGAAGGTTAGTTTGAAGTACATTCCAATGTTTTGTAGGAATTTTAACCAAAACTTCAACCCTAACATCAATGTATTTGAATTTTGGTTACCTAAAGTAGAGTTACTTACTGGTGTTGAGATTTTTAGTTCTACTTAGGTATATATATTAGAACTTGTTAGACTGTAGCCTGTAACTAGTTTAGATAACCAAAACTAAAATATATTGGTGATGATACTTTAAACAAAATAAAAATAGAAAATTCATTAGTTATTGACAATAGCTACAAAATAATGCTGGTACTAACACTAAGAAAAAATAAAATCCCTCATCATTTAATCTTTATAATATCAGTCAGATTGTTAGATGTCTGCAACAAAATCAGTCATCATCATCCTCATCCTCTTCTGTTGGCTCTGCTCTAATAGAAGAGGATGACAGGGTAGCTTCCTTCCACCGTGATGGTACACTCTAACCAGTTTGGCTACATGTTTGTTGCTAAGCCTATTTCGGAGTTTTGTTTGTACCAGTCCAGCAGAACTAAACAGGCACTCAACTCCTGCACTGGAAGGAGGGCATGCAGAAATAGCCATCGTGAGATGGTAGAACCTTTTCAGTGGCTCGAGTGTAGAAATTGCCCAATGTACTGCCAATATGTGAGTGGCACAAACTTGCATAAAGATTTTTCAAAAGCCATTTTTGGGAACATGGTGTCATCTTCTGTTTCATAGGCTGCCAGCACCACAGTGAAGTAGTCGTCGTGTTCTGCGACAAAGCTACATGCTGTGTGCTGCTGCTCCATATTCAAACTGAGCCACTTGCCATGAGTTGCTTCTGTTCCTCCCTCAGCTTGCTGTAGTTCAGCCTTTCTCCAGTGGTCAACAAGATAGGCAAGAAGATACGTAGGTGTTGCAACTTCATCAAAACATTTCTCAATCTGCTCACAAACTTCAGCAATGATGGCCTGGTTGGCAATTAAACTCGGCCACAATGCTATGCAGTCAGACAGGGTGTTGTGGTCATACTAAAAACAAAAGAAATGCAAACAACAGTCATTAGTATCTAGTTAGTATTATTTATAATGATAATATACTAAAACTAAACTGTTTATATTAACAGTTATGTAATACGTATTTTTTGTCAAGTTTGGAATTCAAAAATATCTAAACTTTTACTTATTTGCTTTACTCACTTGAAATGCATTGAGTGCTTGCATCCAGCTGAAGCAGCATATTTTGCCTCCAGTAATAGGTGGTGGTTATCAATATGCTTCCTGATGTTTGGTGCGATTTAATCACCATGCTCATCTCTGATTTCAACATATTTCTGTTGATTGGTCACAAGTGTCTGCAGACATGCATGTTGGCTGGTCCATCTGGCAACATATTTAAATTCAAAATTAATATTTTATACAGGTTATAGCTATATTGCTTAACTACTACCTACTGCACATTATTAATGTAAAATATAAATTCTGTCCTTTCATTGTTCACTTGAATTACTTTAAATAGTAAATAGCTAGCAGTCAAATTATTATTGCATGTTATGATATAAATCATAATGATTAATATAGCTATCAGTTTTCAGTATTAAATGGGTCATCTGATATGTTTAAAAAATTAAAACACCTGTATTATTTGGAACTTGTGGTAGCATCCCTCCCATCTCTCAACCAGGCTACAGGCTGATGATGGTCACGGAAGTATTTGTGAACATCTTTGATAGCAGCAATTATATATTGGAGTAGGGGTTGCTGTACTTTCAATCAGGTTTAAGTAATGTGCACTGCAACCATAGGCAATGAGATCAGGCCTCCAGTCAATCAGCAACTGTAAAAAATAGTAACATGTGAAACAATTAGCTAGCAAGTTAACAACAATGGATGGGTAAGAAGTAGTTAGATTTAGTATGTAGGTAGTTACTGAAGTAACCCATGTAATGCCAGTTCTTAGATAAACTTTTGACAGTTTATTATTAATGTCATTGTTAGTTTTACTCTTACATATGTAGTGGACTAGTGGTGCACCATGCAATGAATCCTACTAGCAGTGCAAGCAGGAAATAAATTTCATTGTTCTAATGTATGCCATTTTCATATTACTTACTTTACAAAGAAGTTTCATCTTAGGCTCATTATCCGAGACAAAGCCCACAATGATGGCTCCACACTTTTTCTGCATTTGTTATAGTTTGCTTGGCAAAGCTGAAGCAATAGTCTGCTGTTTTTTTTTCACTGCCAGTGTAGATGCTATCCAGTGGGTATGATTTCCTTTGGCAGTGGATAGTACTGGCCACAATGGATTCATTGTGTATATTGGACCAGCCATCTTGGGAAACAAGACACAACTTATTGTTGAAGTGTCATCTCATTTTTTACTATTGAATCAGCTTCATCTAGAAGGGACCCAGCAAGCTGCTTCCTACTTAAAATTTTTTGATGCATCATGCCTGTCCTAGATCAGCAACATGGAATGGAATCTGATTCTGAAAAACAATTTGTATTAGATAATGTTCTGAATGGTCAGGTCATAGACTTACTATAGTTAGCTACTGTTATCTGTAGTTTGTAGCTAATAGTAAGGTATTCAATCACTGAAGAATCAAGTGACAATATTAGATAAGTACTGTGTAGGTACAAACCTTGTAGAAAAACTGAGCCCAAGCATGCTAAATGCTTTTAAACTTCTCTTCAGATGTTCGTTGAACATACAAGCTGATGGCATTACTGTTTTTTTTTTACTTGAAGTGCATTTTCTTTTTTATGGGTTGCTGCCATGACATTGTTCTTGAAAAGATGAGGTACATTCTTTCTTTTTGAGAGTAGAGCTAATAGGCCAGTCTGTGGCCTTATGGCTACATGATGCAATGTCAGCCTCCATGGATTTCGATTGGCTAGAAACATTTGGATGATTTGGTGCATCTAATGATAGGTCAATATTTCACTATCAGTGACAGTCTTTAGATGTTGATTGACCATGCTCTTGAGAGACATCTTGGAGTGTCAGGTGTTATCTGGAGCTTCTTGGGTGTCATCATGAAGTGCTGAAGTGGCACTGTTGGTATTAATTATAGTTGAAGGAGAAACAACAGTTGTCAATCTGGCAGCAGGAGTCTGTGATCCAGCAGTAGATTTTGAATTTGCTTAGGACTCATTTATTTCCCCTCCTGTTCCTGCTGTACTGCCACCACTATCAGGCACTTCACACTTAGAGCCATTAGATTTAGATGTCACAGGTGATAGTTGTAGTTTTTTTTTATTTAGAACCTCATTTTTGATGCTTTCACAGACTTCATTTTGACACAATTGTGAGGAACTTGATACACTGTACTTTGGTCAACCACCAAGAGGACAGTTTACACACTTTGTTAGGTCTATTTGACATAGCTGTTTTGTTGCTACCAGGTAGCTATCACTGATCAAAAAAATGCTGCTCTGCATAAAAATTATACTATCTAAGGAAATGGAAAATCTGAAAAATCTGAAGTTTTTTGCAAAAGTTATCACAGTTATGAAGTTCTAGTGTCACATGCAGTGTTTAAACTATATTACTGTAAGTTTTACCAAGTTTGTTAGGGTTTTTTGTTTTGGGGTTTTACCAAGGCTAAAATCAGTGCTTGGGTAAAACATGGTAAAAAGTACTTGGAGGTTTACCCAACTAACCCTGGTAGTTAGCCACATTAAAGATAAATTTTATATTAAAGTCCAGTCAATGAAATACAGCAGCAGAAAAAAAAAAAAAAAAAAATTAGTAATACAGGGCTATTCAAAATGATTTACCTGATTTCAAATGAGAATATTTTTTAATGTTACAAATACAGTGTGATTTGTGATACATCAACCAAAAGAAAAACTGTCCAAATTTTCTCACCTCATAAATGTTCTATGTGACTTCCCCTAGTTACACGAGCAACGTCGACACGATAAGTCGAATTCCTCCCATACTCGCTCCAGCATGTCCATTGTCACTGACTCTATGGCAGTAACAATGCGAGTTCGGAGCTCATCCAAAGATGTGGGCAACGGTGGCATGTACACAGTATCCTTAACGTACCCCCAAAGGAAGAAGTCGCACGGTGTAAGATCCGGCAACCTAGGGGGCCCGAAAACTGCAACACACAAAATGCCTTCTGCTGTGCGGATGCCATTTTCACACTGACTGCTTGTTGCTAAGCTAGGCCACGGCATGACTTTGGAGCCCTCTCACGGTGATCTTGTAAAACTCAGAGATTTCCTCTTTCATGTGGTGTATTCCCAGTTGATGCACGGTTGATAGGTACGGAAGTATTCTCAGTTGAAATCGGATGAATCATTTTGAATAGCCCTGTACATTGTATGTGGGTTGGTATTACATATTTTTTTTCCTATTTTTATGTACTTGTTAAAAATTTAATACCATGAAAATGTGGAGAAATACATAAAAGAAAGTAGCAACATGTTGACAAAAATTAACCTATAATTCCAAATAAAATATTTACCTTTTTGTCCATTTGTATTTCAAACTAACATACCTGAAATGTATCATACTTTTATCTTTGGTATTGATTCCTTGTTTCGGTACTTTATACAGGAACACACTTTCCTACTTTATGTACACCAAGCCTACTTCTGATCTTAGTGTGCTAACCCAAATGAAGGAAAATGTCCTTTCTACCCTGCAGTCCATGCAGTTGCTGTAGAAATTGTTTAACTTGAGCATGATTATTTCATCCACTTTGCCTTGTAGCAATTTCCACAAGTTACATAGTCACATTTGTTAATAAATTCTGACTGAACAAGTATGACTTCTCAAAACTGGAACAATATTGACAAAATATTCAGGGAATTTTCACTGAATTCCTTGGTGGTGGTGGTGGTGGTGGTGGTGGTGGTGGCGGCAGCGGCAGCTTGAGAAAAAGCTGTTTATGCTCAAGAAATTAAGTATCAAGCATATAAGCTTAGGCCTGTTCAAAAATCAACTTTCTTATTTTCATAGGTTTCTGTACATTTTCCCATGCTTTTTGACCTGAAAAAGCCGAAAATCACAACTATTTTGACCTAGGATGTTGGGAAGCATTGCCGCATGGAGCTTTAAATTTTCTGCCTTGAAATCGGCCAAAGCGCCAATTCCGGGGTCCCTTGAATTATGTTTTGCACTTTAACTTTTGATCTAAACAAGATAGAGCAACAAATTAGGTATCAAATGAAAGAGCATAAAATTAATAAATAATAATAATAATAATTAATAATTAATAAATAATAATAATAATTATCTATCATTTTTCAGGAAACAACAGAAACTCAATCAGAATCTAGAAAACCATCTACAAGTTACAACTTCACAATTGCATTAAGCAAGGAGCTGAAGGAGCTCCGTGGGCGCACAGTTGATATCTCAGAACCTCCACGTACTGTCCACAGGCAGGTGTCAACTGGGCCATCTACCAGATCTCTCTGAAACTTTCCTGGTTGGATACCCTTCAGCTTTTATCAGTGGTTCCCAGCTTCCCACCAACAGACAGGCGTTCCAGTATTTCCTTAATCTTCAGAATTTACTGGAAAATGCAGGGAGGCCCATGGTTCAAGACCTTGCATATGAAACAGTTGAATCTATCATCCCATTCTGGCAGATGGCTAGGATCAAGACAATGACCAAGTACAACGCAATGAAGCTCTTCATGAAACTACATGAGAAACATCGTGCTCTGGTGAAAAGCAAAGGAAGAGCAAGTAACCCTGGAGGAAAAAGAGGAGCATTTGTGCTGGAATTAGACAGCCTGTTCGATATAGGAGCTCCAGATGCAATCCAGGAAATACAGAACAGACTGTTATCCAGAGAGAAGAAAGATGAGGATATCAGGTTCTACGAAGACCAAAAGACTGAGAGGAAAGGTCATATGTCTGGTCATGACAAGATTTTTGAGACAAGATCCCTGCAGCAAGCAGCGAGGAATGAAAGACTGCAGCATAGACAAGAACAAGGTAAAACTAATTACTTTGAACGTTACAAAAAGTTTTAAGTTTTACTCCATTGCGATATTTAGCATGTACTTAACAATTACTGTCTTAACATGTTGTACTATTTTACAGCTGCAGCAGAACAAGAGGCAGTAGCCCTGTTCAAAAATCAACTTTTTCTTATTTTCATAGGTTTCTGTACTTTTTCCCATGCTTTTTGACCTGAAAAGGCCGAAAATCACAACCATTTTGACCTACGTTGTTGGGAAGATTGCCGCATCGAGCTTTAAGTTTTCTGCCTTGAAATCGGCCAAAAGCACCAGTTCCGGGGTCCCTTGAATCATGTTTTGCACTATAACTTTTTATCTAAACAAGATAGAGCAACAAAATAGGCACCAAATTAGTGTTTTTAATCCTCTTTCTAACTTATACAATTATGATAGTCTTGGAACAAGAAATGGCACATTGGTACATACAAAGATTTCAGAAATATCACAAAATTTGTTTTCACACTCAAGGCAGACAAGGCGCCTTATTCATGACACAAATTTGAGATTAACATTTTGTCAAGTCTAATCGATCAAGAAGTGAAAGCATTACATGATGATTAATTTCATAATGACATTTACACAGTCAGTTGTTGAGAGAGAGTTTCTTGAAGCTGTCAAAGCGGCGTCTGTTGAACTCCACAGCTTGAAGGAGATAGTCCCTTTGCTTGGCATCTGTTATGATGACATTTGCAAAGTCGCTCATCATCTTGACACCACGTTCAGCAATGTCATTCACCGCTTTCAGATTCTTAACATAGTCCAATGCTTTTCTGTAGTCCTCATTCTGTGGCCAAGATGTGACAGGTTCCAGAAGCCACTCGGATCCAATGTTCAGTGTGTCCAGCAGGAAATGTGATTCTGGGCCAATGAGATCAACCAGGGTGGTCTTAGCTGTGACTCTGGAATAGAGGCTTTCCTGTTCTGAAGCTGTCTGGCTTCTCAGTGGCATGTAACTGGGCAGCAATGTCGTGCTTCAATGTGTCACTCAATCTACTGCTGAACAGGGCAAATGGCACGATTTCCTGCGTCAGGTACCATTTGTGGTTTTCCATCTTATTAAGTACTGCATCAGCAAGCTCTGGGGTCAGTTTTCTTGTACTTCAACATGTCCTGGATTAGACTTAGATCATTCACGGGAGCATCTGCAGCAGACATTGACATCATCCATACAGGAGTGTAGAGCAGTGCAAGGAAGGTGTTGTCTTTCCAGCTTTGACACAGTGTCTTCGTCGTACTCAAGTTGATCTGCAAACATCAGCATTTTCATGGAGTACAGGTTTCTGGCCATCCATCTGGCCTGATGAATGGCGCCTGGTTGACTCCAGTGAATATCTCGAGGAGGCGTTCCTCCGAGAACAATGACTGTCAGTTCAGCCATTTCCCTGTAGTCGGCTCTTGGAAGCCTTTCTGCTGTTAGAATGTCTTGGAGTATTTCTTCACTGTTCTTCTTTTCCTTCAGCCATTTGCTGTTGATAGCCAGCATCTTTGGGTTTTCCTTGGACAAGTCCGTCCGTCCAAACATCCTTCAGATGCTCAAACCAGGGATTATCTGGCCCCTTCACCTTCACAAACAGCTTCTCCCAAACTGCTCCTACTAGGATTTCCAGGATGTGATGTCGACAGGCCAGATAAAACACCTTTTTGTTCAGCATTTTCTCTAGCAGTTTGGCAGCTTCTCTGTGAACTCCACTGTTACTGGATGTAGTGTCAAAAACAAGGGCAGTAACATTATCTGTAAGTTCCCATGTCCAGTAAATCCATTGAAGCCTCAGCCTGAGCTGTGCCAGAAGAATTGTCGATGACAGGTACTCCCAATAACTTTCCTTCAGTGTATGAAGGTGGACCAGACACTAGCACAGCTAAAGAGTCTGAGGTACTTCCAGGTTCACTGCCCAAGACATCTTTGAGCAACTTTCCATCCCAGTGTAAGGCAGCGTACTGTGGGGGGTTTTCACAAAACTTGGACATGTGACTCTGGCTGATATTATACCTGGACAGCATTCTGTTGCGACGTGTTGTTGAGATGACGAAGTTATCCAGATCAGCCCCTCCAGCTTTCAAGGTGGCAGAAACCATGGCAGTAACTTGATTGTCTGATAAACCAAGATGATCAGCTGTATTGCAGATGACATCACATTCCATGACCTTCCTTGGAAATGTCAGTCACACTAGTCACAGTGTCTTGATGGTGAGAACATCCAGGATGAGGCTGATGGTAATCCATGTCCTCTGTGTTAGCGTCGTTGTCAGTTGAGTCACCCCAGGTAATGTCATCCACATGAACAACTGCCTCTTGTTCTGCTGCAGCTGTAAAATAGTACAACATGTTAAGACAGTAATTGTTAAGTACATGCTAAATATCGCAATGGAGTAAAACTTAAAACTTTTTGTGACATTCAAAGTAATTAGTTTTACCTTGTTCTTGTCTATGCTGCAGTCTTTCATTCCTTGCTGCTTGCTGCAGGGATCTTGTCTCAAAAATCTTGTCATGACCAGACATATGACCTTTCCTCTGTCTTTTGGTCTTCGTAGAACCTGATATCCTCATCTTTCTTCTCTGGATAACAGTCTGTTGTTCTGTATTTCCTGGATTGCATCTGGAGCTCCTATATCGAACAGGCTGTCTAATTCCAGCACAAATGCTCCTCTTTTTCCTCCAGGGTTACTTGCTCTTCCTTTGCTTTTCACCAGAGCACGATGTTTCTCATGTAGTTTCATGAAGAGCTTCATTGCGTTGTACTTGGTCATTGTCTTGATCATAGCCATCTGCCAGAATGGGATGATAGATTCAACTGTTTCATATGTAAGGTCTTGAACCATGGGCCTCCCTGCATTTTCCGGTAAATTCTGAAGATTAAGGAAATACTGGAACGCCTGTCTGTTGGTGGGAAGCTGGGAACCACTGATAAAAGCTGAAGGGTATCCAACCAGGAAAGTTTCAGAGATCTGGTAGATGGCCCAGTTGACACCTGCCTGTGGACAGTACGTGGAGGTTCTGAGATATCAACTGTGCGCCCACGGAGCTCCCTCAGCTCCTTGCTTAATGCCATTGTGAAGTTGTAACTTGTAGATGGTTTTCTAGATTCTGATTGAGTTTGTTGTTTCCTGAAAAATGATAGATAATTATTATTTATTATTATTATTATTATTATTTATTAATTTTATGCTCTTTCATTTGATACCTAATTTGTTGCTGTATCTTGTTTAGATCAAAAGTTAGTGCAAAACATAATTCAAGGGACCCTGGAATTGGTGCTTTGGCCGATTTCAAGGCAGAAAATTTAAAGTTCCATGTGGCAATGCTTCCCAACATCCTAGGTCAAAATAGTTGTGATTTTCGGCTTTTTCAGGTCAAAAAGCATGGGAAAATGTACAGAAACCTATGAAAATAAGAAAAAGTTGATTTTTGAACAGGCCTAAAGAGGCAGTTGTTCATGTGGATGACATTACCTGGGGTGACTCAACTGACAACGACGCTAACACAGAGGACATGGATTACCATCACCCTCGTCCTGGATGTTCTCACCATCAAGACACTGTGACTAGTGTGACTGACATTTCCAAGGAAGGTCATGGAATGTGATGTCATCTGCAATACAGCTGATCATCTTGGTTTATCAGACAATCAAGTTACTGCCATGGTTTCTGCCACCTTGAAAGCTGGAGGGGCTAATCTGGATAACTTCGTCATCTCAACCTCAACAACACGTCGCATCAGAATGCTGTCCAGGCATAATATCAGCCAGAGTCACATGTCCAAGTTTTGTGAAAACCCCCCACAGTACGCTGCCTTACACTGGGATGGAAAGTTGCTCAAAGATGTCTTGGGCAGTGAACCTGGAAGTACCTCAGACTCTTTAGCTGTGCTAGTGTCTGGTCCACCTTCATACACTGAAGGAAAGTTATTGGGAGTACCTGTCATCGACAATTCTTCTGGCACAGCTCAGGCTGAGACTTCAATGGATTTACTGGACATGGGAACTTAGATAATGTTACTGCCCTTGTTTTTGACACCTACATCCAGTAACAGTGGAGTTCACAGAGGAGCTGCCAAACTGCTAGAGAAAATGCTGAACAAAAAGGTGTTTTATCTGGCCTGTCGACATCACATCCTGGAAATCCTAGTAGGAGCTGTTTGGGAAGGTGAAGGGGCCAGATAATCCCTGGTTTGAGCATCTGAAGGATGTTTGGACGGACTTGTCCAAGGAAAACCCAAAGATGCTGGCTATCAACATCAAATGGCTGAAGGAAAAGAAGAGCAGTGAAGAAATACTCCAAGACATTCTAACAGCAGAAAGGCTTCCAAGAGCTGACTACAGGGAAATGGCTGAACTGACAGTCATTGTTCTTGGAGGAACGCCGCCTCGAGGTATTCACTGGAGTCGACCAGGCGCCATTCATCAGGCCAGATGGATGGCCAGAAACCTGTACTCCATGAAAATGCTGATGTTTGCAGATCAACTTGAGTACGACGAAGACTGTGTCAAAGCTGGAAAGACTCGACACCTCCTTGCGCTGTTCTACACTCCTGTATGGATGATGTCAATGTCTGCTGCAGATGCTCCCGTGAATGATCTAAGTCTAATCCAGGACATGTTGAAGTACAAGAAAACTGACCCAGAGCTTGCTGATGCAGTACTTAATAAGATGGAAAACCACAAATGGTACCTGATGCAGGAAGTCGTGCCATTTGCCCTGTTCAGCAGTAGATTGAGTGACACATTGAAGCACGACATTGCTGCCCAGTTACATGCCACTGAGAAGCCAGACAGCTTCAGAACAGGAAAGCCTCTATTCCAGAGAGTCACAGCTAAGACCACCCTGGTTGATCTCATTGGCCCAGAATCACATTTCCTGCTGGACACACTGAACATTGGATCCGAGTGGCTTCTGGAACCTGTCACGTCTTGGCCACAGAATGAGGACTACAGAAAAGCGTTGGACTATGTTAAGAATCTGAAAGTGGTGAATGACATTGCTGAATGTGGTGTCAAGATGATGAGCGACTTTGCAAATGTCATAACAACAGATGCCAAGCAAAGGGACTATCTCCTTCAAGCTGTGGAGTTCAACAGACGCCGCTTTGACAGCTTCAAGAAACAAACTCAACAACTGACTGTGTAAATGTCATTATGAAATTAATCATCATGTAATGCTTTCACTTCTTGATCGATTAGACTTGACAAAATGTTAATCTCAAATTTGTGTCATGAATAAGGTGCCTTGTCTGCCTTGAGTGTGAGAAAACGAATTTTGTGATATTTCTGAAATCTTTGTATGTACCAATGTGCCATTTCTTGTTCCAAGACTATCATAATTGTATAAGTTAGAAAGAGGACTAAAAACACTTTAATTTGGTGCCTATTTTGTTGCTCTATCTTGTTTAGATAAAAAGTTATAGTGCAAAACATGATTCAAGGGATCCCGGAACTGGTGCTTTTGGCCGATTTCAAGGCAGAAAACTTAAAGCTCCATGCGGCAATGCTTCCCAACAACGTAGGTCAAAATGGTTGTGATTTTCGGCCTTTTCAGGTCAAAAAGCATGGGAAAAAGTACAGAAACTTATGAAAATAAGAAAAAGTTGATTTTTGAACAGGGCTAATATAAGCTAAGGAATGATGATTTCAATGATTTGTTGGAAGGGATTCTGATTGACTTTTTAGTTCTTTCCAGATTTCAATACTTCATTTATTTTTGTACTGTTCATTCGCAATTTGTTTGGTGTTATTACTGTTGGTTTCAAAATACTTAGTAATTCCTCTGCATTTTTTTAAAAATTTTATTCACTTTACCTGAAATAACAGAATCCATAACATCATTGTGTTGGTGACAAACACTGATTAAAATATACCAGTTTTGCATATATATATATATATATATATATATATATATATATATATGTATGTATGTATGTATATGTATTTGTGCTGCGAGTGTGTTCCACTGTGTTTAATGGTAGTATTAGCCTCTTTCCACCAACTTGTATTTGGCAGCTGGAAGAAGGGTATTTCTGACACATTTAACTACCTGAATGCGAGATGTGGTGATTGAGATTTGTCGTTAAAAACTGGCTTTTCATTTTGAGAGAGATGATTTTAATCCAATGGTTAAGGTTCATAATTATTTTAACCTTTTGATGAGCTACCAGAGGTTCTGAAGGTTCTATCATAAGTTTTGTCTAGTATTTTGGAGAGTTCAGGAAATAGTCCCACAAAAGTAAGATCTGTTGGGGAATTGAGCCGTTTTAAGTTAAGATTTGAATGGAACTTGTCCTATCCTTTGCATTTTAGGTAGTTTTGGTAACACTAATGCATTATAATTGTTATGAAATTAAATTAGATTAGTGAATATGTAGTTTCCTGGTTACCAGATTGTCAGTAGTAGTATGAAACACCTGCCACGTCAACTTAAGGCTAATCAGGGTGAGTCTTATTCGTGGATTAGGTGATCGTTCGAGGTTGATCAGTAATTTGGTTAATTTATGGCCAAAAGTGGTCATCAACTTTGCCAAAAAGGTGGCCACGAAACTACATATTTATCAAAAGTTTAAACGTCTGGAAGTTTATTCAAAAGTAGTGTTTGGGTGTCTGCAAAATTGGCTTTACATAAAATATATAGTTCGAGTTGCCGTCTCGTGGAAAATGAAATCGAGGCAGATTGCATTTAAATTTAAGATGGTAAATATAGTGTGAAAAAAGTCACGAACCTTCCACCCTCCGCATAACTGTATTTAATGATCTTTAACCCTTTAACACGGTATGGATGTAATCGATAACCCCCACTGTGCAGAAAATAATGGAAAAAGAATTCGAGAATAATTTTGTAGTGATTTTGTCATTTTAAACCTCAAACAAAGGTGGTAAAGGTAAAGCATCCATATAGATGTTGACTGGCGTTCTCAGAGAACATCAATTGATGTCGACTGGCGTTTAAGGGTTAAAGGGAATAAATGTTTGATAAATAATTGTAGCATCTTTACATCTATTTTTTATTTACAGTTTAGAAGCATGCTGCTTGCCCGGCCTATTGTGGCAGCACCAGCGACTAGAAGCATCCAGACCACCAACACTACTCAGGATATCGATTCCGCAGCCAAATATATTGGTGCTGGTGCTGCTGTCGTCGGTGTAGCAGGTTCAGGAGCTGGTATTGGAACAGTGTTTGGTTCCCTCATTATTGGTTACGCCAGAAATCCATCCCTAAAGCAACAACTTTTCTCTTATGCCATTCTAGGATTCGCTCTCTCCGAAGCCATGGGGCTTTTCTGTCTTATGATGTCTTTCCTCATTTTGTTCGCCTTCTAAATAGCTTATATAGGAGAAGCGAGACCAACATTGGGAAGTGGGGTTTGGAGGCTTAAGGGATTTGCTACTCTCATTTATGGGCTGAGACATTTTTTTTAACATCTTTACACAAAGTGGGTGTAGCTCGTAACTTCAAATCTTCAATTCCACTTGAATGTGTATATAAAGTTTTAAGTTTAAGCTTTATTTTATTTTATTAATGCCTCGTTGGCATCATACAGGCAATGTCAAAACAATGCAATGAATTTTTTTTCAGTGCATTTAGGTATTTAAAATTACAATTCCACTTTTATGTACAGAGTTTATTGTATAGATTAAATTAAAGTTTATAATATAATACTGTATTTGTTTACCTTCATGATTAATGGTTTAAGTAAGGTAGTAATTTTAATACAGTATCTGCCTTCAGGGTTGGTTAGCTAAACTTGATGGAAATTGTATTTAAGCTTTGTCCATAAATTACATTACGGATGCAGTGTAAGTTTTGGGGAATATATCATTATAGGGTTTCGTGGTTACATATTTAGTAAAGATGGGCCTGTATATATATTGGCCAAATTTTGCCGATACAACCGATAATTCCGTTGGTTTTTAAATTTTTACACATTTACAAGAAGCAGTTTCATTGTTGGGGTCGTATTTTTTTTTCCTTAAAATAAGATGCAGAATAATTAAATGATCTTTATAATCTGAAGTTAATGCCTTTGAAAATTATTTAAAAATTTATATATAAAGGAAAAGGAAACGCAGAATGGTGCTCAAGTGCTTTCGGCTAATGACATCCTCAGGAACATCGAAATAAAAAGTTCGAGACTACATATACTGTAGGTCAAAAAAAAAAAAAATTGTTGGAGCAGCATACAAATTTATAAGGAAAAGCTACTAGTTTCAGCACTTCACCCTTCTTGTCTAAATCCTTTCTGAACGAATTCAAAACGGGATCAAGCGAAAAAAGGCCCTGGCTAATGTTGAAATTATTTGTAAATTGAATAATGGCAAACTCGAGAATATACAGGGTGTCCCAGAATTAACTATATTTCAATGAAATCGGACAAATTTTTTTAAAACACACTTATTTATGTTTATCATGTTTAATGTGTGTTAAAAATGTATAAATTTCTAAATTTTTTTCATAATTTTATTTTCATAATTTTTTCATTATCTGGTCCAATGAAAGACCGTCTGAAGTCATAGAATGGCAGAGAGAGACTCCAAAAGTTAACGTGTGGCTTGGAATGACCAAATCCAAAATTTATGGCCCATTCTTCTTTGCGGGAGCAACTGTAACAGGTACCGTCTACCTTGATATGCTTCAGCAGTTTCTCGAACCACAGCTTCTTCATGATGGCATTCTTGATAATGTGTTTCAACAAGATGGAGCACCATAAATTTTGGATTTGGTCATTCCAAGCCACACGTTAACTTTTGGAGTCTCTCTCTGCCATTCTATGACTTCAGACGGTCTTTCATTGGACCAGATAATGAAAAAATTATGAAAATAAAATTGAAAAAAATTTAGAAATTTATACATTTTTAACACACATTAAACATGATAAACATAAATAAGTGTGTTTTAAAAAAATTTGTCCGATTTCATTGAAATAGTTAATTCTGGGACACCCTGTATTTATTAATGTTGCTTGAGTGAAGCAAAATTGAAGCATTCCTATCGGTACAGTGGGATAATTGACAAATGAACAAAAAGGGCACTGGACGACTGTCCCGTTCTAACGGAATATTGATGCTGTTTTACACGCGTGTGCCAATCCTTTCCCGTCTGTCCAATGTAAAAGGAATTCCGTTTTTATAACCAATTTTATAGATAATGCCTGAATTATTGGTAGGATTATTCTTTACTATGATATTTTTCACAATATTGTCATATGAAAATGCTACATAAATGTTCAAAAATTTAAGTACATTAGCAACGCCTAAAAAGCCTGAGAAAAATTGAGGTACTAAAATATTCTTCAACCAAGTGCGAGGGTTGTTATTCACACGCTAGAAAGTTCATTTTGCCTTTAGACAAGACATTTTATCCAATTTTTAAACATTATGAAAAACTAAAAGCTGCAACGAAAAGTAAGATATACAAATAAAGAACTCTTATTTACGAACTGCTTTTGTGGCTCTGCAGATATCGAGGCGGTGTTCTGTTTCCGTTTCTCTCCATACATTTTGTAGTGTATCATACTGAACTTTCTAACAGCCTCGCGTATCCTTCAAATGTTCCTAAGTTGTTGCCATTGGCTGAACAAGAACTTTATTTTTGACATAGCCCCAGAGGAAGAAGAGTTAGATCGGGCGAACGACCAGGCCAAGGAATGGGTCCCCGACGCCCGATCCAACGATCAGGCAATTGCTTATTCAGTAATGTAACTCAAAAGGAGCTCGTACAGAACTTCAATAGCTTGGAAATTAAACTTTTTGAATTCTTTATTTGTATATCTTGCTTTTTGCTGCACCATAGTTTTTTCATGTTTAAAAATGAAGATCGTTTGTAATCACCCGATATATTTTTTATTTTCACTCGTTCTTGCAAAGTGTAAATGCTGAATGTTGACAAATGCGAACGATTGACAATTATGAAAACTAATTTCTCCGTTTTTTTAATAGCAAAGTCTAAGCCAGTGTGATTTACAAAAATTTCTGAATAAGATAGCTTGTGGAATAGGTGGAGTAATTTTTTATAGTAGTACTTCAATTGTGCCATATTATTCTGCTTACATTATTTTACTGGTATTATATGCTATTAAACTACTAAGTCTTATCATTTATAGTTAAATATTTATACAATTGTAATTGTTAAAAATTAGCCCATAATTACTAGAGATGAGCCGATATATCGGATATCGGCAGAGTTCATATCGGACCATCCCTAATATCAAAGTAATGGGCTATTTCGTAATTCGTATCCAATGTAACGGCGCTTCCAGTTGATCAGCAAAGTTAATGACAATGGAGTTGGATGGGAGACAGTCTTCTGCGTCCCGATTTTGTAGTGACCCGTGGTTTGGATCCCACGTAAAACTATCGGTCCCCTCCATTATATGACCTTTGATGTTACGAAGGTTAAATAACCCAATCATTACATTTACAGTGCAGTAGTCAAAAACTACTAAAGCTTATAACTTTTTCCTCCGTCCTACATTGCCTCTTGGTTTGCCCTGCCTTTGCCACTGCCCATTCCCAGTTCCTCCCTTTTCTGCCCTTCGGACTCCACTCATACTCTTTTTGTTGGGTAACTCCACACCTATACCGAAGGACCCACTTTTCTCCTTTCTCCGCCAAACTGGCCTCCTCGTTTCTCTTCCCCAATTTCCTCGCGTTCTCTCCTTATTCTAGTATCGGCGCGATATGACCTCGGCACTCGAAGCGCCGGTGAAGCACTCTATTCAATTGTATGAAAGGATAGTCTTCCCATTTCAGGCGAAGGGTAGGGGCTGGGAGAATTATCAGGATAAACTAAAGGAATTAGGAAAGTTCTCTTGAAAGCTGTATTAGGGGTGACATGGTTGAACTCGTAAAATGTTTGCAAACATAGATTAGGTAGGTGTAAAAAAAAATTTCATTTGGAATTAATAATAAAACGGAGTAAAAAAAAAATATCGGACAGACGACCTGTAAATTAGATTTTATATTAATATTTGTTGTTTCAGGGTAGTTGATTTTTTGAATGATTTGCCAACTGCACTGGTGAATAGTAGTACGTACAGTACTTTGGATAGCTTTGAGAAGGGACTTGATAAATTTTTCACTAAAGGAAATCTTGCAAATAGTAAGTAGGGTTCATCAATTTCTTGGGGTTTAGTATAAATTTTGAATATCGCAGGAATATTTAAAAAACATTTAAAAAGAATGTTTAGCAGAGCAGGCATATAAACAGTTGAGTATGAGATATTTGCAAAAAATAATATACAACAAATTTCCGCCTTGAAAACAATAACGCTAAAATAATTCGGATCGCCTGAAAATCCGTCACCCCAGCCTTTTTTAGTTAGCTTTATAAGGCTAACTAACGAAAATAATATGACCTAACCTAACCAATCGTCAAGGGCGTATAGTTGACCTAACGACTGGTTAGGTTAAGTCGTGATATTTTCGTTAGTTAGCCTTATAAAGCTAACTAAAAAAGACACGGGTGACGGATCTTCAGGTGATCCAATAATTCCTTTTAAACTTTATAATAACGTGAAAACCAGCAGTTTCTTTAGTGTTTAAAAAAATAATTGTACAGTAGCTGTACAGTGAAGTGGTAAAAATTTTACAGGAAGTGAAGAAAAGTGGTTTTTGTGAAATGTTTGTAATTTGGTAACAAAAAGACTGCGGCAGAGAAGGCTCTCTCTGCTTTAACCGAAGTTAGAGGGATAGTTGACAGAGTATCCAACAACAGGTTCAGATTAATGTGCGTTTACCAGTGGCTTCAAATAGATTCAATTCTTTACCAATATTTTTTATGTCGCACTTCGAGTGAACCTCCTCTTGTTCTGTCTTAACAGCTTTTTCAATAGCCGCATCCAATTTCTTGACCAGTGAAATTTGCTTTGGCGAGAAAGAATAATCGGTACTTTTGCATTATCCTCCAAACACTAATTTTTTTTTATAATGGAAGGAAAATAAAGTACGTTAGCAAAACACTTAATTTTTAATCGTGAAAGGGCATGAAAGCAGTAATATCTCAACCTAACCTAACTTGAAGCCGGCTAACGCCTGCGGCGGGCTGTTTTTTAACCTAACCTAATCCCAACACTAATTTTTTTTATAATGGAAGGAAAATAAAGTACCAAAACCAAACCAACATTATATAACAAAATTAGTGTTGGGAGGATAATGCAAAAGAACCGAATAATCTCGCAGCGACAGCAAACCAATCAATCAGTTTTTTTTTTGTTACATTAAATTTCATTTGGAAAACAGTCACGGGGGCCTATCGAGGTTATCCAAGTCATGAGCTACATCTTATTATAATAAAAGCTAGCAAAACGTCAATCTCAAGTCAGCTAATTAACATACAACTATTTACTACTACAAAAATAGCCTACATAACTTAAGCTAAGAATATACACTATTTACAATTTATTTACGGCGATATCGCATCCGATGTCTTATTTTGGCATCCCAAATTATTCAACCAACCCGTTAAGTCGTTATATTTTCGTTTAAACTAACGAAAATATTAAGACAACCCAACCAATCGTCAAGGGCGTACAGTTGAGCTAACCGGGCAGTCAATTAAAATAAGTAATTTGAAAGTGTTGGAGTGCCATTTATTTTTGGTTGGTTGAATAATTTGGGACGCCAAAATAGAATACTGCCCTATTTACTATCTAAAATCTTGCAAAATGTCAAATCTCAAGTCAGCTAATTAGCATACAACTATTTACTACTACAGAACCCATAAAAAAAACGGTACTGTCCCTATGGAAAAACTATACGCACTCACAACATGGTATCATATGTGGTACATTTATTTCATAATTAAATATAAATTATTAATTAATTGAATTAAATATCTATGCAAAATTGCCTCGGGATTGGCGACATAGCCTATTGGGAATGAAATAATTGAATTGCCATACGTACAAAGAACCTGTATGTATGAATCAGCCTCACATAGCAACAAGAAAACCCAATTTATTGTTTAGTCTACCAAAGAAAAGTAGACTAAACAAAATTTGCTAGAACGGCAAATAATACACGAGAACCAAGGAACGGCTCTCAGGGCTGTTTATTCCAGCGAAGCTTTAAACGGGAAGACGTGTCTTTTTCCCTCAAGTCCTGAGTGAATTCCTTATAATATAAAACCTAATGACTATAAAAGGATAGGCCTATTCCTTCAGGGGTTTATATAGTGACTGCCTATATTAATTACCTTAAGTAAATTCGCCGCGTAACCCCATCGTGGCGGCCCTACACCGAAAATGACCGTCACGCCCTACATCGAAACAAACAAAGACCCAGCAAAAATAAGGTGAGCAATTTCAGTTTTTATTAACATAAGGCTTTCCCAACTCCCGATGCTAGAATTACCGTAATCAATATAAATATAAAGAGGTCCTTTAAAGACCTACATATTTATAACTCTCTAACGAAAAAGCATAGGGCTTTTGTCGGTAACCCTCCACTGACGTCTGTTGGAAATTTCCAACGGATGAGGGCACAGGCAATCAACCCATAGCCCTATATAGTTTTTTCAATGGTGGCCCTGTGTATGGGGAACTAACCCCTCTAAAATTTACACTGACACACGCAGTGGCTAGGCTTAACTCAGTAGGCCTAACCCCAATTTCAACCGTAACCCCACTATAGTTTTTTCATATGGTGGCCTAAGCAACTGGGAACCGATTCCTTTACCTTTACACTAATCGAAAACAAAGGCTTGTTCATTTAACAGGCATAACTTATTTTAGGTCCTAAAAATAATAGGCCCGCAACATTAAGCCTATTTAATAGGTCCTACTCTTCAAATTCAAAACTAAGCCTTGTTAATTTAACAGGCTTAACTCATTTGAGGTCCTATAAAATAATAGGCCCAACAAATAGGCCTATTTAGTAGGCCCACCTAACTTTACCTTACATAATAGGCCTACCTCTTAAAGTAGGCCTTACTCTTTACACTCAAGGCCTATCCTAACTAAAAACATTGTGAATTTTTAATTTAACCTGTGGCGCAGGTTATATAAAAAACTTATTACTGTACAGTAATTTAACTTGCTCAACATCATAAAAATTAAACTCAGAACTTTAACACTAACAACAATTATGGAAGACTTGGACAAAAGGGTAAGAAACCCAGACCAAGAAAACAAAAACACAGACCTTGGGGCTACGGCACCATCTCAAAATCACAAAAAATTAATGAGGAAAAAATCAGCACGTAAAGGTGTCATCACCAAACTGTACAATGATTTCAAACAAAAGGAACCTACAAGATATGATCTTGAAACAACATTAAATTCTATTACTCGTTACAAACAAGAAATTTTCATACTAGATGAAGACATAATTACAGAAATTGATGACACAATTGAACTAACAGATGATGAGTATTCTACTCTCCTACTTGACAATGAAAATTACATTACAAAAATTAACAACTATATTTCTGAAATTCAAAACCAACTTGATGAGTGCAAAAAAGAAGACACATACGAAAGCTTCTTAGAAGCTACAAGAAATGCTTCATTTAGCCCTCCCAATGTGGCTGAGGGCAATGAACTAAAATCAAAATTGCCTACACTTGCAGTACCCACTTTTGAGGGTGACAGAGCCAAATTTCAATCTTTTATTGAAAAATTTCATAGCCTTATAGGTAATAAAAACTACATTACAGATGTTGATAAATTTAGTTATTTAGTGAACTATCTGAAAGGCCCAGCCTTAAGATTAGTGGAATCACTACCAGCCATAGGTACTTCTTATTCTGTAGCAATAGAATTACTTAACAGAAATTACATGAATAAGGATGAAATTATACATGATTTGGCTCTTAAAGTAATGAACATGCGAACCCCAAAAGACAACTATGGTGACCTCTTTGATTTTTACTGTGAGTTTGAATGTCTCATGGGACAACTTAAAAACAATAATTTAAACATTGCAGAAACAGCTTGGATCATTCAAGCTGTTGTTTTTGAAAAGCTCCCTTCTAAAGTCAAAGAGATATTTCATCAGAGGACAACTGACATATACCCTAGCCTTAATAAACTAAGAGAAGATTTCCCAACTGTACTAGCACTTTACAAATCAAGTTACACACTCCCAAAATTTAACACAGAACAAGAAAAAACCAACAATGCAGAAAACCAAAAACCTAACAAAAGATTTCAACACTTACCAGTTACATCAAAACACAACCGCAAAACTCAATTTGCAGAAAATAAAGTGACAGAAAAAGACTCAAAGACTCCTACTCTGCAAAACTTTAATGTAGCTACTTTTGAGTATAATCCCACACCATGCAAATTTTGTTTTAGCAGTGAACATATTCTACAAATTGTCCCAAATACAAAGACTTTACAGCAAGGTCAAAACGTTGTGAACAACTAAACTTATGCAAAAAATGCACTGGATCAGGGCACCAAAAGTCAAATTGCAAATCAAATTTGATATACAATTGTAAGTTTTGCAACAGTTTTGACCATGTTACCCCTATGTGTAATACACACACAGACATTGGAAAAACTGACAAACATTATGAACAAACACCCAAATCAAACCAAAACAAACAGAAACAAACCAAAAATGCTATGAATGGACATATCAGTTCATCTAGCATTAACCACAATTCAAAAATTCTTTTACCAACCACAACTTTGGAAATCCAAAACAAAAGAGGACAAATAGTACAGGTTAGGTGTCTTTTAGATACCTGCTCACAACAAACATTTGTAACTAAACAACTGATAGAAAAATTGGGACTTCAAAACCAACAAGGAGATGAAGATCTCTCTATTTCATCATTTATCAATAAAAACCCAGTACAAGCCAGTTTTAAAACTGCAAATATAACTTTAACTCTTGATGAAACATTTGAAACCCTTAAGGTTGTTGTTGTGGACAAAGTAGAACAAGAAAAAATACAAATAGCTGGGTTAAAACAAGCTTTGCTCCAACTTCAAAATAAATACACGATAGCTGATAAAACCCTTAATGCAGATGTAGTTGATGATATACATATGCTCATGGGGGCTGACTATCTTCATCTGGTCCATAGAGGCATCATTAAAATTGGAGATGGAATAGCCATACAAACTCCCACAGGTATTGCTCTTTTGGGTGACATAACTAAATACCATCTTACTACTGACACAGAAAACACAGAACATGAACAAAATTTACGCAAAACAAAATCACCACAGTCACAAATTTCTGACTATGTGACAAACTCGAACTACAAAAACACTCATAATCCCACATCATTTGAATGAAAATGATTCCACATTGGATGAAGGGTTACAGCAGTTGTGACTATTAGAATCAGTTGGCATAAAGGACAGTACTATTACACATGAAGACCAATTGATGACAGAACAATTTAAGGATACATTACAACACAGAGACAATCAATACTATGTGGAGCTGCCTTGGAAAATACCTTGTCCAGAAATAATGGACAATTTGAAAGTAGCTAAGGCACATCTGTATAAAAATTACAGAAAACTAAAAAATGACAATCTTTTAGAACAATACAACAACATATTCCAGGAACAAATAGAAAGGGGCTTCATTGAAGAAGTTACTGATGAACCCTTTAAAAAACGAGGTTGTCATTATTTAACACACAGGGGAGTTTACAGAGAAGACTCATCCACAACTAAACTAAGAGTAGTATACAACTGTAGTTTAAAAGACACAAATTCTGTTAGTTTAAATGATTGTCTCATGGAAGGCCCAAACCTTGTCTCAGATCTTGTAAAAATTCTCCTTTGCTTCCGTTTAGACAATTATGCAGTACAAAGTGACATAGAAAAAGCATTCCTCTGTATAAATTTGAAGCTTGAGTATGATAAAAATCATCTCAGGTTTTTGTGGTTGAATGATCCACATGACCTTAACAAAGGTTTCAAAACCTACAGATTTAAAGTAATTATTTTTGGAGCAAATTGCTCTCCAAGTATTCTTGCTTTAACAATTAGAAACCACCTAAACTTATTTCAAGAGGATTTAACAGTTCAGTTTTTAAAACAAAACTTTTATGTGGATAACCTCATTGGTTCCACTGTAACTGAAGAGGAATTGCTTGAAATTTACCAAATGTCACAACCCATAATGAAGCAAGGAAATTTTGGATTGAGAGAATGGGTTTCTAATTCTCCTAAATTAAATGAACAAATAACAAAAGACAACAATGGGAACATTGAACCAAACAATTACACGAAAACACTTGGAATGCTTTGGTTTTTAAAACAGAATTCTGAACACGATGACACTCTTTGCACGAAGAGTTATAACTTAAATCCAAATGCCAATACAAAAAGACAAGTGCTTTCAGAATCATCCAAAATTTTTGACCCCATTGGATTATATTTACCAGCAACCATAAGATCCAAAATCCTTTTGCAAGACTTATGGAAAAAGAAAATTGATTGGGATGAACCACTTTCAGTGGAAGACCAACTTCATTGGAAAAAATTAGCCACAGACTTGAACAAAGTTCAAGACATCTACGTACCAAGATGTGCTGGCTACAGATTGAAATCGCAAACACTACACATTTTTACAGATGCCAGCACACAAGCTTATGGGTGTTGTGCCTATTTAACAAGTGAAAATGAAAGTAACTTGGTTTATTCAAAGGCAAAAGTGGCACCCTTAAACCAAAAGAAAACTGTACCACAACTTGAATTATTAGCTGTCTCATTGGGAGTTAAAACAGCAAACTTTCTTTCACAAGTGTATAAAGAAGTTGACATAACAAACATTTACTTATGGACAGACAGTCAAATTTGTCTAACATGGGTGACCAACACAGATACAACTTCTTGCAAAAATATATTTGTGAAAAACAGACTAACAGAAATCAAAACTGCAAACACAAACCTTGGTATCAAATTTAGGTACATAAAAACAAAGAAGAATCCTGCAGACTTTTTGACAAGAGGGCTCTCTTACAAGCTGTTGAAAACAAATAAAATCTGGTATGAAGGGCCCGAATGGCTAACATGTGAGGATCTTTGGCCAGCCAAAGTAGTTAACCTCACACTCAACTCTACAACAACTGAAAAGATCACTGAGGACAAACCTATATTTGACTATCACCTTTATTCAGACCTAAACAAACTCTTGAGAATTACAGTCTATTGCTGCAAGTTTGTCAATAGCTACCTTCTCAAACACTGTCCTCAGAAAGCCTTTTCTAACTTAACAGAAACTGCAACAAAATACTGGCTCAAACAGATACAAGCTTCAGAATTTGACAAGGAGTTGAAGTATCTTAGGTCCAGTAGCACATTAAACAAAGGTATTCCTTCACTTGTCATGGATCTAAATCTGTACCTGGATACAGAGGGTCTGATAAGGTGTAAAGGAAGGCTTAACAAGTCAACTTTGACTTACAACTCTAAGCACCCAATTCTTCTTCCAAGGAGAAATCACTTCACAAAACTCATCATCAGGGATACCCACAACAAAATACACCACATGGGAGTCCCACAAACCCTGACAGAGCTGAGAAAAACTTACTGGCTACCAAAGGGTAGAACTGAAACAAAGAAAATTTTAAACACATGCATTCCTTGTAAACGTATCCATTCACGACCCTTTAAGACCCCAAGCCCTCCAGACCTACCTGTGGAACGAGTAACATTTACTCGGCCATTTGAAACCACGGGTATTGACTACACTGGAGCGGTAAATGTGAGTTTTGGAGACAAAATGGATTCAAAGGAATACAAAGTGTACATTGTACTCTTCACCTGTGCTGCCACACGTGCCATATGTCTAGACATAGTAGAAGATCTGACAGCAGAAGCTTTTATTGCTGCTTTCAGACGATTTTGTGCACACAATTCTGTACCCAAAACTATATGGTCAGACAATGCCACATACTTCAAATCTGGTGAAAGAATTATTCATCAGATTTGTGACAGTGAAACAGTACAAACTCACAGTGGTGGGCACCGTTAACCAAAAAGTTAACTTCGTTAACCGCTAATCCGTTAAGTTAACCGTTAACCGTTAATCCGTTAATTCGTTAAACATGTAACGGAAGTTACCGATAAACCGTTAACGTTAACTTTTATTATAAAAAAAATGAAAAACACAATATATATATAATTTAATTTTCCCTCTTCTTCTCGTTCTCCATTTTGTCCATGAGATGCATGTTGCCCTTCATGAAAATTAGCATATCAAAGTTTTCATCAGACATAAAGGGTTAAGGTGAAAACGCTCCCATTGTAAGACATCAATTGACTTAATTTACGTCATCAAAGTGACATGAGAATTGAAATCTTACCTGATCAGTTTTATGGTTCTTGAACTGTATCAAGGAGACTACTAATAAGGTACTCACAGACATATTATAAATATACATGACTTACTTGACAACGATTATTTTTAAATATTCACTAGCACAAACATGTTGCGCAAGAGACAGACTGCAAACGAAACGAATGTAGTTATTTGTTGTAATTGTTACATATATATTATTGAAAGTGCCTTAAAATGCTCGTGATATTTCTTGAAAGAAGTTGAAACATTCAACTCAAATGGCAAATCTTTCCGCCTGATTTTACAGTCGACCATGTTTTGCTCAAACCAATGCCATAAATAACTACCATATTTGGTAAGACACAAATTGTGGCGACGGAAACAAATATATCGCCTGATTTTGCACTGCGGAAATGGAAATTCGTTCATCACTATTAACAGTGGCGGATTAATTGCGCACCTGCTCAGCACTGAAAATAATAGAAACTTTTAAACGTTTATTTATGAATTTTTTGGGTTAACGGACTTGAGTTAACGGAAGTTAAATGTAACGGAAGTTAATTAGTCCGATAATGATTTTCAAAGTTAACTTAAAAGTTAAATCGTTAACGAAAAAGTTAACTTCGTTAATTAACGATTAACGGATTAACGGTTTGTGCCCAGCTTTGCAAACTCATTTAACCAAACACAACATAACCTGGAAGTACATTCCTGTTAATACACCATGGTATGGTTCAATTTGGGAAAGAAACATACAAACTGTAAAGAACTGCCTTAAAAAGACTATTGGGACAAAACATCTACAACTTTTTGAACTCATGACTATTCTGTCAGAAATTGAAAATGTTGTCAACAACAGACCATTAACTTATGTGGGAGATAGTATTAATGAGCCAGAACCTCTCACACCAAACCACCTAATTAAGGGAGAAACAGTAAACATGTTACCAGAATCTGAACATAACAGTACAGAGGATCCAGATTGGGAAATAGGACACAAAGAACTCAACACAAAATACCAACATTTGACACAAATCAAAACTCAATTTATAACAAAATGGAGAGAAGAATACTTAACAAGTCTTAGAGAAAGACATAAACAATTAACAAAACAAAGTTGGAATGATTCAGTCAAAATTGGGGACATTGTGTTGATACATGACAAGACACCAAGACAACATTGGTCAATGGGAAAAGTCTTGGAACTCAAAACTGGTGAAGCCGAAGTTACCAGGGTTGTAAAACTGAAAACAGCAACTGGTGAGACCACCAGAGATATCACATTACTATATCCTTTGGAGTGTGGGGCTAAATTAGAACCATTACCCCAAAGGATGGATCAGGATACTATTGGGGAGGAATCTCTCAATGTGCCTGATGTAACTCAGACTAAACCAGACAGGCCTCAAAGAAAGACTGCTTTGAAAGCCAGAAAACTTTTACAAGAAAAAATTAAGACTGGTGACTTATAAAACTTACACAAACTGAGCAAAGTTAAAATGCTTAATAACTTTACTTTAATCCCATAAATTTCCTATACCTAAAGGGAGTCAAACTGATTGACATAACTTTAACTAAACTTGAGAAGTTGGCCTCTTGAACTTTCATATTTGAATAGGTCTTGAGTAACCTCTCTCTTCCTAAATTTCTACTTCATTCTTTTGATCCATTTTTTACATGTTTTACACAGTTTGTCAAAAAAAATAAATTTTGAACTATAACATACAAATTTTTCTCCGCCCCCCCCCCCCCCCAGTATATGGAAAAACTATACGCACTCACAACATGGTATCATATGTGGTACATTTATTTCATAATTAAATATAAATTATTAATTAATTGAATTAAATATCTATACAAAATTGCCTCGGGATTGGCGACATAGCCTATTGGGAATGAAATAATTGAATTGCCATACGTACAAAGAACCTATATGTATGAATCAGCCTCACATAGCAACAAGAAAACCCAATTTATTGTTTAGTCTACCAAAGAAATGTAGACTAAACAAAATTTTGCTAGAACGGCAAATAATACACGAGAACCAAGGAACGGCTCTCAGGGCTGTTTATTCGACAGCGAACGCTTTAAACTGGGAAGACGTGTCTAAATTTTCCCTCAAGTTCTGAGTGAATTCCTTATAATATAAAACCTAATGACTATAAAAGGATAGGCCTATTCCTTCAGGGGTTTATATAGTGACTGCCTATATTAATTACCTTAAGTAAATTCGCCGCGTAACCCCATCGTGGCGGCCCTACACCGAAAATGACCGTCACGCCCTACATCGAAACAAACAAAGACCCAGCAAAAATAAGGTGAGGCAATTTCAGTTTTTATTAACATAAGGCTTCCCAACTCCCGACGCTAGAATTACCGTAATCAATATAAATATAAAGAGGTCCTTTAAAGACCTACATATTCATAACTCTCTAACGAAAAAGCATAGGGCTGTTGTCGGTAACCCTCCACTGAAGTCTGTTGGAAATTTCCAACGGATGAGGGCACAGGCAATCAACCCATAGCCCTATATAGTTTTTTCACAGTCCCGTTCAAAACGGTACGTATGGTCAGCCTAATGTGAACACACCTGCAGAGAGCAATATTGCATCTCTCATTTTAGCTTTGAAAATTACACCAAGAATTTCCCAAGAAATAAGTTCACTAATTCACCCGTGGGATTCCGCGTGTTGAATACTAGTAGTGAGGTTAAGTTTAGTGTGTAGTGATAATCTAATGGATGTAAATATAATTAAGGTGTTTTATGACTCGTGAAAAAAGGAAATCTGAGGTTGTGTGTAGCGAAAACAATACTATAAAGGAGTTTTTTATTCGCCATACGAAATTCTAAACATTTAGAATATTCGAAAGTTTAGTTAATATTCCAAGAGCTAGATGGCTTTAATCAGAATTTTAGGTGATTATGGTTTGACAAGCGTATTCTATGTAAAAATGGGTGCTGATTCCAAAAAAAAGCAGTCTCATTGACAGCAATTACGACAAAATGGCCATTTTCGACACTTTTTGGACAATTATGGCCAAAATCAGAGCTTTTCAGAATTTTAGGTGATTATGGTTTATTAACATTTAACAAGAACATTAACAACATTTAATTAATCATCTCCATCATCATCACTGTCATCTTCGTCCTCTGAATCAGTATTGGAAATACTATCATTGTCTTCGTCCTCAACACACTCATCTCCATCTGCGATATCCTCCGGTTCCATGGTCTCAGAAAGCATGGTTGGCATTTGACTGCCGGTAAACCAGACTGGTAGAAAAATTTCATTAACCCCTTTCCAGCCAGGGTCTGTGGGTCGCGTGTTCTCTAGTGGATCTCTTAGATGCGCATGCTTCCAGAGATATGCTGCATAGTTGTACCGAGCTAACTTTTGATCCAGAACATCTTTGCAGGGAGGAAGCATGCCTGCATCAATACCTTTAATTTTCTGTAAAGGAGAGTCTGGGACATTTGGCTTGTACCTTTGCTGGAATATCTTCAGTCTGGTCTCATTCACTGATGAAGTGGTTCCCTGGCTATATAGTGTTTGTGCTTAGTCCTTCACTTGCTTCTAGGCCATCAGAAAGAACTCGGTTTTTCTCAATAATATTAATAGCAATTTCAGTCTCGTATTCTTCTGCAGCATGATATCCTATGCAGTAGGGCGGATCGAAAATGAGGTTTTTAAACTTTTTTTCGAAATTCAAATATGGCTAGTGCGGAAAATATGTGGGTGCTATAGATAATGACTGTGCATAAATATTAGTCCTGCGAAATTATATCTTCAGGTGCCACAAAGCCGTCGAAAAAAGTGAAATATAATGATTTTCTTATATTCTGCATTAGTACAATAACTGAAACTTACTTGTTATTATTATATATTAAGTGTTCCAATTACCAAAATAGTTACTGAATTACGCAGCTCTTAGTTTATTTAGATCAATGTTCTTTTGATTAATGATCTAAATAATCCAGAACTCACCACGAGGAGGTGGCTGCGTGTCGAGCTCCACCCATGCCCTCCCAACCACCCATCCTTGCGCATGTTTTTTTCTATTAACGTTTTATTTAAACTTTATATTCAGCTTTACTTTCGAATGATGGCATTTTTTTACGTGACTGAAGTGTTGATCTTATGAAGCCATCTCGCGCGTTCAATCCAAATACTTTTGATGATGCTTCAGTCACTAATTTTACCATTCTTTCTACTACTTGTGTATGACAAGGGAATTTCTCGAATGGAGGGGTACTCTTGTTTTCTATGAATTCTTCAATCTCATTTTCTGTCAGGTGTCTTGTCACAGGTGGTTCAGTGACAATGCATTTTTGCCAATTAATTAAATCAGTATAATCAGTAGCTTCAAATTGAATAACAGGTACTGTGAAACGCCTCACAACTTTTTCCTTGTTTGTTTGCCTTGCTTTCTTTATTCGCCTCCACGCTAATTCTCTTATGGCGCTGCGGTCATCATGAATCATTGATGCTAGAATATTTTCTGGATTTGCAAAAAATGCATTTCTTTGTATGACAGGGTTTACAATATCCTTTACTTCGTCATTCAGTGTTCTTGTTAGTTCAATAGTTTTGAAAACATGTTTTGAGCCATTGACAAAAGACGTACTTTGCTTAATAGGAAACCACATTGGGATGTAGACCTTCATTATAAAAGAAGCAATGTTCATGAGGTTCTCAGATGGACTTACAGTTGAAACGTATAGACGAAGCAAACGATTTGCTGTAGTCAGCCATCGTGAATGTGCCATTTTGCCTGGACTACGATGAGCAAGATCTGGAGAGCAATATCCCTTTGTTATGGCCTGATGAATATCAATTAGATATTTTTGGTCGGTGCTAAGATCTTCACAGTCTACAGTTGGTTCCTTAGCATCAATCCTTTCAAACTCGACAATAGGAAGACTCTCACAGTTCTCTAATTCCCTGCCAATAGGACCGGTGAATCCGCAGGGGCCAGATGTTTTTCCATCCAGCTTTGCAACTAAATGGCGTAATGGCAATTCATTGGCATGGAGCTGGCACACTAAATGTTGAACTGGCTTCTTCAGCTTCAATTCTATAAGCCTTATAACGCCTCCCTTTTCTCCAGTGTTGACTGCTGCACCATCGCATCCAATGGCAACAAGGTTTTCCAGGTTCATGTCATTATTTCCAATATACTCAAACATTCCTTTACATATTTCTTCAGCTGATCCAGAATTCACAGAATAATGGCCCAAATAATCTGAACCAGGTTCTCTCACTAAAGTGATATGTTCTTCTGTTACCTTCTTCTGATATACTTTGGACTTTTTTTTCTTGGAAGAGTGTAGAATCTTTTCGACCATCAAAATAGATTCCTCTGATTGGGAACTGATTTTGATCTTTCATAATTTCTGATCTCTTCTTTTGTCTTTCTCTTCTGATTTTACTCCTATCCACTACTTCAGATGTATTGTCAATAGAAACTTCTCCAATATCTTGCAATACTGCACTAACAATGAATGCTGCAGCTCGATCTGAAACTGCAGTCCTGTCACAAGCAGTAGCCACTGAAGGTAGATTTGTAGTTTTCCTTTTCTTGAATAATTGTTTTTCAGGTTGTTCGAGCTTTCTCTTCGAGCTAACTGGCTCTGGAAATGTATCGTCTGATATTTCGCCAGATTCACTTTCACTATTTGATGTCGATGATGATAATTCAACATTTGTATCCTGCAATTTCTCCTGTGAAGATTCTTTGGTGAGCCTCACAGCTTCTTTTTGCTTTCTTAGCAACGTAGATGCTTTTTTCTTTGAGTGTAATATCTACTCTATCAATAAACAGTTTTCTTTCACTCCTTTGATCTAAGAGGAACGTCACTTCTTCCTTTGGAACCGTTTTTTCTTTGGGACAAGAACATTGTGTTAGTACTTTGCACTTGCACGCTGCAATGTCAAAAAGTTTCGTGTGTGCTTCTTTTTTGAACATATCAATCTTTGCTTTGTAAGCTTCAGAATTTTTTCTGCTTTGGTATGGCTTCATAATGACACGATACTTTTCGTGGTAGCTTCTGAACATTGTTTCAATTCGCCTGTCTGACAGAATTGGGACGGAAGCACTTTCCAAAATTGTTTTCAATTTATCAACAACTTGTTCTAATATTTGAGATATTGAAGGATCTTTATTAGTATTCTGTTTCAAATCGTTTCTTACAAACAAGTAATATTTAAAAACTCCTTCGTATATAGGAAGATTCCTGTGCCACAAATCTTCCCCCATACCAAACATGGGGCACTCTGACATGGGCGCCCGCAGGATTTTTTCCAAGGGGGGGCAAAATTTAATGTATTAATAGGTAGGGACCGGAGCAAGCAAAAAACTTTTGACCCCTTAGGAACCAGCAGGTTAATTCTAAGCAAGTTTAGTGTTTCATTTTCTGTAATGGAAAATGCAAATATATATTGTATGTACATACAATGCACATGATAACAATCATTTATTTTATTTATAAAAGAAACATGATAGAATGAAGAAAAAAGCACACTGAAGTAAATGTTGTGCCTAATTTGAAAACGGTGTTTCGAGCATCACCTACACTGCTCATTTGAATAGGAATTGTAGTCGTCTGCGGTCACTACCAAAATTATGAACAACCTTTTCCATAAAATCAGTTTTGTTGGAGTTGATTTTCTCCCGGTGAACAAATAAAAAGGTAGCAACCTTTTATCATGCACACAAATAAAATTTTTCACCCTTTAGGAGGCAGTTGGATACTTTTCAGCAAGTTTAGGATATAAATATTTTCTTAGAAAATATTTAATATATTTTCTTGGCATTTCCAGGGGGAGGCAAGCGCCCCCCCTTGCCCCTACCTGCGGGCGCCCATGGGCACTCAGTTGAGGCCCTGGTTGATTTTGCACAAACTCGAGACATTTTGAAAGTATACAAATCTGAAAAAGAAAGAGCTAATATCAATTATACGTAATTTCAGTTAATAGTACATGGCAAACTTAGGGCAACACAATACAGAAATGCAAAATATATAAGAAATATAGTTTAGACTATCTGAGTAACGCCAACAACAGAACACCCACCTGCTACGAGAGCGACAGCTACACTGAACCGAGGTACTCACGTGACAGCTGAGTGAGCTGACTATAGAAAACTGTTTTTAGAGAATAGAAACTTTTTTTAAAGGTTGACTGAGCTATTTTTATACAAGTGTGAATAAATTCTTGTCTATTGTGCATCGTGGACTATTCTGTAATTATTGGTTAAAATCTGCTTTTTTCAATTTTTTTCAATATTGAAGGTCATTGTGGCACCTGAAGATATTAATGTTATGATTTTAAATTTATACCAGCTTATTTCCTCACTACTCCACACATTTTCCACACTAGCCAATTTGAAAATTCGAAAAATGAGTTTTTCACTCCGCCCTACTATGCAGTGGCCAAAGTGATTAATAACTTCTTGAATCTTCCTGGAACCAGTAATACTCTTTAAACCCATGCCCAGCAGCATGTGTTTAGATGGCTTCACTGTTCCACCAGTAGCTTTGTAGATATCATCTTCAGCTGATGATTCAATATACCGCTCCACTCTCTGACTGGCTTCATCTTTTGTTCCAGTGTACAGAATCCTATACAACTCTAATATTTCAGCATGTATATTTGGACACTGACCATCATGGATTGCTTCTACTGTAATAGGCTTTGGGAGTTTATTCTCACTGAGCTTCTTGATCTTCTCTCTGAGGAACAAAGCTACATTCTTAATTTCCTTGGCCATAGCATCCTTTGCAATAGAGAGAGAGAGAGGTACCCTGTTTGCTGTCTTGATCAACTTGAAGCTTGCTGCCATAGTGTTCTGAGATTTTGGACAAAAGATGGTATGGATCAGAGGTAGACTCCTCGAATTATCATCCTCTGAGAAATTCAATGAAGGTTTTATTGATATCAACCAATTTCTGGGAAGCTTCTTTCAGAAAGATCTCAAACTCTATATATGTAAGTAATCTTAAGAAAGCAGATTCTCGTCCCTTTGTGTACGTTGCACCTTGTTGTTTGGCCAGAGCCTTAGCAGCCATGGAAATATACCTTTTCCTGCATGTCTTACGGTACTTGACCTCCTTCGCTATGAAGTCAATGTGTTTATATTCACGAAGAAAGTCTGTGTCTTTCAGTTGCCTTGCAGCATTTATAATACTGTCCTGTGCTTGTGTAGTCTCACATGGAGATAGTATTTCAAAACCACTGGGGAAATGCTTGCGGTCCGGACCATTGCAGAAAATACAGTTCCTTCCCAGCCACTAGTGGCTTCTTCACCATAGATCTTGTTTTAAGAATGTTTTCATCGGAACATGTTTTCTTTTCCTTTGACTGTATCTGATAAGCGGTAAATTTACTGTAACAGCCATTGTGAAAGCCATAATGAGGCAGTGGTTCAGCGTTAAAATTAATGGCTTCACATATAGCAAGGTATTTAGAACTCGTCTGATATTGCTTTCTGGCTTCAGCTGTGTCCCAGGCTTTTTCCCACGTTTGTTTAGTAAATGGAGCCACTGCATCACCATCATGTTCTGCATCACTCGCATGCAGCACACACCACAAAGGCACATCCACACCGTCATCCATCTGCAAAAAAAAACATTAGTCAGTGTGCCACTCATTGGGTCATGATTTATGGTTACCCTAAGAGGTAGATGGCTTTAATTAGAATTTTAAGTAATCTTAATTTGATAAGCCTATTAAAACGTCTCCAAAATGGCCATTTTGTCGTAGCTGGGGTCAATAAGACTGCTTTTTTTTTAGAATCAGCACCCATTTTTACATAGAATACGTTTGTCAAACCATAATCATCTAAAATTCTGAAAATCTCTGATTTTGGCTATAATTGGCCAAAAAGTGTCCAAAATGGCCATTTTGTCGTAGCTGAGGTCAATAAGACTGCTTTTTTTGGAATCAGCACTTTTTTTTACATAGAATAGGCTTGTCAAACTAAGATCACCTAAAATTCCGATTAAAGCCATCTACCTCTTAGGGTATAAAGTTTCCGAGGCTTCACGAAAAGAACGCGTTTGCTAAATTTCGTCTAAACTTTCGTCAGTTGATGTTAGTAAACAAACAGAATGGTATATGGAAGCTCTGAACATTCGGGTATATTTTATTTAATAATTAGGCAAAACACTAGCCTATGCCACAGGCCATTGCTAGGCTTATTTGTAGTGTTTTTAAGCCTAGGTTATCAAACTTACCATATAAATAGTCCTGAAAGTCTGGAGAAGACACTTTTCAAAAAGCCTACTTAAGCCTAAATCACTTAAACTACTTACTCTTTTAAAAATTAATATGCATCTAATTTTATTTATACTTGCAATTGTTGTGCAGCTTGCTCCATAATTAACATTAGTTAACAGTGCTGACTTAACTAGACACTCAGTAATCGTTACTTTTTTGAGTAATTGTAAGGGTAATTCGTTACATTTTCTGGCCAAGTAATTGTAACTTCTACCAGTTACTTTTTCTGTGAGAGCAAAATTTTAGTAGTTACTTTTTTTTTTACAAACTTTCCTCATTATACATATTGTGCATAGTGCATGTTTATTGATAACATATATTTAATGCTAATATGATAAAATTTGATTATTTGTTAAAACTTAAATCGTAATCAATTTAAAACAAATGAACAGTCTTGGTAAGTATCACTTGTTAGGGAAAGTATTTGGATCAATGAAAGAAAGCCACCCCCAAAAGTTTCTAGTAAACATTGCCACCCCACAAAATCACTAAAGTAAAGAATGTAAGTAAAAACACCTTCATGAGGAATTGTTTATTATTTATTACTTTATGCCCTTGATGATTGGTTAGGTTAAGTCATGATATTTTCATTTAAACTAACTAAAATATCACAACTTAACCTAACCTAACCTAACCTAAGTAACCTACCTACCTAAATAACTTACAGATCAATGAAAGAAAGCCACCCCCGAATTGTGTCAATGAAAGAAAGCCACCCCCGACCCGTATGGGGGTGGCTTTCTTTCATTAATCCAAGTATTTTATCAAGATCAGATACTCACTAAAACTAGAAAAAATGTAAAAAATAACTTGTGAAGTAACTAGTTACTTTATTAAAACAGCAACTAGTAACGAGTTACCAAAAAAGTAACTTGCAACACTGGTTATTTATTAATACATCTTTGTCATGTTATCGTATGAAAAAAATTTCATACAATACGGCCCTAGGTTACAGTCTATTTCTTTATAAACCAAACCCTGCAAAACTTTATCATGTGCCGGAAATCATTACGAAATTCTAAAAGTTTAAACAATATCTAACGTTTCATGAGAAAACAGAACTCTATTTTGCTAAAAATTTAAGAAGTTTAGTAACTTTTTGCCGAATAGAAAACGCCTTAATTATTCTTGCTTATTTTGGTAAAAAAGAAAACTTTTTTAGGCTTTAATTTATACAAAGGAATACAAAGGACACTGAGGTCACGTGTGTGTGTGTGTGTGTGTTATATATATATATATATATATATATGCATTTAACTGCAATGACCACGCAGTATATAAATGAATAGAAACGACGTAAATAAGGAGCGTCTCTGCACACGGGGAAGAGAAATAACGAATAAATGAAAAGTGAGGCGAACCGCCCGGGAATCGAACCCAGGGCCTTCCAATTGCCGGTTGGATGCGCTACCATTACACCACGGACCTCGATCAATCATAAATCGAAATTCTCCTACATAGGGCAGAAACCAATGCCCTGAGAGGGCACCATCGCAAATCGTGAATATGTGCATTTAACTGCAATGACCACGCAGTATATAAATGAATAGAAACGACGTAAATAAGGAGCGTCTCTGCACACGGGGAAGAGAAATAACGAATAAATGAAAAATGAGGCGAACCGCCCGGGAATCGAACCCAGGGCCTTCCAATTGCCGGTTGGATGCGCTACCATTACACCACGGACCTCGATCAATCATAAATCGAAATTCTCCTACATAGGGCAGAAACCAATGCCCTGAGAGGGCGTGGTCATTGCAGTTAAATGCACATATTCACGATTTGCGAGGGTGCCCTCTCAGGGCATTGGTTTCTGCCCTATGTAGGAGAATTTCGATTTATGATTGATCGAGGTCCGTGGTGTAATGGTAGCGCATCCAACCGGCAATTGGAAGGCCCTGGGTTCGATTCCCGGGCGGTTCGCCTCATTTTTCATTTATTCGTTATTTTCTTCCCCGTGTGCAGAGACGCTCCTTATTTACGTCGTTTCTATTCATTTATATACTGCGTGGTCATTGCAGTTAAATGCACATATTCACGATTTGCGAGGGTGCCCTCTCAGGGCATTGGTTTCTGCCCTATGTAGGAGAATTTCGATTTATGATTGATCGAGGTCCGTGGTGTAATGGTGTAGCGCATCCAACCGGCAATTGGAAGGCCCTGGGTTCGATTCCCGGGCGGTTCGCCTCATTTTTCATTTATTCGTTATTTCTCTTCCCGTGTGCAGAGACGCTCCTTATTTACGTCGTTTCTATTCATTTATATACTGCGTGGTCATTGCAGTTAAATGCACATATTCACGATTTGCGAGGGTGCCCTCTCAGGGCATTGGTTTCTGCCCTATGTAGGAGAATTTCGATTTATGATTGATCGAGGTCCGTGGTGTAATGGTAGCGCATCCAACCGGCAATTGGAAGGCCCTGGGTTCGATTCCCGGGCGGTTCGCCTCATTTTTCATTTATTCGTTATTTCTCTTCCCCGTGTGCAGAGACGCTCCTTAGTTACGTCGTTTCTATTCATATATATATATTATATATATTATATATATATATTGCTTTATCTGATGATCTAACACAGTGGTCGGCGAACATTTTGGGTATTACCCCAAAATATATTTGAAGACGTAATCAGGACGTAAATTCGTAATATTCTAAAATTTAGAATAACGCCACATTTATGTAACAAAATAAAATAAAAATATACGAAAAAAATATCAGCACAAAGTGCCTCTCATACCGCACGCATTACCCCCAAAAGTTTTAAATTTACCCCCATTTGGGTAATTTACCCCTGTTCCCCGACCACTGAATTCTAACAGAAGTATCTGAAATATTAAGAGCTCAGTACGAATCATCTTTCGGTATCCCAAAAACTGACAAATTGATATGCGATAAAAACGCGTTCTTTGAAGAAGAACTACAAGAGGAAAGTATAACGGATTTCGACGGATGATATAACACAAGCCATAGGGAAACTAAAAACACACTCAGCGACAGGACCGGATAAATGAAATGCCACACTGATCAAAAACTGCAACAATGCAATCGCTGAGCCCCTATACTGGATATGGAGACGATCACTAGACACGGGAGAAATACCGGGCATCCTGAAGAGCGCGAACATAGCCCCAATATATAAAGGAGATCGATCCGAGGCCAAGAACTATAGGCCAGTGTCACTTACAGCTCATCTCACTAAAATATTTGAAAGAATAGTTAGACAGAAAATCTATGACTTTTTGGAAACTCTGAAAAAATTCAATGATAACCAACATGGGTTTCGGTCAGGCAGATCATGCCTATTACAACTAATGGAACAATACAACAATATTATTGATTCACTTGAAAGTAATGAAAACTATGATGTTCTATACACAGACTTTGCTAAAGCGTTCGACAAGTGTGACCATGGAATCATAATACATAAACTGAAATATATGGGAATAACAGGAAAAGTAGGGAAATGGATATATAATTTCCTTAGTGAGCGGCGGCAAGTCGTTACAGTACAAAGAGTATCTTCTTCAGAATCAGAGGTCCTCAGCTTAGTACAGTACAAGGAACAGTATTAGCTCCACTATTCATAATCATGCTAACTGACATAGATGAGGACGTTACCAGAGACAGTACAGCAGTGGCGGCTCGTGACTAAAAATTCTAGGGGTGCTGTCTCTAAGAATGGGTTGAAATAATTACTGAAATAAAAGGATGAGCATTGAGCAATGAATAAAAGTTTCAAAAGTTATTGAAAAAGTTATTCAGTGAGCTCATCCTTATATTGTTCTTGATTATTTCAATTGTAAATAAAAAATTTAGGGGTACTGCAGTTCCGCAGTGCCTACCGACGAGCCGCCACTGCAGCACAGTAACATCATTTGCGGATGACATAAAGATCAGTAGAAATATAAGAAACCCAGAGGATATAGGATCTCTACAAACCGACATAAACAGAATCTACAAGTGGGCGGAAGACAACAATATGAAGTTTAACACCAAGAAATTTCAGCTGTTACGGTACGGAAAAAGAGAAGACCTAAAATCTATGGAATATTATACCCGAAATGGACAGGAAATTCAGAGAAATTCCAGAGCAAAAGATTTAGGGGTTGTAATGACAGATGATGCGAAATTTGAAACACAAAATAAGATAGCAGTAAACAGAGCAAAGAGAATAACGGGACAGATATTGAGAACCTTTAAACGAAGGGATAGGAATGTAATGATTCCTCTACTGAAAACACTGATCATACCCAAATTGGAATACTGCTCGGTCCTAACATCCCCATATAAAAAAAAAGACATTAGACAGCTGGAAGGGATCCAGAGAAGCTTCACAGCCAAGATCAACGGATGCAGAGAACTAAATTACTGGGAAAGGTTACGCGAACTAGACCTATATTCACTGGAAAGGAGAAGAGAGAGATACACCATTATTTACACTTGGAAAATAATGGAGAAACCATTCCCTAATCTTACTCTAAACCCTATAACTCCCCAAACAACTGTGGAAAGTAGAAACGGTAGATTGTGTCGTATTCCCAAATTGAAGGCGAGACAGGGAACATCCTTAACCCTGAAAGAAAATAGTTTTGTTGTGAGAGGACCAAAACTGTTTAATCAGCTGCCCAAAGACCTAAGAAACACAAAGGGAGTTGCAGTGGACATCTTCAAAAGAAGACTAGACGCCTGGCTCAGAACAATCCCCGGTGAGCCGGGCGTACCTGGCTATGTGAGGTGAAGAGCACAAGAAACCAACTCTACTTCACCAGGCCAACTCGTACCTAAAGAGAGCGGTACATATCTCGGCGAGGCAGTGAGTGGGTGATGTTACTGTGCTGGGGGCAGTAGACTAGGGGAATGAGTAAGGGTCAGTCGCTGGATAGTGGGTAGGAGGGGTACAGTTTTAGATGCGATGGAGCAGATGGGAGTGAGTAAGGAAGAAGAGAATCGCTTCCGTTGAAAAGTGGGGCCGTCGGCGAGTATGGATCGTAGCCGGTGGGTATGGGATTTCGGCCGAGAGAGGGAAACACCTGCGACGAAGAGCAGACAACTTTGTGCATTCCACCAGGAGTGTATGACAGTGATAGGGGTATGGCAGGTAGGGCAAAGCGGGGCTGGCGATTTCGCCATAAGGTGTCCGTGGGTGATGCGGGTGTGGCCTAGGCGGAGACGGGCTAGGATTACTTCTTTATGGCGGGACCGGTGGAATGAGGAGGCCCAGTATCCTATTCGTTTGATCGTGTGGAGTTTATTTTGTGTGGCCTGGTCCCATTCCCGCTGCCATATGGAGCGGAAGTGGGAGCGGAAAGTCGGGAAGAAGTCGGAGAAAGGGAGGGGTCGGGAGGAGGCCGGCAGTGAGCAGGCCGTCTTTGCTGTGCGTCCGCCGCCTCGTTACCCTGGATGCCGACATGAGCCGGGACCCAGCAGAAGGCGATTGTCTTGTGTTGGAGGTCGTTAAAGTGGAAGGTTTGCTGGATGGTACAGACGAGCGGGTGGGGAGTTAAATCTTTCAGGGAGAGAGTGCACTTTGGAATCCGAATAAATGACGAAGAGCTGGCAGAGTGGGTGCGCACAATATCGAGGGCCTCCGTAATGGCGAAAAGTTCCGCCGAAAAAACGGAGGCCTCGCGGGGCAGGCCGACGCCCCGGGAAAGCGGCTGGGACAGAATCACCGCTGAGGAGGCCACACCGGCTTCCGAGCGGGAACCATCCGTGTAAATGGCGACTGCGTCCGGGTGTTGGGTTGCGTGTTCGCGGAAGAGTGACCTGTATATCATGGCGCTCGTGGTAGTCTTCGGTAGGGTACACAGATCTTTGCAAAACTTGATAGGGGTGAGGATCCAGGGGGTAGATGCTGAATGAAATGGGGATAACTGAGGGGGCGGGCATGTTGAAAAGATCAAGGAAAGAGCGGACCGCTTCAGTGAAGTGCCAGCTCCGTCCCTGAGGTGGTAGTTCTGAAACCACCGTGCCCAGAAGCGAAGAAGGTAGCCTCTGTGCACGGAGGTATGTCCTCATGAGGAGAAGACCCCGTCGGAGGGCGAGAGGGAGATGATCGCATTCCACATGGAGGCTGGAGGCTGGGGAGGAGCGGAAGGCACCGGTGGCGAGGCGGAGGCCTCTATTAAGTACCGGGTCCAGGATACGGAGGCGGGCGTGGAGGCTGAACCGTAAACTGCACTACCATAGTCCAGCTTCGACTGCACTATGGAAGTGTAAAGGCGAAGAAGAGAGCGTCGATCTGCACCCCATGTGGTGTGAGAGAGGTGATCCAGGAGAGCGAGGGGGCGTCGAAGGGATTGCTTTAGGTGCTTGAGATGGGGAACCCAATTGAGCCGTCGGTCTAGGGTCATGCCCAGAAAACGCGTGGAGGGTACCACCTCAAGAGGCCTGCCGTATAATGTGACAGAGGGTAGAGGAAGGGCTGTGGGTCTTCTTCTACTGAAGACCATACACTTGGACTTAGGGATGGAGAGGCGGAAACCCACCGACGTCGCCCACCTTTCCACCCGGTAGATGGCGAGCTGCATCTGTCGTTGAACACAGACGGTTCTCGCCCTGCGAAGTAGATTGCAAGGTCATCCGCGTAAATGGAAGAGCGGATGGTGGGTGGAAGGCATTGTGAGACCGTGTTCATCACGACGGAGAAGCAGAGAACACTGAGGATGCTTCCCTGTGGGACCCCGTCCTCCTGCACAAAGGTGTCAGAGAGGACTGAGCCCACCCGGACTTAAAGGCTCCCAGATGTCGGAGCTGACCGAGGATCATTGCTCGACGGGGGTGTCATAGGCCTTCTGGATGTAAAAAAAATTGACAGTACGAACTGTCCATTGTCGAAGGCATCCTGTATGTCTCGGCTGAGAAGCAGGAGGGGATCAGTGGTGGAGCGGAATTGTCTGAAGCCGGACTGGGTAGACGGAATTGTTATGTTCAAGGACGAACGATAATCGCGTAGCAACCATTTTTCGAGGATCTTGCAGGCACAACACGTCAGGGCGATTGGTCTGTAGTTTGTGGGGTCCAGGGAATCTTTGCCGGGTTTGGGGATAGGGATGACGTGGGCCTCCTTCCACCTAGAGGGGAAGGCGCCCTCTATCCATATGCGATTGTATAGTCCAGCAGGAAAATTTGTAAGGTAGAGTGGATGTGCTGGAGCATGCCGTACGGAATACCGTCCGGACCGGGACAAGGGGATCGTCGAGAGGCCAGTGCCGCCTGTAGTTCACGCATGGTAAACAATCGGTTGTAGGTGCTGTCTATGGACGGTGGAGAGGGGCTATCGTCAGGGGCGGGTACGGAATTGGCTGTAGAGGAAGAAACGGCGGCGAAGGTAGAAGCAAGGTGGTCTGCCACCGACTTGGGTTCACATAGGAGTCCGTCGTTAGTCCGGAGGACCGGGGGTCGGGAGGGGACATGTCGCCTCTCGACCCCGCATTCCAGATGGTAGCCGAAGGTGTGTTGGCGGTGATGCCGGACACAAAGGCACGCCAAGAGGTTCGGCGCGCTGTCTTCATTGTGCGGCGGGCGATGGCCCTGACCCGCTGCATCTCCGTGCGATGGATGGGGAGTCGCGTCCGGTAGAAGCGCCGAGTTGCCTTCTTCTTGGCGCGCACGGCCTCCGCGCACTCCGGGGTCCACCAAGGCACCCGTCGGGCGCGGGGTAGGCGGAGGATTGTGGTACGCTAGTGCTTGCGGCCGCTAGAACGACGGACTCGAAGTAAGCGATGCACTCGTCGATGGATGGGAAGTGGGCAGTTGTAAGGGTGGTATATGTGTTGTCGCGGAAGCGGGCCCAATTCGCGTTGGTAGTAACCCACCTTACCGGTACCCGAACAGTCTGGTCGGGTCGATTAAGGGTGAGTTGAATGGGGAGATGGTCACTTCCATGGTCCTCTCGGAGGACTTGCCACGTGAAGTCTAGGAGGGCATCAGTTGAAACGAGGGACAGGTCTATACAGGATGGAGTGCAGGTGGTGGCATGGTAAAGTAGGAGAGCCATGTTGAGGCACTCGAAGGAGAGTTCGGTCATGACGGATATCAGGGTTGGGGCCATATAGGTGGTGTGTGTCGCCCCACAAGGGGTGGCGACTATTGAAATCGCCCAGTAGTAGGAAGGGCCTGGGAGTTGTTCCACGACTTCCACCAGGTCGTCGCGGGAGACTTGAGCGTGTGGGGGGGGGGGTAGATTGAGCCGGACGGCAGTCACCTGTAGCGGGGACCGGATGGAGAGTTGTAGAAGGGGACTGCGTGGTGTACGAGGATGGCAGCTCCCCTTCGAGTGCAGGTAGGAGGCGGGGTGGCGTGCAAAAATAACCAGTAGGGCAGGGCATGGGCCTGGTCCCCAGGATTAGCTCCTGGAGACAGACACACACCGGACGGGAAGTGGCAAGAGGTAAGGCCTTCATATTTGCGAATATTCCTCGACAGTTCCAGTGGACTATTGTGGTTTTCGGGGGATCCATTAGTTGATGAAGGGGGATGGGTAAAGGTGTAGGTGCTAGGAGGTTGGAGTGTGAAGGGAGATCGGAGTTCGCGAAATTGAAGGCTTGGTCGGGAGCATGGCTGGCTATCTACCGTTCACCAGGGAAGGAATCGGTCGGCCTGTCGAACCCCGCGGAGGTGCGGGGATCGAGTCGGCCGAGCGAGACCGGAGGCGTGGATCACGGCAGGCAGAGGAACATCGTGGGCTGAGGGTCGGATGTTTGACGGGCTTCTATGGTCGGCCAGGAGGGGGCACGTACCCCAAAAGTGGCGCTACCCCGCCTGTCCGGGGTCTCACGGCGGACTAGGTGGTGAGGGGTACCAAAAGGACCGGGCGGGTGGGAGGGAGGGCGTACAGGGTAGCTGACAAGGAGGGGGCCGGGGATGTTGGGGGGTAGGTACGATGGGGGTGGAAGGAGGTGAATCAGAGTGGTCTCGTGGAGGGGTGGAGAAAATGGCACCAGGAGGCAAGGGCAGATCCATAAGACTCGTGGGCTGGGCGCGGCCGAGCTTCCCTCGGTCACACCGTGCAGCTGCGCCAGGGCCCATCCAGGATCCTCGGGGAGAGGATATTGTTCGGACTGGGTCCGTCGTCCGGGGCGGGTCGTGGATTCAGCCACTATTGTCAGAGTCTGTGGGGGTAGAGTGGTGGGACTTCTGCGATGGGGAGAAATGGACATAGTAGACGTGGTGGGCAGTGTGAGGGTCCGAGCCGTCTTCTTGGTCCTAGGGGAAGAGGGAGAGAGACGTTGGAAGGCCGGAGGGTCCGGTGACACACTCCGGCGTCTCCGCCTCGACGGCTTGCTCCGGGCGGCAGGTTCGGGCGTGTGCAGGGGGTACTGGGAAGGCGGGGTTTGAGGTGGATGGGACCTGGGTGTCCTGGCCCCAGACACCTGGGGGATTCGTGGCAGGTGAGGTGCGGGAAGAGGAGGAATGGTAGGGGGACAGGAAACCATCGGGTCCTGCGAGGGTTTTCTTTGAGGGGAACAGGGAGCAATGGCTTGGGGGGGTTTCGGCGGCAGGCCAGGGCGGCGTGCCGAGATGATAGAGCCAAGAGCAGCGGCATAGGACACCCCCGGCCTCACCTCCCGACTCCGCACCCTGTCGCGTGCCTCACGGGGGCTAAGGAAGTCCGTCACCTGTAGGCCTCGGACCTCCTTCTCGAACTTGAAGAAAAGGCATTCTCGGGATGAAGAGGGGTGTGCGCCTTCACAGTTGGAGCATTTGGGTGTGTTGGAGCACCTGTCAGGGTGAGCGAGTCGTCCACAGTGAACACACAATTGATGCGGCTGTCGACAAGCGGAGCTAACGTGTCCGAATTTATTGCATTTGAAGCAACGGGTCGGGTCTGGGACGTATGGGCGGATAGAAAACTCGCATGAGGCGCGGTCTCCCATACCCCATCCCTGTCGGGATGTGAAACGATAGATCTGAGTGACTCCTTGGGGTGCGAGGTCCCCCAGGAGCTCGTTCACTGCGACCGACAATAGGCGGGTGGCGTAAATAGTGCCCTGACTCTGGTTCAGGCGAGGGTGTGGGGAAACGGACACCGAGCATCCGAGGACCTCAGTGACGGAGAGTAGGGCTTTCGTCTCTGCGGCTGAGCGCGATTTTACGAGGAGGGAGCCATCCCTCTGTGGGTGTACGTCATAGCGGCTGGAGTTGCTGTGGGTTCGGATCGCCTGGAACGTCCGTTCAGAGTTGTTCGGGAGGGACCCAGATGTAGGCCGAATCACCAGGAATTTGTGGATGCTTGGGAGGGAAAGGGAGGCTGTAGAGTCGAAATGGACTGGGATATTCAACGGTCGATAGGACGGCCGTGAATGCCGGCTCCCCCGTCCGCCGCGAGGCTCTCTCCGTGGGGAGGTGGGCTGACGGCGGGTGAGGGGGGCATATGGGGAGGGCAAGAAGCCAGGTTGTGGGGGCAAGTCCTCGGTGGAACTTGACAACTTGACTTGCCCGAAGGTGGCTGAAGTGGGCTAGGGCGAGACCCCTGCTCCAGAGAGTGTAGGTCCAAGGGCGTAGTCGAGGGACGGACTGGGGTCGGCAACGGAAAAAGAGAGTGCAAGCGTTCCGCTTCCACAGGGGGGTCAACCCCCATTAGGTTGCGGTCTTCCAGTGGTAAAGGACTCGAGGGCCTGGTTGCCCACCACCCGAGTGTTGAGAGAAGGAATAGTCCGGGAATGAGAAGCAGTAGTCGTAGGCCGAGGGGGAGAAGTGTCCATAGCAAAGCAAAAAAGAACTTCATCCCCCGCGCGCATCCAGCCACCACCGACTCCAACAAGGGAAAGGCGAAGTGTGGGCACACTTGGTCCCACCGCCGATAGATGTCACGCAGGGGAGATACGCCCGCACCCAGTCCCTGTGCCTGAAAGGCGGCCACTCTCATCCAACGCGCGGTGAAAAGTGGCAGGGACAGGGTTTGGGTTTGGTTGGAAAGCGACAAGGGTGCAGGGCAACCATCTCCCACACCCAAGGGCCAAGGAAAGGGTCAAAATCAAGGTCCAAAGAACAACGCCAAAAAAAAAACAGGGAGAAGCCAGAAAGAATGGGTTAAAGGAGAAAGAAAGAAAAAGAAGCAGGAGATCAGCCGGGTCCCCAAACGGGCCCAATGGTCCACGAGGGCAGAGAAAGCCCTTACACCGAAGAAAGGTGTATTCCCACATTCGCCACAGAGGGACGCGCCCTATCGCTCCGGACAAAGCAAAGGGATATATATATATATATATATATATATATATATATATACTGTATATATGTTAACCCCCCCTTTATGGCCCTTTGTCGGTTCGGATTCGAAGGGGGTTCTAGTTAGGGAGGCAAGCAACGGATATTTCTTCTGATACTTTTCTTCTATAATTTTCTAATTCTTTCTCTGATACTTTATAACTTTTCGACGTTACTAAGTTCCTCTGACGATTTCCCAACTCGAGGGGGAAAATAAAAAGTTTCTCTTACTGTAAATTTACTTCTTAAAAATATACAGGTACTGCTCTGAATTTACAGGGGTAGAGGTTCGACCTCCCTCCACGCAGCGAGGCTGCTAACCAGGGGAGTCTCTTAGCAGTCCAAGGCAGAGTCTCGTAATGAAGTGTCCTTCATTTTACAAATACATGTATAAAATATGCCTGAATGGGGGATGGCAGTTGGAGGTTAAGTTTCCCCCCTTTTAAACACGATCAGGTGTTTGAAAGTTTCCAAATAAAAATAAAAAAAAAAAATAAAAATAAAAACTAATCTTATTTTTTTTTGCCACGTCTTCATTTCTGAAGGCGATATCATTTTTGTTTGGGTTTATTACAATTATGATTGCGATTATGGATTACTTCCCATTCGCTTATGATTGTCCCTTACAATTCTATTAAAGTACATTCTTACATTATATATAAAGTCATTACATTCAATTATAGTTTCATTGAAGTACATTACGTCGTTACCATTCTTACAGTGTTTTTATATATATATATGGTTAGATTATATGGTTAGATTATATGGTTAGATTATATGGTTAGATTATATGGTCAGATTATATATGGTTATTATATATATGGTTATTAGTACAACACAAGTACATGAGACATGACAAGATAATTTATATACAACATAATATGTTATATTACATTATATGTTATAGATTTGGATCAGAGCGAAAGATGTTTATCTTAGAAACGTTCGGTTCTGCTGATTCGCAAATTTGAGCATTTAACTACTGTAAGCCTAATGAATGCCTTGAAGGTTCAACGCACTTAAAAAAAATAATAATAAAAAAAAATATATGTGGACGTATTTTACATGTACATAATCCAATGGGTTGTGTGCGTAATACAGAGACGCGTAAAATATGGACTGATAGGTTGATAGGTATCAGTAGACAATAGGTAGGAAACAACATAACTAATGATGTATAGAGAATGAAGTTTCTTTTTTTCTTTTTATTATTATTCTTATTATTATTATTATTATTAAGGAATTTACCATACATTCAATACGGAAGATGTCCAAATACTAAACACGTGATTCAGTGTTCAAGGTATGGAAAACGTGAAGAGAATTAAGTTACTTTATGACGTCATAGTTATTGAATTTGTACGTATAATACAAAGCATTATTAGGAAGATTTACAAGAACGAATTAGAGGCAAAGAGTTATATGTAATGTGTATGCATAATCTAGGGACGAGGGTGAGATGCAAGACAATCATAATTAATTAATAACTTCTATAACAAATAAAAATGGATACGACTAAACCATAGGTATGGTAGATCGTAGGGTTTTGACACGATCAAAGATAGGAAGCCACAAGCAAAATTATTATCCAAACTCGCGTTAAGCGATTTTGGTTCTTATGTAAAAATGAATATTGATTATTCATTTCATTTTTACATTGCTCTCCCCTTTTAAAAAAAAACGATATTTATACAATAATCTAATAGGGTACCATTAATACAATACAAATGAGAAAATAACATCCTAACTACTTCAAGTTAGATGACGACTTTTTTTCTTTACATTACAAATTTTTATACAGAGCAAGTGAGTTATAATATAATAAAAAAAATTCAAAGATTAATACTTCAATTTTAGACAAACAATTACGCTAGACAAAGAAAGATATTGTTAAATTTTTTTACAAAATTTTTATTTTTCTGTGGGAAAAAATTATGTACATAATGAATAGTAGGTAAAAGGAAAAAAATATAAATTATTTTCCAAAGTTACCCTGATCGTGCAGTCTATAACTAATTTTATTGACTATTGTAGGTAAAAATCGAATTACGTAATGGATGATGTATAGACCTGTGGTCTAGTGTGTATTTGTGTGTATTAGATACAAAGTGTGTATCATAACTTTGAGGGACAGACTAGCGGAAAGGATTCTTAAATTAACTGAATAAATGCCTGAGCAAAAATTTATATATAGTAAGCAAAAAGGCTTAGGACTATATAAATAGCAGAGTTAGCACCTACACGCTATGAAATAGTTTGTGATATCGAATGATTTTAGAATAAGGTTTGTATATATAGTATATATAGTGTGCATACATACGTGTGTATGTGTAGAGATTTGGAAGGTTTTTGAATTAACAAAGTTTAAAAATAATGTATAATAATTTAAGATGGGTTTTAGGGTTATAAAATCTTTTGAGTCAATTATTGTTGTTATTATTATTATTATCATTATTATTATAAAATCCTTTAAGTTCAAGGTCGTATTTAAGTATTTAATTAAATCAGTTCCACGTATTAAGGTAATACAAAGAAATGTACTTAGAGGACTTACAATTGATGAAAGTAAATCTCACGGTTTAAAAATTGAATTTTTGAAGATGGAATTAAATTCGACGTAACATTCCTAGCTATATATGAACTATATAAACATTAACCAGAAGTATCGGTACGATATAATTGAATTAAGAAAATTAAGAATACAAATTAACAATAGAAACCAATTTATGCATTTTAGTGAGCTAAACATAATTTTATAATATTCTTAAAAATAAAAGTAAATCGAACCTTAGATGAGTTTCGGCCAAGAATAAAAAGTGTTATTGAAATGGAAGGAAAGCATTTCGAACAATCTTTTCTTTTAATAATTTCAGGTAAATTTTACATTAAAAATTATTTTTTATATACTAAAAAAAAATATTAAAAAGGTTTAATAATTTTTTGCATGTTAAGTAGAAAAATCATACTCTTTCGTTGAATGTTGATAGAATTTGAATTATTTGATATTTTAGTCTGAAAACTTGTTTGCATATGATAAATACATATGTTTTATTGTGTAGAAGTTTATTAAAATTAAATGACAAAAAAGAATAAACACAACTGAAATTTAGGGCCATGTGCGGTCCTACGGGTAAATTTCCCGACCATACAGAGCAAGATAAATTAGGTACATTATCGATTAATTATTACACTATTTCTGTCATCATATAATCGCAATAATTATAAAACTCGTTACCAACATTTGTAAAAACGGTTTTGGTTGCCAACAATAAAATATGTCATTTTACCTATATTTTTATACGCAACAATGGCATGAAAAAGAGAAAAGACAAATCGGTCCATTTCCTTCTTACAACAAAACAAAGAAAGGTTAACTAAAGACGCAACCCGGTCAATTCAGGTTGAATTAAATTCTCTTTACATTTTCTTAAATTAAATTCTCTTAACTTACAAAGAAAAAGTTGAATTCAATTGACTGCATTGAAATGACTTGGGACTTAAAAACTAACTTCTTCAAAACTAACTTCTTCAAAACTAACTTCTTCAAAACTAACTTCTTCAAAACTAACTTCTTCAAAACTAACTTCTTCAAAACTGGCTTCTTCAAAACTGGGGCGGTTGTCCCTCTTGGATGCAACCTATTGACTTGACCTCTTATCAAGTATTTCTATAAATCTCTGGGGCGGTTGTCCCTTTTGGCGCAACCTTCTGACTTGACCTCTTATCAAGTATTTCTACAAATCTCTGGGGCGGTTGTCCCTTTTGGCGCAACCTTCTGACTTGACCTCTTATCAAGTATTTCTACAAATCTCTGGGGCGGTTGTCCCTTTTGGCGCAACCTTCTGACTTGACCTCTTATCAAATATTTCTATAAATCTCTGGGGCGGTTGTCCCTTTTGGCGCAACCTACTGACTTGACCTCTTGTCAAGTATTTCTATAAATCTCTGGGGCGGTTGTCCATCTTGGCGCAACCTTCTGACTTGACCTCTTATCAAGTATTTCTATAAATCTCTGGGGCGGTTGTCCCTTTTGGCGCAACCTTCTGACTTGACCTCTTATCAAGTATTTCCATAAATCTCTGGGGCGGTTGTCCCTTTTGGCGCAACCTTCTGACTTGACCTCTTATCAAGTATTTCTATGAATCTCTGGGGCGGTTGTCCATCTTGGCGCAACCTTCTGACTTGACCTCTTATCAAGTATTCTGAAACTATCTGACTTGAATGCTTGTCAAGTATTCTGAACTGTAACTTGAACTCTTATCAAGTATTCTTGAAACTTAACTGTCTAACTTGAACGCTTGTCAAGTATTCTGAAACTTAAACTATCTAACTTGAACGCTTGTCAAGTATCTTTATAAATCTCTGGGGTTTGGTTATCCCTTTTGGATGCAACCAACTGAAAACTGATTTGCAACTTATTTGCGAAAACTGACCTTGCAACTTCTTTGCAACGAAAACTGACTTCAAAACTGACTTGCACAACTTCTTTGCAACGAAAACTGACTTCAAAACTGACTTGCAACTTCTTTGCAACGAAAACGGACTTCAAAACTGACTTGCAACTTCTTTGCAACGAAAACTGACTTCAAATATCTCTCTAAATCTATAAACTCTCTATAAACACCTCTCTCTTAATTTGCAAGTCAATTCAATTCCGTAATTGAAAAATTTGCAAACAAAATATAAAATGTAAACGACATTTCACTCTAATGTACACGAAGGTACGATACTATTATGTTTGATACATAAAATAAAATATTCTATACTGAATATAACAGTGAAAATAACTCTACAATTAACTCTCTCTTGAAATTAACTCTCTCTTGAAATTAACTCTCTCTTGAAATTAACTCTCTCTTGAAATTAACTCTCTCTTGAAATTAACTCTCTCTTGAAATTAACTCTCTCTTGAAATTAACTCTCTTGAAATTAACTCTCTCTTGAAATAACTCTCTCTTGAAATTAACTCTCTCTTAAATTAACTCTCTCTTGAAATTAACTCTCTCTTGAAATTAACTCTCTGTTACAATTAACTCTCTTTTGAAATTAACTCTGTTACAATTAACTCTTACAATTAACTCTGTTACAATTAACTCTCTGTTACACTAAGGAAAATGTATCACTAGTGTCTGAAGTGTTCACTGTGTTTCTTGTAAATTCTGACTTAATACTCTTATTAACTGTTAATAATACTGACTTTTCAAGTGTTTATAAATTACTTAAGAAAACAAAATGTACTTAACAAAATTTTCTATGGGGAAATCCTTGAGACGTGTCCTGAAGACGTCTTGTTGGCTACTTCTTCTTGGATGAAAACTAGGCGTGAAGAACTTGGAGTCGTGACACACCGGTCAAGGGTGGATGTTACGAACTAGAAGTCGTGACACGCCGGTCAAATGGTTTTATCCTGATAAATCTTCTTTTATAAATCTTCTTTTATAAGTCTTCTTTTATAAGTCTTCTTCTTTTATAATCTTCTTCTTTTATAAATCTTCTTCTTTTATAAATCTTCTTCTTTTATAAATCTTCTCTTTTATAAATCTTCTTCTTATAAATCTTCTTCTTATCCTGGTAAAGGGTCGCCAGCTCTTAGACCCTTCCTTCTTCTATGTGTTTATCCTGGCTATAGGGTCGCCAACTGTTAACCCCCCCTTTATGGCCCTTTGTCGGTTCGGATTCGAAGGGGGTTCTAGTTAGGGAGGCAAGCAACGGATATTTCTTCTGATACTTTTCTTCTATAATTTTCTAATTCTTTCTCTGATACTTTATAACTTTTCGACGTTACTAAGTTCCTCTGACGATTTCCCAACTCGAGGGGGAAAATAAAAAGTTTCTCTTACTGTAAATTTACTTCTTAAAAATACAGGTACTGCTCTGAATTTACAGGGGTAGAGGTTCGACCTCCCTCCCCGCAGCGAGGCTGCTAACCAGGGGAGTCTCTTAGCAGTCCAAGGCAGAGTCTCGTAATGAAGTGTCCTTCATTTTACAAATACATGTATAAAATATGCCTGAATGTTGGGGGATGGCAGTTGGAGGTTAAGTTTCCCCCCTTTTAAACACGATCAGGTGTTTGAAAGTTTCCAAATAAAAATAAAAAAAAAATAAATAAAAATAAAAACTAATCTTTTTTTTTTTGCCACGTCTTCATTTCTGAAGGCGATATCATTTTTGTTTGGGTTTATTACAATTATGATTGCGATTATGGATTACTTCCCATTCGCTTATGATTGTCCCTTACAATTCTATTAAAGTACATTCTTACATTATATATAAAGTCATTACATTCAATTATAGTTTCATTGAAGTACATTACGTCGTTACCATTCTTACAGTGTTTTATATATATATATGGTTAGATTATATGGTTAGATTATGTTAGGTTAGATTATATGGTCAGATTATATATGGTTACTATATATATGGTTATTAGTACAACACAAGTACATGAGACATGACAAGATAATTTATATACAACATAATATGTTATATTACATTATATGTTATAGATTTGGATCAGAGCGAAAGATGTTTATCTTAGAAACGTTCGGTTCTGCTGATTCGCAAATTTGAGCATTTAACTACTGTAAGCCTAATGAATGCCTTGAAGGTTCAACGCACTTAAAAAAAATAATAATAAAAAAAAATATATGTGGACGTATTTTACATGTACATAATCCGATGGGTTGTGTGCGTAATACAGAGACGCGTAAAATATGGACTGATAGGTTGATAGGTATCAGTAGACAATAGGTAGGAAACAACATAACTAATGATGTATAGAGAATGAAGTTTCTTTTTTTCTTTTTATTATTATTCTTATTATTATTATTATATTAAGGAATTTACCATACATTCAATACGGAAGATGTCCAAATACTAAACACGTGATTCAGTGTTCAAGGTATGGAAAACGTGAAGAGAATTAAGTTACTTTATGACGTCATAGTTATTGAATTTGTACGTATAATACAAAGCATTATTAGGAAGATTTACAAGAACGAATTAGAGGCAAAGAGTTATATGTAATGTGTATGCATAATCTAGGGACGAGGGTGAGATGCAAGACAATCATAATTAATTAATAACTTCTATAACAAATAAAAATGGATACGACTAAACCATAGGTATGGTAGATCGTAGGGTTTTGACACGATCAAAGATAGGAAGCCACAAGCAAAATTATTATCCAAACTCGCGTTAAGCGATTTTGGTTCTTATGTAAAAATGAATATTGATTATTCATTTCATTTTTACATTGCTCTCCCCTTTTAAAAAAAAACGATATTTATACAATAATCTAATAGGGTACCATTAATACAATACAAATGAGAAAATAACTACTTCAAGTTAGATGACGACTTTTTTTCTTTACATTACAAATTTTTATACAGAGCAAGTGAGTTATAATATAATAAAAAAAATTCAAAGATTAATACTTCAATTTTAGACAAACAATTACGCTAGACAAAGAAAGATATTGTTAAATTTTTTACAAAATTTTTTTTTTCTGTGGGAAAAAATTATGTACATAATGATAGTAGGTAAAAGGAAAAAAAATAAATTATTTTCCAAAGTTACCCTGATCGTGCAGTCTATAACTAATTTTATTGACTATTGTAGGTAAAAAATCGAATTACGTAATGGATGATGTATAGACCTGTGGTCTAGTGTGTATTTGTGTGTATTAGATACAAAGTGTGTATCATAACTTTGAGGGACAGACTAGCGGAAAGGATTCTTAAATTAACTGAATAAATGCCTGAGCAAAAATTTATATAGTAAGCAAAAAGGCTTAGGACTATATAAATAGCAGAGTTAGCACCTACACGCTATGAAATAGTTTGTGATATCGAATGATTTTAGAATAAGGTTTGTATATAGTATATATAGTGTGCATACATACGTGTGTATGTGTAGAGATTTGGAAGGTTTTTGAATTAACAAAGTTTAAAAATAATGTATAATAATTTAAGATGGGTTTTAGGGTTATAAAATCTTTTGAGTCAATTATTGTTGTTATTATTATTATTATCATTATTATTATAAAATCCTTTAAGTTCAAGGTCGTATTTAAGTATTTAATTAAATCAGTTCCACGTATTAAGGTAATACAAAGAAATGTACTTAGAGGACTTACAATTGATGAAAGTAAATCTCACGGTTTAAAAATTGAATTTTTGAAGATGGAATTAAATTCGACGTAACATTCCTAGCTATATATGAACTATATAAACATTAACCAGAAGTATCGGTACGATATAATTGAATTAAGAAAATTAAGAATACAAATTAACAATAGAAACCAATTTATGCATTTTAGTGAGCTAAACATAATTTTATAATATTCTTAAAAATAAAAGTAAATCGAACCTTAGATGAGTTTCGGCCAAGAATAAAAAGTGTTATTGAAATGGAAGGAAAGCATTTCGAACAATCTTTTCTTTTAATAATTTCAGGTAAATTTTACATTAAAAATTATTTTTTATATACTAAAAAAAAATATTAAAAAGGTTTAATAATTTTTTGCATGTTAAGTAGAAAAATCATACTCTTTCGTTGAATGTTGATAGAATTTGAATTATTTGATATTTTAGTCTGAAAACTTGTTTGCATATGATAAATACATATGTTTTATTGTGTAGAAGTTTATTAAAATTAAATGACAAAAAAGAATAAACACAACTGAAATTTAGGGCCATGTGCGGTCCTACGGGTAAATTTCCCGACCATACAGAGCAAGATAAATTAGGTACATTATCGATTAATTATTACACTATTTCTGTCATCATATAATCGCAATAATTATAAAACTCGTTACCAACATTTGTAAAAACGGTTTTGGTTGCCAACAATAAAATATGTCATTTTACCTATATATTTTTATACGCAACAATGGCATGAAAAAGAGAAAAGACAAATCGGTCCATTTCCTTCTTACAACAAAACAAAGAAAGGTTAACTAAAGACGCAACCCGGTCAATTCAGGTTGAATTAAATTCTCTTTACATTTTCTTAAATTAAATTCTCTTAACTTACAAAGAAAAAGTTGAATTCAATTGACTGCATTGAAATGACTTGGGACTTAAAAACTAACTTCTTCAAAACTAACTTCTTCAAAACTAACTTCTTCAAAACTAACTTCTTCAAAACTAACTTCTTCAAAACTAACTTCTTCAAAACTAACTTCTTCAAACTGGCTTCTTCAAAACTGGGGCGGTTGTCCCTCTTGGATGCAATCTATTGACTTGACCTCTTATCAAGTATTTCTATAAATCTCTGGGGCGGTTGTCCCTTTTGGCGCAACCTTCTGACTTGACCTCTTATCAAGTATTTCTACAAATCTCTGGGGCGGTTGTCCCTTTTGGCGCAACCTTCTGACTTCACCTCTTATCAAGTATTTCTATAAATCTCTGGGGCGGTTGTCCCTTTTGGCGCAACCTTCTGACTTGACCTCTTATCAAGTATTTCTACAAATCTCTGGGGCGGTTGTCCCTTTTGGCGCAACCTTCTGACTTGACCTCTTATCAAATATTTCTATAAATCTCTGGGGCGGTTGTCCCTTTTGGCGCAACCTACTGACTTGACCTCTTGTCAAGTATTTCTATAAATCTCTGGGGCGGTTGTCCATCTTGGCGCAACCTTCTGACTTGACCTCTTATCAAGTATTTCTATAAATCTCTGGGGCGGTTGTCCCTTTTGGCGCAACCTTCTGACTTGACCTCTTATCAAGTATTTCCATAAATCTCTGGGGCGGTTGTCCCTTTTGGCGCAACCTTCTGACTTGACCTCTTATCAAGTATTTCTATGAATCTCTGGGGCGGTTGTCCATCTTGGCGCAACCTTCTGACTTGACCTCTTATCAAGTATTCTGAAACTATCTGACTTGAATGCTTGTCAAGTATTCTGAACTGTAACTTGAACTCTTATCAAGTATTCTTGAAACTTAACTGTCTAACTTGAACGCTTGTCAAGTATTCTGAAACTTAAACTATCTAACTTGAACGCTTGTCAAGTATCTTTATAAATCTCTGGGGTTTGGTTATCCCTTTTGGATGCAACCAACTGAAAACTGATTTGCAACTTATTTGCAACGAAAACTGACTTGCAACTTCTTTGCAACGAAAACTGACTTCAAAACTGACTTGCAACTTTTGCAACGAAAACTGACTTCAAAACTGACTTGCAACTTTTGCAACGAAACGACTTCAAAACTTACTTGCAACGAAAACGACTTCAAACTGACTTGCAACTTCTTTGCAACGAAAACTGACTTCAAATATCTCTCTAAATCTATAAACTCTCTATAACACTCTCTCTTAATTTGCAAGTCAATTCAATTCTAATTGAAAAATTTGCAAACAAAAATATAAAATGTAAACGACATTTCACTCTAATGTACACGAAGGTACGATACTATTATGTTTGATACATAAAATAAAATTATTCTATACTGAATATAACAGTGAAAATAACTCTCAATTAACTCTCTCTTGAAATTAACTCTCTCTCTCTTGAAATTAACTCTCTCTTGAAATTAACTCTCTCTTGAAATTAACTCTCTCTTGAAATTAACTCTCTCTTGAAATTAACTCTCTTGAAATTAACTCTCTCTTGAAATTAACTCTCTTTTGAAATTAACTCTCTTTGAAATTAACTCTCTTTGAAATTAACTCTCTTTGAAATTAACTCTCTTTAAATTAACTCTCTTTTGAAATTAACTCTCTTTTAAATTAACTCTGTTAAATTAACTCTGTTAAATTAACTCTCTGTTACACTAAGAAAATGTATCACTAGTGTCTGAAGTGTTCACTGTGTTTCTTGTAAATTCTGACTTAATACTCATTATTAACTGTTAATAATACTGACTTTTCAAGTGTTTATAAATTACTTAAGAAAACAAAATGTACTTAACAAAATTTCTATGGGAAATCCTTGAGACGTGTCCTGAAGACGTCTTGTTGGCTACTTCTTCTTGGATGAAAACTAGGCGTGAAGAACTTGGAGTCGTGACACACCGGTCAAGGGTGGATGTTACGAACTAGAAGTCGTGACACGCCGGTCAAATGGTTTTATCCTGATAAATCTTCTTTTATAAGTCTTCTTTTATAAGTCTTCTTTTTATAAGTCTTCTTCTTTTATAAATCTTCTTCTTTTATAAATCTTCTTCTTTTATAAATCTTCTTCTTTTATAAATCTTCTTCTTTTTATCTTCTTCTTTTACTTCTTCTTATCCTGGTAAAGGGTCGCCAGCTCTTAGACCCTTCCTTCTTCTATGTGTTTATCCTGGCTATAGGGTCGCCACTGTTAACCCCCCCTTTATGGCCCTTTGTCGGTTCGGATTCGAAGGGGGTTCTAGTTAGGGAGGCAAGCAACGGATATTTCTTCTGATACTTTTCTTCTATAATTTTCTAATTCTTTCTCTGATACTTTATAACTTTTCGACTTTACTAAGTTCCTCTGACGATAGCCCAACTCGAGGGGGAAAATAAAAAGTTTCTCTTACTGTAAATTTACTTCTTAAAAATATACAGGTACTGCTCTGAATTTACAGGGGTAGAGGTTCGACCTCCCTCCCAGCGAGGCTGCTAACCAGGGGAGTCTCTTAGCAGTCCAAGGCAGAGTCTCGTAATGAAGTGTCCTTCATTTTACAAATACATGTATAAAATATGCCTGAATGTTGGGGGATGGCAGTTGGAGGTTAAGTTTCCCCCCTTTTAAACACGATCAGGTGTTTGAAAGTTTCCAAATAAAAATAAAAAAAAAATAAATAAAAATAAAAACTAATCTTTTTTTTTTTGCCACGTCTTCATTTCTGAAGGCGATATCATTTTTGTTTGGGTTTATTACAATTATGATTGCGATTATGGATTACTTCCCATTCGCTTATGATTGTCCCTTACAATTCTTAAAGTACATTCTTACATTATATATAAAGTCATTACATTCAATTATAGTTTCATTGAAGTACATTACGTCGTTACCATTCTTACAGTGTTTTTATATATATATATGGTTAGATTATATGGTTAGATTATATGGTTAGATTATATGGTATATAGATTATATGGTCAGATTATATATGGTTTATATATATGGTTATTAGTACAACACAAGTACATGAGACATGACAAGATAATTTATATACAACATAATATGTTATATTACATTATATGTTATAGATTTGGATCAGAGCGAAAGATGTTTATCTTAGAAACGTTCGGTTCTGCTGATTCGCAAATTTGAGCATTTAACTACTGTAAGCCTAATGAATGCCTTGAGGTTGAACGCACTTAAAAAAAAAATAATAAAAAAAATATATGTGGACGTATTTTACATGTACATAATCCAATGGGTTGTGTGCGTAATATAGAGACGCGTAAAATATGGACTGATAGGTTGATAGGTATCAGTAGACAATAGGTAGGAAACAACATAACTAATGATGTATAGAGAATGAAGTTTCTTTTTTCTTTTTATTATTATTTTATTATTATTATTATTATTAAGGAATTTACCATACATTCAATACGGAAGATGTCCAAATACTAAACACGTGATTCAGTGTTCAAGGTATGGAAAAACGTGAAGAGAATTAAGTTACTTTATGACGTCATAGTTATTGAATTTTTACGTATAATACAAAGCATTATTAGGAAGATTTACAAGAACGAATAGAGGCAAAGAGTTATATGTAATGTGTATGCATAATCTAGGGACGAGGGTGAGATGCAAGACAATCATAATAATTAATAACTTCTATAACAATAAAATGGATACGACTAAACCATAGGTATGGTAAGATCGTAGGGTTTTGACACGATCAAAAGATAGGAAGCCCCAAGCAAAATTATTATCCAAACTCGCGTTAAGCGATTTTGGGCTTCTTATGTAAAATGAATATGATTATTCATTTCATTTTTAACATTGCTTCCCCTTTTAAAAAAAAACGATATTTATACAATAATCTAATAGGGTACCATTAATACAATACAAATGAGAAAATAACCATCCTAACTACTTCAAGTTAGATGACGACTTTTTCTTTACATTACAAATTTTTATACAGAGCAAGTGATTATAATATAATAAAAAATCAAAGATTAATACTTCAATTTTAGACAAACAATTACGCTAGACAAAGAAATATTGTTAAAATTTTTTTACAAAATTTTTATTTTTCTGTGGAAAAAATTATGTACATAATGACATAGTAGTAAAAGGAAAAAAATAAAATTATTTTCCAAGTTACCCTGATCGTGCAGTCTATAAACTAATTATTGACTATGTAGGTAAAAAATCGAATTACGTAAGGATGATGTATAGACCTGTGGTCTAGTGGGTATTTGTGTGTATTAGATACAAAGTGTGTATCATAACTTGAGGGACAGACTAGCGGAAAGGATTCTTAAATTAACTGAATAAATGCCTGAGCAAAAATTTATATATAGTAAGCAAAAAGGCTTAGGACTATATAAATAGCAGAGTTAGCACCTACACGCTATGAAAATAGTTTGTGATATCGAATGATTTTAGAATAAGGTTTGTATATATAGTATATATAGTGTGCACATACATACGTGTGTATGTGTAGAGATTTGGAAGGTTTTTGAATTAACAAAGTTTAAAAATAATGTATAATAATTTAAAGATGGGTTTTAGGGAGTTATAAAATCTTTTGAGTCAATTATGTGTTATATTATTATTATCATTATTATTATTAAAATCCTTTAAGTTCAAGGTCGTATTTAAGTATTTAATTAAATCAGTTCCACGTATTAAGGTAATACAAAGAAATGTACTTAGAGGACTTACAATTGATGAAAGTAATCTCACGGTTTAAAAATTGAATTTTTGAAGATGGAATTAAATTCGACGTAACATTCCTAGCTATATATGAACTATATAAACATTAACCAGAAGTATCGGTACGATAATTGAATTAAGAAAAGTTAAGAATAGAAAATTAAACAATAGAAACAATTATGCATTTTATGAGCTAAACATAATTTTATAATATTCTTAAAATAAAAGTAAATCGAACCTTAGGAGTTTCGGGCCAAGAATAAAAAGTGTTATTGAAATGGAAGGAAAGCATTTCGAACAATCTTTTCTTTTAATAATTCAGGTAAATTTTACATTAAAAATTATTTTTTATATTACTAAAAAAAAATTAAAAAGGTTTAATAATTTTTTGCATGTTAAGTAGAAAAATCATACTCTTTCGTTGAATGTTGATAGAATTTGAATTATTTGATATTTTAGTCTGAAAACTTGTTTGCATATGATAAATACATTGTTTTATTGTGTAGAAGTTTATTAAAATTAAATGACAAAAAAGAATAAACACAACTGAAATTTAGGGCCATGTGCGGTCCTACGGGTAAATTTCCCGACCATACAGAGCAAGATAAATTAGGTACATTATCGATTAATATTACACTTTCTGTCATCATATAATCGCAATAATTATAAAACTCGTTACCAACATTTGTAAAAACGGTTTTGGTTGCCAACAATAAAATATGTCATTTTACCTATATATTTTATACGCAACAATGGCATGAAAAAGAGAAAAGACAAATCGGTCCATTTCCTTCTTACAACAAAACAAAGAAAGGTAACTAAAGACGCAACCCGGTCAATTCAGGTTGAATTAAAATTCTCTTTACATTTTCTTAAATTAAATTCTCTTAACTTACAAAGAAAAAGTTGAATTCATTGACTGCATTGAAATGACTTGGGACTTAAAAACTAACTTCTTCAAAACTAACTTCTTCAAAACTAACTTCTTCAAACTAACTTCTTCAAAACTAACTTCTTCAAAACTAACTTCTTCAAAACTAACTTCTTCAAAACTGGCTTCTTCAAAACTGGGGCGGTTGTCCTCTTGGATGCAATCTATTGACTTGACTCTTATCAAGTATTTCTATAAATCTCTGGGCGGTTTGTCCCTTTTGGCGCAACCTTCTGACTTGACCTCTTATCAAGTATTTCTACAAATCTCTGGGCGGTTGTCCCTTTTGGCGCAACCTTCTGACTTGACCTCTTATCAAGTATTTCTATAAATCTCTGGGGCGGTGTCCCTTTTGGCGCAACCTTCTGACTTGACTCTTATCAAGTATTTCTACAAATCTGGGGCGGTTGTCCTTTTGGCGCAACCTTCTGACTTGACCTCTTATCAAATATTTCTATAAATCTCTGGGGCGGTTGTCCTTTTGGCGCAACCTACTGACTTGACCTCTTGTCAAGTATTTCTATAAATCTCTGGGGCGGTTGTCCATCTTGGCGCAACCTTCTGACTTGACTCTTATCAAGTATTTCTATAAATCTCTGGGCGGTTGTCCCCTTTTGGCGCAACTTCTTGACTTGACCTCTTATCAAGTATTTCCATAAATCTCTGGGCGGTTGTCCCTTTTGGCGCAACCTTCTGACTTGACCTCTTATCAAGTATTTCTATGAATCTCTGGGGGCGGTTGTCCATCTTGGCGCAACCTTCTGACTTGACCTCTTATCAAGTATCTGAAACTATCTGACTTGAATGCTTGTCAGTATTCTGAACTGTAACTTGAACTCTTATCAAGTATTCTTGAAACTTACTGTCTAACTTGGAACGCTTGTCAAGTATTCTGAAACTTAAACTATCTAACTTGAACGCTTGTCAAGTATCTTTATAAATCTCTGGGTTTGGTTATCCCTTTTGGATGCAACCAACTGAAAACTGATTTGCAACTTATTTTGCAACGAAAACTGACTTGCAACTTCTTTGCAACGAAAACTGACTTCAAAACTGACTTGCAACTTCTTTGCAACGAAAACTGACTTCAAAACTGACTTGCAACTTCTTTGCAACGAAAACGGACTTCAAAACTGACTTGCAACTTCTTTGCAACGAAAACTGACTTCAAATATCTCTCTAAATCTATAAACTCTCTATAAACACACTCTCTCTTAATTTGCAAGTCAATTCAATTCGTAATTGAAAAAATTTGCAAACAAAAATATAAAATGTAAACGACATTTCACTCTAATGTACACGAAGGTACGATACTATTATGTTTGATACATAAAATAAAATTATTCTATACTGAATATAACAGTGAAAATAACTCTACAATTAACTCTCTCTTGAAATTAACTCTCTCTTGAAATTAACTCTCTCTTGAAATTAACTCTCTCTTGAAATTAACTCTCTCTTGAAATTAACTCTCTCTTGAAATTAACTCTCTCTTGAAATTAACTCTCTTTGAAATTAACTCTCTCTTGAAATTAACTCTCTCTTGAAATTAACTCTCTCTTGAAATTAACTCTCTCTTGAAATTAACTCTCTTGAAATTAACTCTCTGAAATTAACTCTCTTTTGAAATTAACTTTTTGAAATTAACTCTTTAAATTAACTCTGTTAAATTAACTCTCTGTTACACTAAGAAAATGTATCACTAGTGTCTGAAGTGTTCACTGTGTTTCTTGTAAATTCTGACTTAATACTCATTATTAACTGTTAATAATACTGACTTTTCAAGTGTTTATAAATTACTTAAGAAAACAAAATGTACTTAACAAAATTTTCTATGGGGAAATCCTTGAGACGTGTCCTGAAGACGTCTTGTTGGCTACTTCTTCTTGGATGAAAACTAGGCGTGAAGAACTTGGAGTCGTGACACACCGGTCAAGGGTGGATGTTACGAACTAGAAGTCGTGACACGCCGGTCAAATGGTTTTATCCTGATAATCTTCTTTTATAAATCTTCTTTTATAAGTCTTCTTTTATAAGTCTTCTTCTTTTATAATCTTCTTCTTTTATAAATCTTCTTCTTTTATAAATCTTCTTCTTTTATAAATCTTCTTCTTTTATAAATCTTCTTTTATAAATCTTCTTCTTATCCTGGTAAAGGGTCGCCAGCTCTTAGACCCTTCCTTCTTCTATGTGTTTATCCTGGCTATAGGGTCGCCAACTGTTAACCCCCCCTTTATGGCCCTTTGTCGGTTCGGATTCGAAGGGGGTTCTAGTTAGGGAGGCAAGCAACGGATATTTCTTCTGATACTTTTCTTCTATAATTTTCTAATTCTTTCTCTGATACTTTATAACTTTTCGACTTTACTAAGTTCCTCTGACGATCCCAACTCGAGGGGGAAATAAAAAGTTTCTCTTACTGTAAATTTACTTCTTAAAAATATACAGGTACTGCTCTGAATTTACAGGGGTAGAGGTTCGACCTCCCTCCCCGCAGCGAGGCTGCTAACCAGGGGAGTCTCTTAGCAGTCCAAGGCAGAGTCTCGTAATGAAGTGTCCTTCATTTTACAAATACATGTATAAAATATGCCTGAATGTTGGGGGATGGCAGTTGGAGGTTAAGTTTCCCCCCTTTTAAACACGATCAGGTGTTTGAAAGTTTCCAAATAAAAATAAAAAAAAAATAAATAAAAATAAAAACTAATCTTTTTTTTTTTGCCACGTCTTCATTTCTGAAGGCGATATCATTTTTGTTTGGGTTTATTACAATTATGATTGCGATTATGGATTACTTCCCATTCGCTTATGATTGTCCCTTACAATTCTATTAAAGTACATTCTTACATTATATATAAAGTCATTACATTCAATTATAGTTTCATTGAAGTACATTACGTCGTTACCATTCTTACAGTGTTTTTATATATATATATGGTTAGATTATATGGTTAGATTATATGGTTAGATTATATGGTAGATATATGGTCAGATTATATATGGTTATTATATATATGGTTATTAGTACAACACAAGTACATGAGACATGACAAGATAATTTATATACAACATAATATGTTATATTACATTATATGTTATAGATTTGGATCAGAGCGAAAGATGTTTATCTTAGAAACGTTCGGTTCTGCTGATTCGCGAATTTGAGCATTTAACTACTGTAAGCCTAATGAATGCCTTGAAGGTTGAACGCACTTAAAAAAAAATAATAAAAAAAAATATATGTGGACGTATTTTACATGTACATAATCCAATGGGTTGTGTGCGTAATATAGAGACGCGTAAAATATGGACTGATAGGTTGATAGGTATCAGTAGACAATAGGTAGGAAACAACATAACTAATGATGTATAGAGAATGAAGTTTCTTTTTTTCTTTTTTATTATTCTTATTATTATTATTATTATTATTAAGGAATTTACCATACATTCAATACGGAAGATGTCCAAATACTAAACACGTGATTCAGTGTTCAAGGTATGGAAAACGTGAAGAGAATTAAGTTACTTTATGACGTCATAGTTATTGAATTTGTACGTATAATACAAAGCATTATTAGGAAGATTTACAAGAACGAATTAGAGGCAAAGAGTTATATAATGTGTATGCATAATCTAGGGACGAGGGTGAGATGCAAGACAATCATAATTAATTAATAACTTCTATAACAAATAAAAATGGATACGACTAAACCATAGGTATGGTAGATCGTAGGGTTTTGACACGATCAAAGATAGGAAGCCACAAGAAAATTATTATCCAAACTCGCGTTAAGCGATTTTGGTTCTTATGTAAAAATGAATATTGATTATTCATTTCATTTTTACATTGCTCTCCCCTTTTAAAAAAAAACGATATTTATACAATAATCTAATAGGGTACCATTAATACAATACAAATGAGAAAATAACATCCTAACTACTTCAAGTTAGATGACGACTTTTTTTCTTTACATTACAAATTTTTATACAGAGCAAGTGAGTTATTATATAATAAAAAAATTCAAAGATTAATACTTCAATTTTAGACAAACAATTACGCTAGACAAAGAAAGATATTGTTAAATTTTTTTACAAAATTTTTATTTTTCTGTGGGAAAAAATTATGTACATAATGAATAGTAGGTAAAAGGAAAAAAATATAAATTATTTTTCCAAAGTTACCCTGATCGTGCAGTCTATAACTAATTTTATTGACTATTGTAGGTAAAAAATCGAATTACGTAATGGATGATGTATAGACCTGTGGTCTAGTGTGTATTTGTGTGTATTAGATACAAAGTGTGTATCATAACTTTGAGGGACAGACTAGCGGAAGGATTCTTAAATTAACTGAATAAATGCCTGAGCAAAAATTTATATATAGTAAGCAAAAAGGCTTAGGACTATATAAATAGCAGAGTTAGCACCTACACGCTATGAAATAGTTTGTGATATCGAATGATTTTAGAATAAGGTTTGTATATATAGTATATATAGTGTGCATACATGCGTGTGTATGTGTAGAGATTTGGAAGGTTTTTGAATTAACAAAGTTTAAAAATAATGTATAATAATTTAAGATGGGTTTTAGGGTTATAAAATCTTTTGAGTCAATTATTGTTGTTATTATTATTATTATCATTATTATTATAAAATCCTTTAAGTTCAAGGTAGTATTTAAGTATTTAATTAAATCAGTTCCACGTATTAAGGTAATACAAAGAAATGTACTTAGAGGACTTACAATTGATGAAAGTAAATCTCACGGTTTAAAAATTGAATTTTTGAAGATGGAATTAAATTCGACGTAACATTCCTAGCTATATATGAACTATATAAACATTAACCAGAAGTATCGGTACGATAATTGAATTAAGAAATTAAGAATACAAATTAAAAATAGAAACCAATTTATGCATTTTAATGAGCTAAACATAATTTTATAATATTCTTAAAAATAAAAGTAAATCGAACCTTAGATGAGTTTCGGCCAAGAATAAAAAGTGTTATTGAAATGGAAGGAAAGCATTTCGAACAATCTTTTCTTTTAATAATTTCAGGTAAATTTTACATTAAAATTATTTTTTATACTAAAAAAAAATATTAAAAAGGTTTAATAATTTTTGCATGTTAAGTAGAAAAATCATACTCTTTCGTTGAATGTTGATAGAATTTGAATTATTTGATATTTTAGTCTGAAAACTTGTTTGCATATGATAAATACATATGTTTTATTGTGTAGAAGTTTTATTAAAATTAAATGACAAAAAAGAATAAACACAACTGAAATTTAGGGCCATGTGCGGTCCTACGGGTAAATTTCCCGACCATACAGAGCAAGATAAATTAGGTACATGATCGATTAATTATTACACTATTTCTGTCATCATATAATCGCAATAATTATAAAACTCGTTACCAACATTTGTAAAAACGGTTTTGGTTGCCAACAATAAAATATGTCATTTTACCTATATATTTTTATACGCAACAATGGCATGAAAAAGAGAAAAGACAAATCGGTCCATTTCCTTCTTACAACAAAACAAAGAAAGGTTAACTAAAGACGCAACCCGGTCAATTCAGGTTGAATTAAATTCTCTTTACATTTTCTTAAATTAAATTCTCTTAACTTACAAAGAAAAAGTTGAATTCAATTGACTGCATTGAAATGACTTGGGACTTAAAAACTAACTTCTTCAAAACTAACTTCTTCAAAACTAACTTCTCAAAACTAACTTCTTCAAAACTAACTTCTTCAAAACTAACTTCTTCAAAACTAACTTCTTCAAAACTGGCTTCTTCAAAACTGGGGCGGTTGTCCCTCTTGGATGCAATCTATTGACTTGACCTCTTATCAAGTATTTCTATAAATCTCTGGGGCGGTTGTCCTTTTGGCGCAACCTTCTGACTTGACCTCTTATCAAGTATTTCTACAAATCTCTGGGGCGGTTGTCCCTTTTGGCGCAACCTTCTGACTTGACCTCTTATCAAGTATTTCTATAAATCTCTGGGGCGGTTGTCCCTTTTGGCGCAACCTTCTGACTTGACCTCTTATCAAGTATTTCTACAAATCTCTGGGGCGGTTGTCCCTTTTGGCGCAACCTTCTGACTTGACCTCTTATCAAATATTTCTATAAATCTCTGGGGCGGTTGTCCCTTTTGGCGCAACCTACTGACTTGACCTCTTGTCAAGTATTTCTATAAATCTCTGGGGCGGTTGTCCATCTTGGCGCAACCTTCTGACTTGACCTCTTATCAAGTATTTCTAAATCTCTGGGGCGGTTGTCCCTTTTGGCGCAACCTTCTGACTTGACCTCTTATCAAGTATTTCCATAAATCTCTGGGGCGGTTGTCCCTTTTGGCGCAACCTTCTGACTTGACCTCTTATCAAGTATTTCTATGAATCTCTGGGGCGGTTGTCCATCTTGGCGCAACCTTCTGACTTGACCTCTTATCAAGTATTCTGAAACTATCTGACTTGAATGCTTGTCAAGTATTCTGAACTGTAACTTGAACTCTTATCAAGTATTCTTGAAACTTAACTGTCTAACTTGAACGCTTGTCAAGTATTCTGAAACTTAAACTATCTAACTTGAACGCTTGTCAAGTATCTTTATAAATCTCTGGGGTTTGGTTATCCCTTTTGGATGCAACCAACTGAAAACTGATTTTTGCAACTTACTTTGCAACGGAAAACTGACTTGCAACTTCTTTGCAACGAAAATGACTTCAAAACTGACTTGCAACTTCTTTGCAACGAAAACTGACTTCAAAACTGACTTGCAACTTCTTTGCAACGAAAACGGACTTCAAAACTGACTTGCAACTTCTTTGCAACGAAAACTGACTTCAAATATCTCTCTAAATCTATAAACTCTCTATAAACACACTCTCTCTTAATTTGCAAGTCAATTCAATTCCGTAATTGAAAAATTTGCAAACAAAAATATAAAATGTAAACGACATTTCACTCTAATGTACACGAAGGTACGATACTATTATGTTTGATACATAAAATAAAATTATTCTATACTGAATATAACAGTGAAAATAACTCTACAATTAACTCTCTCTTGAAATTAACTCTCTCTTGAAATTAACTCTCTCTTGAAATTAACTCTCTCTTGAAATTAACTCTCTCTTGAAATTAACTCTCTCTTGAAATTAACTCTCTCTTGAAATTAACTCTCTTGAAATTAACTCTCTCTGAAATTAACTCTCTCTTGAAATTAACTCTCTCTTGAAATTAACTCTCTCTTGAAATTAACTCTCTCTTGAAATTAACTCTCTGTTACAATTAACTCTCTTTTGAAATTAACTTTGTTACAATTAACTCTGTTACAATTAACTCTGTTACAATTAACTCTCTGTTACACTAAGGAAAATGTATCACTAGTGTCTGAAGTGTTCACTGTGTTTCTTGTAAATTCTGACTTAATACTCATTATTAACTGTTAATAATACTGACTTTTCAAGTGTTTATAAATTACTTAAGAAACAAAATGTACTTAACAAAATTTTCTATGGGGAAATCCTTGAGACGTGTCCTGAAGACGTCTTGTTGGCTACTTCTTCTTGGATGAAAACTAGGCGTGAAGAACTTGGAGTCGTGACACACCGGTCAAGGGTGGATGTTACGAACTAGAAGTCGTGACACGCCGGTCAAATGGTTTTATCCTGATAAATCTTCTTTTATAAATCTTCTTTATAAGTCTTCTTTTATAAGTCTTCTTCTTTTATAATCTTCTTCTTTTATAAATCTTCTTCTTTTATAATCTTCTTCTTTTATAAATCTTCTTCTTTTATAAATCTTCTTCTTTTATAAATCTTCTTCTTTCCTGGTAAAGGGTCGCCAGCTCTTAGACCCTTCCTTCTTCTATGTGTTTATCCTGGCTATAGGGTCGCCAACTGTTAACCCCCCCTTTATGGCCCTTTGTCGGTTCGGATTCGAAGGGGGTTCTAGTTAGGGAGGCAAGCAACGGATATTTCTTCTGATACTTTTCTTCTATAATTTTCTAATTCTTTCTCTGATACTTTATAACTTTTCGACGTTACTAAGTTCCTCTGACGATTTCCCAACTCGAGGGGAAAATAAAAAGTTTCTCTTACTGTAAATTTACTTCTTAAAAATATACAGGTACTGCTCTGAATTTACAGGGGTAGAGGTTCGACCTCCCTCCCCGCAGCGAGGCTGCTAACCAGGGGAGTCTCTTAGCAGTCCAAGGCAGAGTCTCGTAATGAAGTGTCCTTCATTTTACAAATACATGTATAAAATATGCCTGAATGTTGGGGGATGGCAGTTGGAGGTTAAGTTTCCCCCCTTTTAAACACGATCAGGTGTTTGAAAGTTTCCAAATAAAAAAAAAAAAATAAATAAAATAAAAACTAATCTTTTTTTTTTTGCCACGTCTTCATTTCTGAAGGCGATATCATTTTTGTTTGGGTTTATTACAATTATGATTGCGATTATGGATTACTTCCCATTCGCTTATGATTGTCCTTACAATTCTATTAAAGTACATTCTTACATTATATATAAAGTCATTACATTCAATTATAGTTTCATTGAAGTACATTACGTCGTTACCATTCTTACAGTGTTTTTTATATATATATGGTTAGATTATATGGTTAGATTATATGGTTAGATTATATGGTTAGATTATATGGTCAGATTATATATGGTTACTATATATATGGTTATTAGTACAACACAAGTACATGAGACATGACAAGATAATTTATATACAACATAATATGTTATATTACATTTATGTTATAGATTTGGATCAGAGCGAAAGATGTTTATCTTAGAAACGTTCGGTTCTGCTGATTCGCAAATTTGAGCATTTAACTACTGTAAGCCTAATGAATGCCTTGAAGGTTCAACGCACTTAAAAAAATAATAATAAAAAAAATATATGTGGACGTATTTTACATGTACATAATCCGATGGGTTGTGTGCGTAATACAGAGACGCGTAAAATATGGACTGATAGGTTGATAGGTATCAGTAGACAATAGGTAGGAAACAACATAACTAATGATGTATAGAGAATGAAGTTTCTTTTTTTCTTTTATTATTATTATTATTATTATTATTATTAAGGAATTTACCATACATTCAATACGGAAGATGTCCAAATACTAAACACGTGATTCAGTGTTCAAGGTATGGAAAACGTGAAGAGAATTAAGTTACTTTATGACGTCATAGTTATTGAATTTGTACGTATAATACAAAGCATTATTAGGAAGATTTACAAGAACGAATTAGAGGCAAAGAGTTATATGTAATGTGTATGCATAATCTAGGGACGAGGGTGAGATGCAAGACAATCATAATTAATTAATAACTTCTATAACAAATAAAAATGGATACGACTAAACCATAGGTATGGTAGATCGTAGGGTTTTGACACGATCAAAGATAGGAAGCCACAAGCAAAATTATTATCCAAACTCGCGTTAAGCGATTTTGGTTCTTATGTAAAAATGAATATTGATTATTCATTTCATTTTTACATTGCTCTCCCCTTTTAAAAAAAAACGATATTTATACAATAATCTAATAGGGTACCATTAATACAATACAAATGAGAAAATAACATCCTAACTACTTCAAGTTAGATGACGACTTTTTTCTTTACATTACAAATTTTTATACAGAGCAAGTGAGTTATAATATAATAAAAAAAATTCAAAGATTAATACTTCAATTTTAGACAAACAATTACGCTAGACAAGAAAGATATTGTTAAATTTTTTTACAAATTTTTATTTTTCTGTGGGAAAAAATTATGTACATAATGAATAGTAGGTAAAAGGAAAAAAATATAAATTATTTCCAAAGTTACCCTGATCGTGCAGTCTATAACTAATTTTATTGACTATTGTAGGTAAAAAATCGAATTACGTAATGGATGATGTATAGACCTGTGGTCTAGTGTGTATTTGTGTGTATTAGATACAAAGTGTGTATCATAACTTTGAGGGACAGACTAGCGGAAAGGATTCTTAAATTAACTGAATAAATGCCTGAGCAAAAATTTATATATAGTAAGCAAAAGGCTTAGGACTATATAAATAGCAGAGTTAGCACCTACACGCTATGAAATAGTTTGTGATATCGAATGATTTTAGAATAAGGTTTGTATATATAGTATATATAGTGTGCATACATACGTGTGTATGTGTAGAGATTTGGAAGGTTTTTGAATTAACAAAGTTTAAAAATAATGTATAATAATTTAAGATGGGTTTTAGGGTTATAAAATCTTTTGAGTCAATTATTGTTGTTATTATTATTAATCATTATTATTATAAAATCCTTTAAGTTCAAGGTCGTATTTAAGTATTTAATTAAATCAGTTCCACGTATTAAGGTAATACAAAGAAATGTACTTAGAGGACTTACAATTGATGAAAGTAAATCTCACGGTTTAAAAATTGAATTTTTGAAGATGGAATTAAATTCGACGTAACATTCCTAGCTATATATGAACTATATAAACATTAACCAGAAGTATCGGTACGATATAATTGAATTAAGAAAATTAAGAATAAAATTAACAATAGAAACCAATTTATGCATTTTAGTGAGCTAAACATAATTTATAATATTCTTAAAAATAAAGTAAATCGAACCTTAGATGAGTTTCGGCCAAGAATAAAAAGTGTTATTGAAATGGAAGGAAAGCATTTCGAACAATCTTTTCTTTTAATAATTTCAGGTAAATTTTACATTAAAAATTATTTTATATACTAAAAAAAATATTAAAAGGTTTAATAATTTTTTGCATGTTAAGTAGAAAAATCATACTCTTTCGTTGAATGTTGATAGAATTTGAATTATTTGATATTTTAGTCTGAAAACTTGTTTGCATATGATAAATACATATGTTTTATTGTGTAGAAGTTTATTAAAATTAAATGACAAAAAGAATAAACACAACTGAAATTTAGGGCCATGTGCGGTCCTACGGGTAAATTTCCCGACCATACAGAGCAAGATAAATTAGGTACATTATCGATTAATTATTACACTATTTCTGTCATCATAAATCGCAATAATTATAAAACTCGTTACCAACATTTGTAAAAACGGTTTTGGTTGCCAACAATAAAATATGTCATTTTACCTATATATTTTTATACGCAACAATGGCATGAAAAAGAGAAAAGACAAATCGGTCCATTTCCTTCTTACAACAAAACAAAGAAAGGTTAACTAAAGACGACCCGGTCAATTCAGGTTGAATTAAATTCTCTTTACATTTTCTTAAATTAAATTCTCTTAACTTACAAAGAAAAAGTTGAATTCAATTGACTGCATTGAAATGACTTGGGACTTAAAAACTAACTTCTTCAAAACTAACTTCTTCAAAACTAACTTCTTCAAAACTAACTTCTTCAAAACTAACTTCTTCAAAACTAACTTCTTCAAAACTAACTTCTTCAAAACTGGCTTCTTCAAAACTGGGGCGGTTGTCCCTCTTGGATGCAATCTATTGACTTGACCTCTTATCAAGTATTTCTATAAATCTCTGGGGCGGTTGTCCCTTTTGGCGCAACCTTCTGACTTGACCTCTTATCAAGTATTTCTACAAATCTCTGGGGCGGTTGTCCCTTTGGCGCAACCTTCTGACTTCACCTCTTATCAAGTATTTCTATAAATCTCTGGGGCGGTTGTCCTTTTGGCGCAACCTTCTGACTTGACCTCTTATCAAGTATTTCTACAAATCTCTGGGGCGGTTGTCCCTTTTGGCGCAACCTTCTGACTTGACCTCTTATCAAATATTTCTATAAATCTCTGGGGCGGTTGTCCCTTTTGGCGCAACCTACTGACTTGACCTCTTGTCAAGTATTTCTATAAATCTCTGGGGCGGTTGTCCATCTTGGCGCAACCTTCTGACTTGACCTCTTATCAAGTATTTCTATAAATCTCTGGGGCGGTTGTCCCTTTTGGCGCAACCTTCTGACTTGACCTCTTATCAAGTATTTCCATAAATCTCTGGGGCGGTTGTCCCTTTTGGCGCAACCTTCTGACTTGACCTCTTATCAAGTATTTCTATGAATCTCTGGGGCGGTTGTCCATCTTGGCGCAACCTTCTGACTTGACCTCTTATCAAGTATTCTGAAACTATCTGACTTGAATGTTGTCAAGTATTCTGAACTGTAACTTGAACTCTTATCAAGTATTCTTGAAACTTAACTGTCTAACTTGAACGCTTGTCAAGTATTCTGAAACTTAAACTATCTAACTTGAACGCTTGTCAAGTATCTTTATAAATCTCTGGGGTTTGGTTATCCCTTTTGGATGCAACCAACTGAAAACTGATTTGCAACTTATTTGCAACGAAAACTGACTTGCAACTTCTTTGCAACGAAAACTGACTTCAAAACTGACTTGCAACTTCTTGCAACGAAAACTGACTTCAAAACTGACTTGCAACTTCTTTGCAACGAAAACGGACTTCAAAACTGACTTGCAACTTCTTTGCAACGAAAACTGACTTCAAATATCTCTCTAAATCTATAAACTCTCTATAACACACTCTCTCTTAATTTGCAAGTCAATTCAATTCCGTAATTGAAAAATTTGCAAACAAAAATAAAAATGTAAACGACATTTCACTCTAATGTACACGAAGGTACGATACTATTATGTTTGATACATAAAATAAAATTATTCTATACTGAATATAACAGTGAAAATAACTCTAATTAACTCTCTTGAAATTAACTCTCTCTTGAAATTAACTCTCTCTTGAAATTAACTCTCTTTGAAATTAACTCTCTCTTGAAATTAACTCTCTCTTGAAATTAACTCTCTCTTGAAATTAACTCTCTTGAAATTAACTCTCTCTTGAAATTAACTCTCTCTTGAAATTAACTCTCTCTTGAAATTAACTCTCTCTTGAAATTAACTCTCTCTTGAAATTAACTCTCTGTTACAATTAACTCTCTTTGAAAATTAACTTGTTACAATTAACTCTGTTACAATTAACTCTGTTACAATTAACTCTCTGTTACACTAAGGAAAATGTATCACTAGTGTCTGAAGTGTTCACTGTGTTTCTTGTAAATTCGACTTAATACTCATTATTAACTGTTAATAATACTGACTTTTCAAGTGTTTATAAATTACTTAAGAAAACAAATGTACTTAACAAAATTTTCTATGGGGAAATCCTTGAGACGTGTCCTGAAGACGTCTTGTTGGCTACTTCTTCTTGGATGAAAACTAGGCGTGAAGAACTTGGAGTCGTGACACACCGGTCAAGGGTGGATGTTACGAACTAGAAGTCGTGACACGCCGGTCAAATGGTTTTATCCTGATAAATCTTCTTTTATAAATCTTCTTTATAAGTCTTCTTTTATAAGACTTCTTCTTTTATAAATCTTCTTCTTTTATAAATCTTCTTCTTTATAATCTTCTTTTTATAAATCTTCTTCTTTTATAAATCTTCTTCTTTATAATCTTTTCTTATCCTGGTAAGGGTCGCCAGCTCTTAACCTTCCTTCTTCTATGTGTTTATCCTGGCTATAGGGTCGCCAACTGTTAACCCCCCCTTTATGGCCCTTTGTCGGTTCGGATTCGAAGGGGGTTCTAGTTAGGGAGGCAAGCAACGGATCTTTCTTCTGATACTTTTCTTCTATATTTTCTAATTCTTTCTCTGATACTTTATAACTTTTCGACGTTACTAAGTTCCTCTGACGATTTCCCAACTGAGGGGGAAAATAAAAAGTTTCTCTTACTGTAATTACTTCTTAAAAATATACAGGTACTGCTCTGAATTTACAGGGGTAGAGGTTCGACCTCCCTCCCCGCAGCGAGGCTGCTAACCAGGGGAGTCTCTTAGCAGTCCAAGCCAGAGTACTCGTAATGAAGTGTCCTTCATTTACAAATACATGTATAAAATATGCCTGACTGTTGGGGGATGGCAGTTGGAGGTTAAGTTTCCCCCTTTTAACACGATCAGGTGTTTGAAAGTTTCCAAATAAAAATAAAAAAAAATAAATAAAAATAAAACTAATCTTTTTTTTTTTTGCCACGTCTTCATTTCTGAAGGCGATATCATTTTTGTTTGGGTTTATTACAATTATGATTGCGATTATGGATTACTTCCCATTCGCTTATGATTGTCCCTTACAATTCTATTAAAGTACATTCTTACATTATATATAAAGTCATTACATTCAATTATAGTTTCATTGAAGTACATTACGTCGTTACCATTCTTACAGTGTTTTTATATATATATATGGTTAGATTATATGGTTAGATTATATGGTTAGATTATATGGTTAGATTATATGGTCAGATTATATATGGTTACTATATATATGGTTATTAGTACAACACAAGTACATGAGACATGACAAGATAATTTATATACAACATAATATGTTATATTACATTATATGTTATAGATTTGGATCAGAGCGAAAGATGTTTATCTTAGAAACGTTCGGTTCTGCTGATTCGCAAATTTGAGCATTTAACTACTGTAAGCCTAATGAATGCCTTGAAGGTTCAACGCACTTAAAAAAATAATAATAAAAAAAAATATATGTGGACGTATTTTACATGTACATAATCCGATGGGTTGTGTGCGTAATACAGAGACGCGTAAAATATGGACTGATAGGTTGATAGGTATCAGTAGACAATAGGTAGGAAACAACATAACTAATGATGTATAGAGAATGAAGTTTCTTTTTTTCTTTTTATTATTATTCTTATTATTATTATTATTATTAAGGAATTTACCATACATTCAATACGGAAGATGTCCAAATACTAAACACGTGATTCAGTGTTCAAGGTATGGAAAACGTGAAGAGAATTAAGTTACTTTATGACGTCATAGTTATTGAATTTGTACGTATAATACAAAGCATTATTAGGAAGATTTACAAGAACGAATTAGAGGCAAAGAGTTATATGTAATGTGTATGCATAATCTAGGGACGAGGGTGAGATGCAAGACAATCATAATTAATTAATAACTTCTATAACAAATAAAAATGGATACGACTAAACCATAGGTATGGTAGATCGTAGGGTTTTGACACGATCAAAGATAGGAAGCCACAAGCAAAATTATTATCCAAACTCGCGTTAAGCGATTTTGGTTCTTATGTAAAAATGAATATTGATTATTCATTTCATTTTTACATTGCTCTCCCCTTTTAAAAAAAAACGATATTTATACAATAATCTAATAGGGTACCATTAATACAATACAAATGAGAAAATAACATCCTAACTACTTCAAGTTAGATGACGACTTTTTTTCTTTACATTACAAATTTTTATACAGAGCAAGTGAGTTATAATATAATAAAAAAAATTCAAAGATTAATACTTCAATTTTAGACAAACAATTACGCTAGACAAAGAAAGATATTGTTAAATTTTTTTACAAAATTTTATTTTCTGTGGGAAAAAATTATGTACATAATGAATAGTAGGTAAAAGGAAAAAAATATAAATTATTTTCCAAAGTTACCCTGATCGTGCAGTCTATAACTAATTTTATTGACTATTGTAGGTAAAAATCGAATTACGTAATGGATGATGTATAGACCTGTGGTCTAGTGTGTATTTGTGTGTATTAGATACAAAGTGTGTATCATAACTTTGAGGGACAGACTAGCGGAAAGGATTCTTAAATTAACTGAATAAATGCCTGAGCAAAAATTTATATATAGTAAGCAAAAAGGCTTAGGACTATATAAATAGCAGAGTTAGCACCTACACGCTATGAAATAGTTTGTGATATCGAATGATTTTAGAATAAGGTTTGTATATATAGTATATATAGTGTGCATACATACGTGTGTATGTGTAGAGATTTGGAAGGTTTTTGAATTAACAAAGTTTAAAAATAATGTATAATAATTTAAGATGGGTTTTAGGGTTATAAAATCTTTTGAGTCAATTATTGTTGTTATTATTATTATTATCATTATTATTATAAAATCCTTTAAGTTCAAGGTCGTATTTAAGTATTTAATTAAATCAGTTCCACGTATTAAGGTAATACAAAGAAATGTACTTAGAGGACTTACAATTGATGAAAGTAAATCTCACGGTTTAAAAATTGAATTTTTGAAGATGGAATTAAATTCGACGTAACATTCCTAGCTATATATGAACTATATAAACATTAACCAGAAGTATCGGTACGATATAATTGAATTAAGAAAATTAAGAATAGAAATTAACAATAGAAACCAATTTATGCATTTTAGTGAGCTAAACATAATTTTATAATATTCTTAAAAATAAAAGTAAATCGAACCTTAGATGAGTTTCGGCCAAGAATAAAAAGTGTTATTGAAATGGAAGGAAAGCATTTCGAACAATCTTTTCTTTTAATAATTTCAGGTAAATTTTACATTAAAAATTATTTTTTATATACTAAAAAAAAATATTAAAAAGGTTTAATAATTTTTTGCATGTTAAGTAGAAAAATCATACTCTTTCGTTGAATGTTGATAGAATTTGAATTATTTGATATTTTAGTCTGAAAACTTGTTTGCATATGATAAATACATATGTTTTATTGTGTAGAAGTTTATTAAAATTAAATGACAAAAAAGAATAAACACAACTGAAATTTAGGGCCATGTGCGGTCCTACGGGTAAATTTCCCGACCATACAGAGCAAGATAAATTAGGTACATTATCGATTAATTATTACACTATTTCTGTCATCATATAATCGCAATAATTATAAAACTCGTTACCAACATTTGTAAAAACGGTTTTGGTTGCCAACAATAAAATATGTCATTTTACCTATATATTTTTATACGCAACAATGGCATGAAAAAGAGAAAAGACAAATCGGTCCATTTCCTTCTTACAACAAAACAAAGAAAGGTTAACTAAAGACGCAACCCGGTCAATTCAGGTTGAATTAAATTCTCTTTACATTTTCTTAAATTAAATTCTCTTAACTTACAAAGAAAAAGTTGAATTCAATTGACTGCATTGAAATGACTTGGGACTTAAAAACTAACTTCTTCAAAACTAACTTCTTCAAAACTAACTTCTTCAAAACTAACTTCTTCAAAACTAACTTCTTCAAAACTAACTTCTTCAAAACTAACTTCTTCAAAACTGGCTTCTTCAAAACTGGGGCGGTTGTCCCTCTTGGATGCAATCTATTGACTTGACCTCTTATCAAGTATTTCTATAAATCTCTGGGGCGGTTGTCCCTTTTGGCGCAACCTTCTGACTTGACCTCTTATCAAGTATTTCTACAAATCTCTGGGGCGGTTGTCCCTTTTGGCGCAACCTTCTGACTTCACCTCTTATCAAGTATTTCTATAAATCTCTGGGGCGGTTGTCCCTTTTGGCGCAACCTTCTGACTTGACCTCTTATCAAGTATTTCTACAAATCTCTGGGGCGGTTGTCCCTTTTGGCGCAACCTTCTGACTTGACCTCTTATCAAATATTTCTATAAATCTCTGGGGCGGTTGTCCCTTTTGGCGCAACCTACTGACTTGACCTCTTGTCAAGTATTTCTATAAATCTCTGGGGCGGTTGTCCATCTTGGCGCAACCTTCTGACTTGACCTCTTATCAAGTATTTCTACAAATCTCTGGGGCGGTTGTCCCTTTTGGCGCAACCTTCTGACTTGACCTCTTATCAAGTATTTCCATAAATCTCTGGGGCGGTTGTCCCTTTTGGCGCAACCTTCTGACTTGACCTCTTATCAAGTATTTCTATGAATCTCTGGGGCGGTTGTCCATCTTGGCGCAACCTTCTGACTTGACCTCTTATCAAGTATTCTGAAACTATCTGACTTGAATGCTTGTCAAGTATTCTGAACTGTAACTTGAACTCTTATCAAGTATTCTTGAAACTTAACTGTCTAACTTGAACGCTTGTCAAGTATTCTGAAACTTAAACTATCTAACTTGAACGCTTGTCAAGTATCTTTATAAATCTCTGGGGTTTGGTTATCCCTTTTGGATGCAACCAACTGAAAACTGATTTGCAACTTATTTGCAACGAAAACTGACTTGCAACTTCTTTGCAACGAAAACTGACTTCAAAACTGACTTGCAACTTCTTTGCAACGAAAACTGACTTCAAAACTGACTTGCAACTTCTTTGCAACGAAAACGGACTTCAAAACTGACTTGCAACTTCTTTGCAACGAAAACTGACTTCAAATATCTCTCTAAATCTATAAACTCTCTATAAACACACTCTCTCTTAATTTGCAAGTCAATTCAATTCCGTAATTGAAAAATTTGCAAACAAAAATATAAAATGTAAACGACATTTCACTCTAATGTACACGAAGGTACGATACTATTATGTTTGATACATAAAATAAAATTATTCTATACTGAATATAACAGTGAAAATAACTCTACAATTAACTCTCTCTTGAAATTAACTCTCTCTTGAAATTAACTCTCTCTTGAAATTAACTCTCTCTTGAAATTAACTCTCTCTTGAAATTAACTCTCTCTTGAAATTAACTCTCTCTTGAAATTAACTCTCTTGAAATTAACTCTCTCTTGAAATTAACTCTCTCTTGAAATTAACTCTCTCTTGAAATTAACTCTCTCTTGAAATTAACTCTCTCTTGAAATTAACTCTCTGTTACAATTAACTCTCTTTTGAAATTAACTTTGTTACAATTAACTCTGTTACAATTAACTCTGTTAAATTAACTCTCTGTTACACTAAGAAAATGTATCACTAGTGTCTGAAGTGTTCACTGTGTTTCTTGTAAATTCTGACTTAATACTCATTATTAACTGTTAATAATACTGACTTTTCAAGTGTTTATAAATTACTTAAGAAAACAAAATGTACTTAACAAAATTTTCTATGGGGAAATCCTTGAGACGTGTCCTGAAGACGTCTTGTTGGCTACTTCTTCTTGGATGAAAACTAGGCGTGAAGAACTTGGAGTCGTGACACACCGGTCAAGGGTGGATGTTACGAACTAGAAGTCGTGACACGCCGGTCAAATGGTTTTATCCTGATAAATCTTCTTTTATAAATCTTCTTTTATAAGTCTTCTTTTATAAGTCTTCTTCTTTTATAAATCTTCTTCTTTTATAAATCTTCTTCTTTTATAAATCTTCTTCTTTTATAAATCTTCTTCTTTTATAAATCTTCTTCTTTTATAAATCTTCTTCTTATCCTGGTAAAGGGTCGCCAGCTCTTAGACCCTTCCTTCTTCTATGTGTTTATCCTGGCTATAGGGTCGCCAACTGTTAACCCCCCCTTTATGGCCCTTTGTCGGTTCGGATTCGAAGGGGGTTCTAGTTAGGGAGGCAAGCAACGGATATTTCTTCTGATACTTTTCTTCTATAATTTTCTAATTCTTTCTCTGATACTTTATAACTTTTCGACGTTACTAAGTTCCTCTGACGATTTCCCAACTCGAGGGGGAAAATAAAAAGTTTCTCTTACTGTAAATTTACTTCTTAAAAATATACAGGTACTGCTCTGAATTTACAGGGGTAGAGGTTCGACCTCCCTCCCCGCAGCGAGGCTGCTAACCAGGGGAGTCTCTTAGCAGTCCAAGGCAGAGTCTCGTAATGAAGTGTCCTTCATTTTACAAATACATGTATAAAATATGCCTGAATGTTGGGGGATGGCAGTTGGAGGTTAAGTTTCCCCCCTTTTAAACACGATCAGGTGTTTGAAAGTTTCCAAATAAAAATAAAAAAAAATAAATAAAAATAAAAACTAATCTTTTTTTTTTTGCCACGTCTTCATTTCTGAAGGCGATATCATTTTTGTTTGGGTTTATTACAATTATGATTGCGATTATGGATTACTTCCCATTCGCTTATGATTGTCCCTTACAATTCTATTAAAGTACATTCTTACATTATATATAAAGTCATTACATTCAATTATAGTTTCATTGAAGTACATTACGTCGTTACCATTCTTACAGTGTTTTTTATATATATATGGTTAGATTATATGGTTAGATTATATGGTTAGATTATATGGTTAGATTATATGGTCAGATTATATATGGTTATATATATATGGTTATTAGTACAACACAAGTACATGAGACATGACAAGATAATTTATATACAACATAATATGTTATATTACATTATATGTTATAGATTTGGATCAGAGCGAAAGATGTTTATCTTAGAAACGTTCGGTTCTGCTGATTCGCAAATTTGAGCATTTAACTACTGTAAGCCTAATGAATGCCTTGAAGGTTCAACGCACTTAAAAAAAAATAATAAAAAAAAATATATGTGGACGTATTTTACATGTACATAATCCGATGGGTTGTGTGCGTAATATAGAGACGCGTAAAATATGGACTGATAGGTTGATAGGTATCAGTAGACAATAGGTAGGAAACAACATAACTAATGATGTATAGAGAATGAAGTTTCTTTTTTCTTTTTATTATTATTCTTATTATTATTATTATTATTAAGGAATTTACCATACATTCAATACGGAAGATGTCCAAATACTAAACACGTGATTCAGTGTTCAAGGTATGGAAAACGTGAAGAGAATTAAGTTACTTTATGACGTCATAGTTATTGAATTTGTACGTATAATACAAAGCATTATTAGGAAGATTTACAAGAACGAATTAGAGGCAAAGAGTTATATGTAATGTGTATGCATAATCTAGGGACGAGGGTGAGATGCAAGACAATCATAATTAATTAATAACTTCTATAACAAATAAAAATGGATACGACTAAACCATAGGTATGGTAGATCGTAGGGTTTTGACACGATCAAAGATAGGAAGCCACAAGCAAAATTATTATCCAAACTCGCGTTAAGCGATTTTGGTTCTTATGTAAAAATGAATATTGATTATTCATTTCATTTTTACATTGCTCTCCCCTTTTAAAAAAAAACGATATTTATACAATAATCTAATAGGGTACCATTAATACAATACAAATGAGAAAATAACATCCTAACTACTTCAAGTTAGATGACGACTTTTTTTCTTTACATTACAAATTTTTATACAGAGCAAGTGAGTTATATATAATAAAAAAATTCAAAGATTAATACTTCAATTTTAGACAAACAATTACGCTAGACAAAGAAAGATATTGTTAAATTTTTTTACAAAATTTTTATTTTTCTGTGGGAAAAAATTATGTACATAATGAATAGTAGGTAAAAGGAAAAAAATATAAATTATTTTCCAAAGTTACCCTGATCGTGCAGTCTATAACTAATTTTATTGACTATTGTAGGTAAAAAATCGAATTACGTAATGGATGATGTATAGACCTGTGGTCTAGTGTGTATTTGTGTGTATTAGATACAAAGTGTGTATCATAACTTTGAGGGACAGACTAGCGGAAAGGATTCTTAAATTAACTGAATAAATGCCTGAGCAAAAATTTATATATAGTAAGCAAAAAGGCTTAGGACTATATAAATAGCAGAGTTAGCACCTACACGCTATGAAATAGTTTGTGATATCGAATGATTTTAGAATAAGGTTTGTATATATAGTATATATAGTGTGCATACATACGTGTGTATGTGTAGAGATTTGGAAGGTTTTTGAATTAACAAAGTTTAAAAATAATGTATAATAATTTAAGATGGGTTTTAGGGTTATAAATCTTTGAGAGTCAATTATTGTTGTTATTATTATTATTATCATTATTATTATAAAATCCTTTAAGTTCAAGGTCGTATTTAAGTATTTAATTAAATCAGTTCCACGTATTAAGGTAATACAAAGAAATGTACTTAGAGGACTTACAATTGATGAAAGTAAATCTCACGGTTTAAAAATTGAATTTTTGAAGATGGAATTAAATTCGACGTAACATTCCTAGCTATATATGAACTATATACATTAACCAGAAGTATCGGTACGATATAATTGAATTAAGAAAATTAAGAATACAAATTAACAATAGAAACCAATTTATGCATTTTAGTGAGCTAAACATAATTTTATAATATTCTTAAAAATAAAAGTAAATCGAACCTTAGATGAGTTTCGGCCAAGAATAAAAAGTGTTATTGAAATGGAAGGAAAGCATTTCGAACAATCTTTTCTTTTAATAATTTCAGGTAAATTTTACATTAAAAATTATTTTTTATATACTAAAAAAAAAATTAAAAAGGTTTAATAATTTTTTGCATGTTAAGTAGAAAAATCATACTCTTTCGTTGAATGTTGATAGAATTTGAATTATTTGATATTTTAGTCTGAAAACTTGTTTGCATATGATAAATACATATGTTTTATTGTGTAGAAGTTTATTAAAATTAAATGACAAAAAGAATAACACAACTGAAATTTAGGGCCATGTGCGGTCCTACGGGTAAATTTCCCGACCATACAGAGCAAGATAAATTAGGTACATTATCGATTAATTATTACACTATTTCTGTCATCATATAATCGCAATAATTATAAAACTCGTTACCAACATTTGTAAAAACGGTTTTGGTTGCCAACAATAAAATATGTCATTTTACCTATATATTTTTATACGCAACAATGGCATGAAAAAGAGAAAAGACAAATCGGTCCATTTCCTTCTTACAACAAAACAAAGAAAGGTTAACTAAAGACGCAACCCGGTCAATTCAGGTTGAATTAATTCTCTTTACATTTTCTTAAATTAAATTCTCTTAACTTACAAAGAAAAAGTTGAATTCAATTGACTGCATTGAAATGACTTGGGACTTAAAAACTAACTTCTTCAAAACTAACTTCTTCAAAACTAACTTCTTCAAAACTAACTTCTTCAAACTAACTTCTTCAAAACTAACTTCTTCAAAACTAACTTCTTCAAAACTGGCTTCTTCAAAACTGGGGCGGTTGTCCCTCTTGGATGCAATCTATTGACTTGACCTCTTATCAAGTATTTCTATAAATCTCTGGGGCGGTTGTCCCTTTTGGCGCAACCTTCTGACTTGACCTCTTATCAAGTATTTCTACAAATCTCTGGGGCGGTTGTCCCTTTTGGCGCAACCTTCTGACTTCACCTCTTATCAAGTATTTCTATAAATCTCTGGGGCGGTTGTCCCTTTTGGCGCAACCTTCTGACTTGACCTCTTATCAAGTATTTCTACAAATCTCTGGGGCGGTTGTCCCTTTTGGCGCAACCTTCTGACTTGACCTCTTATCAAATATTTCTATAAATCTGGGGCGGTTGTCCCTTTTGGCGCAACCTACTGACTTGACCTCTTGTCAAGTATTTCTATAAATCTCTGGGGCGGTTGTCCATCTTGGCGCAACCTTCTGACTTGACCTCTTATCAAGTATTTCTATAAATCTCTGGGGCGGTTGTCCCTTTTGGCGCAACCTTCTGACTTGACCTCTTATCAAGTATTTCCATAAATCTCTGGGGCGGTTGTCCCTTTTGGCGCAACCTTCTGACTTGACCTCTTATCAAGTATTTCTATGAATCTCTGGGGCGGTTGTCCATCTTGGCGCAACCTTCTGACTTGACCTCTTATCAAGTATTCTGAAACTATCTGACTTGAATGCTTGTCAAGTATTCTGAACTGTAACTTGAACTCTTATCAAGTATTCTTGAAACTTAACTGTCTAACTTGAACGCTTGTCAAGTATTCTGAAACTTAAACTATCTAACTTGAACGCTTGTCAAGTATCTTTATAAATCTCTGGGGTTTGGTTATCCCTTTGGATGCAACCAACTGAAAACTGATTTGCAACTTATTTGCAACGAAAACTGACTTGCAACTTCTTTGCAACGAAAACGGACTTCAAAACTGACTTGCAACTTCTTTGCAACGAAAACTGACTTCAAAACTGACTTGCAACTTCTTTGCAACGAAAACGGACTTCAAAACTGACTTGCAACTTCTTTGCAACGAAAACTGACTTCAAATATCTCTCTAAATCTATAAACTCTCTATAAACACACTCTCTCTTAATTTGCAAGTCAATTCAATTCCGTAATTGAAAAATTTGCAAACAAAAATATAAAATGTAAACGACATTTCACTCTAATGTACACGAAGGTACGATACTATTATGTTTGATACATAAAATGAAATTATTCTATACTGAATATAACAGTGAAAATAACTCTGCAATTAACTCTCTCTTGAAATTAACTCTCTCTTGAAATTAACTCTCTCTTGAAATTAACTCTCTCTTGAAATTAACTCTCTCTTGAAATTAACTCTCTCTTGAAATTAACTCTCTCTTGAAATTAACTCTCTCTTGAAATTAACTCTCTCTTGAAATTAACTCTCTCTTGAAATTAACTCTCTTGAAATTAACTCTCTCTTGAAATTAACTCTCTCTTGAAATTAACTCTCTCTTGAAATTAACTCTCTCTTGAAATTAACTCTCTTGAAATTAACTCTCTCTTGAAATTAACTCTCTCTTGAAATTAACTCTCTCTTGAAATTAACTCTCTCTTGAAATTAACTCTCTCTTGAAATTAACTCTCTGTTACAATTAACTCTCTTTTGAAATTAACTCTGTTACAATTAACTCTGTTACAATTAACTCTGTTACAATTAACTCTCTGTTACACTAAGGAAAATGTATCACTAGTGTCTGAAGTGTTCACTGTGTTTCTTGTAAATTCTGACTTAATACTCATTATTAACTGTTAATAATACTGACTTTTCAAGTGTTTATAAATTACTTAAGAAAACAAAATGTACTTAACAAAATTTTCTATGGGGAAATCCTTGAGACGTGTCCTGAAGACGTCTTGTTGGCTACTTCTTCTTGGATGAAAACTAGGCGTGAAGAACTTGGAGTCGTGACACACCGGTCAAGGGTGGATGTTACGAACTAGAAGTCGTGACACGCCGGTCAAATGGTTTTATCCTGATAAATCTTCTTTTATAAATCTTCTTTTATAAGTCTTCTTTTATAAGTCTTCTTCTTTTATAAATCTTCTTCTTTTATAAATCTTCTTCTTTTATAAATCTTCTTCTTTTATAAATCTTCTTCTTTTATAAATCTTCTTCTTATCCTGGTAAAGGGTCGCCAGTTCTTAGACCCTTCCTTCTTCTATGTGTTTATCCTGGCTATAGGGTCGCCAACTGTTAACCCCCCCCTTTATGGCCCTTTGTCGGTTCGGATTCGAAGGGGGTTCTAGTTAGGGAGGCAAGCAACGGATATTTCTTCTGATACTTTTCTTCTATAATTTTCTAATTCTTTCTCTGATACTTTATAACTTTTCGACGTTACTAAGTTCCTCTGACGATTTCCCAACTCGAGGGGGAAAATAAAAAGTTTCTCTTACTGTAAATTTACTTCTTAAAAATATACAGGTACTGCTCTGAATTTACAGGGGTAGAGGTTCGACCTCCCTCCCCGCAGCGAGGCTGCTAACCAGGGGAGTCTCTTAGCAGTCCAAGGCAGAGTCTCGTAATGAAGTGTCCTTCATTTTACAAATACATGTATAAAATATGCCTGAATGTTGGGGGATGGCAGTTGGAGGTTAAGTTTCCCCCCTTTTAAACACGATCAGGTGTTTGAAAGTTTCCAAATAAAAATAAAAAAAAATAAATAAAAATAAAAACTAATCTTATTTTTTTTTGCCACGTCTTCATTTCTGAAGGCGATATCATTTTTGTTTGGGTTTATTACAATTATGATTGCGATTATGGATTACAGTGGAACCTTGCTTAACGAGTGCCTCGTATAACGAGAAATTCGTATAACGAGCCAAAAGAATGGGGGAAAATTACCTTGCATAACGAGCGACACTTTGCTTAACGAGCAAGAAATTGTGGGGGAGAATTTGTAAGGGGAGGACGAAGAAACGCCCGTAGCAGAACAACAACCCTCCAGTGCAATAAGGGAGATGCTGAGATCTTGGGAATCTGTTGTATCATACGTTGAAAAGCATCATCCTAATAAGGCAGTGACTATGCGATCTACAAATTTATTTAATGATAATGTTATCACGCATTTTCGTCAAAATTTAAAGCGTAGACAAAAACAAATGACTCTAGACAGTTTCCTCGTGAAAAAGGATCCAAAAGAAAGTGAAAGTGCCTCTAAAAAATTTAAAGCTATTGACTGTGAGCTCGTCGAGAATGTTATTGCATTGAACGAAGACGATTCTCCTCCTTCCCCTCAATAACCCTCTCCTCCTCCCCTGTCTCTTCATTTCCTTTGCGTGCGTCAGGAGCACCTTCTCTCTTCGTAAGTTATTTATAAATTTCACCGTTTACTAATTATTTACATTCTCTTTTGTTTTAATTTTTATTAATAATCTTTTCATTTCATGCAATAATAATTTAAAAAACGCCTTTAAATATCATTATAAATATTATTTTAAGTATTTTTTAAGCATGGAACGCATTATCATATTTTACATTGATTCCTATGGAAAAAATTGCCTTGTTTAACGAGCATTTTGCATAACGAGCACAATTCGGGAACGAATTATGCTCGTTAAGCAAGGTTCCACTGTACTTCCCATTCGCTTATGATTGTCCCTTACAATTCTATTAAAGTACATTCTTACATTATATATAAAGTCATTACATTCAATTATAGTTTCATTGAAGTACATTACGTCGTTACCATTCTTACAGTGTTTTTATATATATATATGGTTAGATTATATGTTAGATTATATGGTTAAGATTATGGGTCAGATAGATATGGTTATTATATATATGGTTATTAGTACAACACAAGTACATGAGACATGACAGATAATTTATATACAACATAATATGTTATATTACATTATATGTTATAGATTTGGATCAGAGCGAAAGATGTTTATCTTAGAAACGTTCGGTTTCTGCTGATTCGCAAATTTTGAGCATTTAAACTACTGTAAGCCTAATGAATGCCTTGAAGGTTCAACGCACTTTAAAAAAAATAATAATAAAAAAAATATATGTGGACGTATTTTACATGTACATAATCCAATGGGTTGTGTGCGTTATACAGAGACGCGTAAAATATGGACTGATAGGTTGATAGGTATCAGTAGACAATAGGTAGGAAACAACATAAACTAATGATGTATAGAGAATGAAGTTTCTTTTTTCTTTTTATTATTATTCTTATTATTATTATTATTATTAAGGAATTTACCATACATTCAATACGGAAGATGTCCAAATACTAAACACGTGATTCAGTATTCAAGGTATGGAAAACGTGAAGAGAATTAAGTTACTTTATGACGTCATAGTTATTGAATTTGTACGTATAATACAAAGCATTATTAGGAAGATTTACAAGAACGAATTAGAGGCAAAGAGTTATATGTAATGTGTATGCATAATCTAGGGACGAGGGTGAGATGCAAGACAATCATAATTAATTAATAACTTCTATAACAAATAAAAATGGATACGACTAAACCATAGGTATGGTAGATCGTAGGGTTTTGACACGATCAAAGATAGGAAGCCACAAGCAAAATTATTATCCAAACTCGCGTTAAGCGATTTTGGTTCTTATGTAAAAATGAATATTGATTATTCATTTCATTTTTACATTGCTCTCCCCTTTTAAAAAAAAACGATATTTATACAATAATCTATAGGGTACTATTAATACAATACAAATGAGAAAATAACATCCTAACTACTTCAAGTTAGATGACGACTTTTTTTCTTTACATTACAAATTTTTATACAGAGCAAGTGTTATAATATAATAAAAAAAATTCAAAGATTAATACTTCAATTTTAGACAAACAATTACGTTAGACAAAGAAAGATATTGTTAAATTTTTTTACAAAATTTTTATTTTTCTGTGGGAAAAAATTATGTACATAATGAATAGTAGGTAAAAGGAAAAAATATAAATTATTTTCCAAAGTTACCCTGATCGTGCAGTCTATACTAATTTTATTGACTATTGTAGGTAAAAAATCGAATTACGTAATGGATGATGTATAGACCTGTGGTCTAGTGTGTATTTGTGTGTATTAGATACAAAGTGTGTATCATAACTTTGAGGGACAGACTAGCGGAAAGGATTCTTAAATTAACTGAATAAATGCCTGAGCAAAAATTTATATATAGTAAGCAAAAAGGCTTAGGACTATATAAATAGCAGAGTTTAGCACCTAACGCTATGAAATAGTTTGTGATATCGAATGATTTTAGAATAAGGTTTGTATATATAGTATATATAGTGTGCATACATACGTGTGTATGTGTAGAGATTTGAAGGTTTTTGAATTAACAAAGTTTAAAAATAATGTATAATAATTTTAAGATGGGTTTTAGGGTTATAAATCTTTTGAGTCAATTATTGTTGTTATTATTATTATTATCATTATTATTATAAAATCCTTTAAGTTCAAGGTCGTTTAAGTATTTAATTAAATCAGTTCCACGTATTAAGGTAATACAAAGAAATGTACTTAGAGGACTTACAATTGATGAAAGTAATCTCACGGTTTTAAAAATTGAATTTTTGAAGATGGAATTAAATTCGACGTAACATTCCTAGCTATATATGAACTATATAAACATTAACCAGAAGTATCGGTACGATATAATTGAATTAAGAAAATTAAGAATAACAAATTAACAATAGAAACCAATTTATGCATTTTAGTGAGCTAAACATAATTTTATAATATTCTTAAAATAAAAGTAAATCGAACCTTAGATGAGTTTCGGCCAGATAAAAAGTGTTATTGAAATGGAAGGAAAGCATTTCGAACAATCTTTTCTTTTAATAATTTCAGGTAAATTTTACATTGAAATTATTTTTATATACTAAAAAAAATATTAAAAAGGTTTAATAATTTTTTGCATGTTAAGTAGAAAAATCATACTCTTTCGTTGAATGTGATAGAATTTGAATTATTTGATATTTTAGTCTGAAAACTTGTTTGCATATGATAAATACATATGTTTTATTGTGTAGAAGCTTATTAAAATTAAATAACAAAAAAGAATAAACACAACTGAAATTTAGGGCCATGTGCGGTCCTACGGGTAAATTTCCCGACCATACAGAGCAAGATAAATTAGGTACATTATCGATTAATTATTACACTATTTCTGTCATCATATAATCGCAATAATTATAAAACTCGTTACCAACATTTGTAAAAACGGTTTTGGTTGCCAACATAAAATATGTCATTTTACCTATATATTTTTATACGCAACAATGGCATGAAAAGAGAAAAGACAAATCGGTCCATTTCCTTCTTACAAAACAAAGAAAGGTTAACTAAAGACGCAACCCGGTCAATTCAGGTTGAATTAAATTCTCTTTACATTTTCTTAAATTAAATTCTCTTAACTTAAAAGAAAAGTTGAATTCAATTGACTGCATTGAAATGACTTGGGACTTCAAAACTAACTTCTTCAAAACTAACTTCTTCAAAACTAACTTCTTCAAACTAACTTCTTCAAAACTGGCTTCTTCAAAACTGGGGCGGTTGTCCCTCTTGGATGCAACCTATTGACTTGACCTCTTATCAAGTATTTCTATAAATCTCTGGGGCGGTTGTCCCTTTTGGCGCAACCTTCTGACTTGACCTCTTATCAAGTATTTCTACAAATCTCTGGGCGGTTGTCCCTTTTGGCGCAACCTTCTGACTTGACCTCTTATCAAGTATTTCTATAAATCTCTGGGGCGGTTGTCCCTTTTGGCGCAACCTTCTGACTTGACCTCTTATCAAGTATTTCTATAAATCTCTGGGGCGGTTGTCCCTTTTGGCGCAACCTTCTGACTTGACCTCTTATCAAATATTTCTATAAATCTCTGGGGCGGTTGTCCCTTTTGGCGCAACCTACTGACTTGACCTCTTGTCAAGTATTTCTATAAATCTCTGGGGCGGTTGTCCATCTTGGCGCAACCTTCTGACTTGACCTCTTATCAAGTATTTCTATAAATCTCTGGGGCGGTTGTCCCTTTTGGCGCAACCTTCTGACTTGACCTCTTATCAAGTATTTCCATAAATCTCTGGGGCGGTTGTCCCTTTGGCGCAACTTCTGACTTGACCTCTTATCAAGTATTTCTATGAATCTCTGGGGCGGTTGTCCATCTTGGCGCAACCTTCTGACTTGACCTCTTATCAAGTATTTCTATGAATCTATCTGACTTTGAATGCTTTTCAAGTATTCTGAAACTGAAATGCTTAACTTGAACTCTTATCAAGTATTCTTGAAACTTAACTGTCTAACTTGAACGCTTGTCAAGTATTCTGAAACTTAAACTATCTAACTTGAACGCTTGTCAAGTATCTTTATAAATCTCTGGGGTTTGGTTATCCCTTTTGGATGCAACCAACTGAAAACTGATTTGCAACTTATTTGCAACGAAAACTGACTTGCAACTTCTTTGCAACGAAAACTGACTTCAAAACTGACTTGCAACTTCTTTGCAACGAAAACTGACTTCAAAACTGACTTGCAACTTCTTTGCAACGAAACGACTTCAAACTGACTTGCAACTTCTTTGCAACGAAACTGACTTCAAAACTGACTTGCAACTTCTTTGCAACGAAAACGACTTCAAAACTGACTTGCAACTTCTTTGCAACGAAAACTGACTTCAAATATCTCTCTAAATCTATAAACTCTCTATAAACACACTCTCTCTTAATTTGCAAGTCAATTCAATTCCGTAATTGAAAAATTTGCAAACAAAATATAAAATGTAAACGACATTTCACTCTAATGTACACGAAGGTACGATACTATTATGTTTGATACATAAAATAAAATTATTCTATACTGAATATAACAGTGAAAATAACTCTACAATTAACTCTCTCTTGAAATTAACTCTCTCTTGAAATTAACTCTCTCTTGAAATTAACTCTCTTTTGAAATTAACTCTCTCTTGAAATTAACTCTCTCTTGAAATTAACTCTCTCTTGAAATTAACTCTCTTGAAATTAACTCTCTCTTGAAATTAACTCTCTTGAAATTAACTCTCTCTTGAAATTAACTCTCTCTTGAAATTAACTCTCTCTTGAAATTAACTCTCTTTGAAATTAACTCTCTTTGAAATTAACTCTCTTTTGAAATTAACTCTGAAATTAACTCTGTTAAATTAACTCTCTGTTACACTAAGAAAATGTATCACTAGTGTCTGAAGTGTTCACTGTGTTTCTTGTAAATTCTGACTTAATACTCATTATTAACTGTTAATAATACTGACTTTTCAAGTGTTTATAAATTACTTAAGAAAACAAAATGTACTTAACAAAATTTTCTATGGGGAAATCCTTGAGACGTGTCCTGAAGACGTCTTGTTGGCTACTTCTTCTTGGATGAAAACTAGGCGTGAAGAACTTGGAGTCGTGACACACCGGTCAAGGGTGGATGTTACGAACTAGAAGTCGTGACACGCCGGTCAAATGGTTTTATCCTGATAAATCTTCTTTTATAAATCTTCTTTTATAAGTCTTCTTCTTTTATAAATCTTCTTCTTTTATAAATCTTCTTCTTTTATAAATCTTCTTCTTTTATAAATCTTCTTCTTTTATAAATCTTCTTTTATAAATCTTCTTCTTATCCTGGTAAAGGGTCGCCAGCTCTTAGACCCTTCCTTCTTCTATGTGTTTATCCTGGCTATAGGGTCGCCAACTGTTAACCCCCCCTTTATGGCCCTTTGTCGGTTCGGATTCGAAGGGGGTTCTAGTTAGGGAGGCAAGCAACGGATATTTCTTCTGATACTTTTCTTCTATAATTTTCTAATTCTTTCTCTGATACTTTATAACTTTTCGACGTTACTAAGTTCCTCTGACGATTTCCCAACTCGAGGGGGAAAATAAAAAGTTTCTCTTACTGTAAATTTACTTCTTAAAAATATACAGGTACTGCTCTGAATTTACAGGGGTAGAGGTTCGACCTCCCTCCCCGCAGCGAGGCTGCTAACCAGGGGAGTCTCTTAGCAGTCCAAGGCAGAGTCTCGTAATGAAGTGTCCTTCATTTTACAAATACATGTATAAAATATGCCTGAATGTTGGGGGATGGCAGTTGGAGGTTAAGTTTCCCCCCTTTTAAACACGATCAGGTGTTTGAAAGTTTCCAAATAAAAATAAAAAAAAAATAAATAAAAATAAAAACTAATCTTTTTTTTTTTGCCACGTCTTCATTTCTGAAGGCGATATCATTTTTGTTTGGGTTTATTACAATTATGATTGCGATTATGGATTACTTCCCATTCGCTTATGATTGTCCCTTACAATTCTATTAAAGTACATTCTTACATTATATATAAAGTCATTACATTCAATTATAGTTTCATTGAAGTACATTACGTCGTTACCATTCTTACAGTGTTTTTATATATATATATGGTTAGATTATATGGTTAGATTATATGGTTAGATTATATGGTTAGATTATATGGTCAGATTATATATGGTTACTATATATATGGTTATTAGTACAACACAAGTACATGAGACATGACAAGATAATTTATATACAACATAATATGTTATATTACATTATATGTTATAGATTTGGATCAGAGCGAAAGATGTTTATCTTAGAAACGTTCGGTTCTGCTGATTCGCAAATTTGAGCATTTAACTACTGTAAGCCTAATGAATGCCTTGAAGGTTCAACGCACTTAAAAAAAATAATAATAAAAAAAAATATATGTGGACGTATTTTACATGTACATAATCCGATGGGTTGTGTGCGTAATACAGAGACGCGTAAAATATGGACTGATAGGTTGATAGGTATCAGTAGACAATAGGTAGGAAACAACATAACTAATGATGTATAGAGAATGAAGTTTCTTTTTTTCTTTTTATTATTATTCTTATTATTATTATTATATTAAGGAATTTACCATACATTCAATACGGAAGATGTCCAAATACTAAACACGTGATTCAGTGTTCAAGGTATGGAAAACGTGAAGAGAATTAAGTTACTTTATGACGTCATAGTTATTGAATTTGTACGTATAATACAAAGCATTATTAGGAAGATTTACAAGAACGAATTAGAGGCAAAGAGTTATATGTAATGTGTATGCATAATCTAGGGACGAGGGTGAGATGCAAGACAATCATAATTAATTAATAACTTCTATAACAAATAAAAATGGATACGACTAAACCATAGGTATGGTAGATCGTAGGGTTTTGACACGATCAAAGATAGGAAGCCACAAGCAAAATTATTATCCAAACTCGCGTTAAGCGATTTTGGTTCTTATGTAAAAATGAATATTGATTATTCATTTCATTTTTACATTGCTCTCCCTTTTAAAAAAAAACGATATTTATACAATAATCTAATAGGGTACCATTAATACAATACAAATGAGAAAATAACATCCTAACTACTTCAAGTTAGATGACGACTTTTTTTCTTTACATTACAAATTTTTATACAGAGCAAGTGAGTTATAATATAATAAAAAAAATTCAAAGATTAATACTTCAATTTTAGACAAACAATTACGCTAGACAAAGAAAGATATTGTTAAATTTTTTTACAAAATTTTTATTTTTCTGTGGGAAAAAATTATGTACATAATGAATAGTAGGTAAAAGGAAAAAAATATAAATTATTTTCCAAAGTTACCCTGATCGTGCAGTCTATAACTAATTTTATTGACTATTGTAGGTAAAAAATCGAATTACGTAATGGATGATGTATAGACCTGTGGTCTAGTGTGTATTTGTGTGTATTAGATACAAAGTGTGTATCATAACTTTGAGGGACAGACTAGCGGAAAGGATTCTTAAATTAACTGAATAAATGCCTGAGCAAAAATTTATATATAGTAAGCAAAAAGGCTTAGGACTATATAAATAGCAGAGTTAGCACCTACACGCTATGAAATAGTTTGTGATATCGAATGATTTTAGAATAAGGTTTGTATATATAGTATATATAGTGTGCATACATACGTGTGTATGTGTAGAGATTTGGAAGGTTTTTGAATTAACAAAGTTTAAAAATAATGTATAATAATTTAAGATGGGTTTTAGGGTTATAAAATCTTTTGAGTCAATTATTGTTGTTATTATTATTATTATCATTATTATTATAAAATCCTTTAAGTTCAAGGTCGTATTTAAGTATTTAATTAAATCAGTTCCACGTATTAAGGTAATACAAAGAAATGTACTTAGAGGACTTACAATTGATGAAAGTAAATCTCACGGTTTAAAAATTGAATTTTTGAAGATGGAATTAAATTCGACGTAACATTCCTAGCTATATATGAACTATATAAACATTAACCAGAAGTATCGGTACGATATAATTGAATTAAGAAAATTAAGAATACAAATTAACAATAGAAACCAATTTATGCATTTTAGTGAGCTAAACATAATTTTATAATATTCTTAAAAATAAAAGTAAATCGAACCTTAGATGAGTTTCGGCCAAGAATAAAAAGTGTTATTGAAATGGAAGGAAAGCATTTCGAACAATCTTTTCTTTTAATAATTTCAGGTAAATTTTACATTAAAAATTATTTTTTATATACTAAAAAAAAATATTAAAAAGGTTTAATTTTTTGCATGTTAAGTAGAAAAATCATACTCTTTCGTTGAATGTTGATAGAATTTGAATTATTTGATATTTTAGTCTGAAAACTTGTTTGCATATGATAAATACATATGTTTTATTGTGTAGAAGTTTATTAAAATTAAATGACAAAAAAGAATAAACACAACTGAAATTTAGGGCCATGTGCGGTCCTACGGGTAAATTTCCCGACCATACAGAGCAAGATAAATTAGGTACATTATCGATTAATTATTACACTATTTCTGTCATCATATAATCGCAATAATTATAAAACTCGTTACCAACATTTGTAAAAACGGTTTTGGTTGCCAACAATAAAATATGTCATTTTACCTATATATTTTTATACGCAACAATGGCATGAAAAAGAGAAAAGACAAATCGGTCCATTTCCTTCTTACAACAAAACAAAGAAAGGTTAACTAAAGACGCAACCCGGTCAATTCAGGTTGAATTAAATTCTCTTTACATTTTCTTAAATTAAATTCTCTTAACTTACAAAGAAAAAGTTGAATTCAATTGACTGCATTGAAATGACTTGGGACTTAAAAACTAACTTCTTCAAAACTAACTTCTTCAAAACTAACTTCTTCAAAACTAACTTCTTCAAAACTAACTTCTTCAAAACTAACTTCTTCAAAACTAACTTCTTCAAAACTGGCTTCTTCAAAACTGGGGCGGTTGTCCCTCTTGGATGCAATCTATTGACTTGACCTCTTATCAAGTATTTCTATAAATCTCTGGGGCGGTTGTCCCTTTTGGCGCAACCTTCTGACTTGACCTCTTATCAAGTATTTCTACAAATCTCTGGGGCGGTTGTCCCTTTTGGCGCAACCTTCTGACTTGACCTCTTATCAAGTATTTCTATAAATCTCTGGGGCGGTTGTCCCTTTTGGCGCAACCTTCTGACTTGACCTCTTATCAAGTATTTCTACAAATCTCTGGGGCGGTTGTCCCTTTTGGCGCAACCTTCTGACTTGACCTCTTATCAAATATTTCTATAAATCTCTGGGGCGGTTGTCCCTTTTGGCGCAACCTACTGACTTGACCTCTGTCAGTATTTCTATAAATCTCTGGGGCGGTTGTCCATCTTGGCGCAACCTTCTGACTTGACCTCTTATCAAGTATTTCTATAAATCTCTGGGGCGGTTGTCCCTTTTGGCGCAACCTTCTGACTTGACCTCTTATCAAGTATTTCCATAAATCTCTAGGGCGGTTGTCCCTTTTGGCGCAACCTTCTGACTTGACCTCTTATCAAGTATTTCTATGAATCTCTGGGGCGGTTGTCCATCTTGGCGCAACCTTCTGACTTGACCTCTTATCAAGTATTCTGAAACTATCTGACTTGAATGCTTGTCAAGTATTCTGAACTGTAACTTGAACTCTTATCAAGTATTCTTGAAACTTAACTGTCTAACTTGAACGCTTGTCAAGTATTCTGAAACTTAAACTATCTAACTTGAACGCTTGTCAAGTATCTTTATAAATCTCTGGGTTTGGTTATCCCTTTTGGATGCAACCAACTGAAAACTGATTTGCAACTTATTGCAACGAAAACTGACTTGCAACTTCTTTGCAACGAAAACTGACTTCAAAACTGACTTGCAACTTCTTTGCAACGAAAACTGACTTCAAAACTGACTTGCAACTTCTTTGCAACGAAAACGGACTTCTTCAAAACTGACTTGCAACTTCTTTGCAACGAAAACTGACTTCAAAACTGACTTGCAACTTCTTTGCAACGCAAAACGGACTTCAAAACTGACTTGCAACTTCTTTGCAACGAAAACTGACTTCAATATCTCTCTAAATCTATAAACTCTCTATAAACACACTCTCTCTTAATTTGCAAGTCAATTCAATTCCGTAATTGAAAAATTTGCAACAAAATATAAAATGTAAACGACATTTACTCTAATGTTACACGAAGGTACGATACTATTAGTTTGATACATAAAATGAAATTATTCTATACTGAATATAACAGTGAAAATAACTCTGCAATTAACTCTCTCTTGAAATTAACTCTCTCTTGAAATTAACTCTCTCTTGAAATTAACTCTCTCTTGAAATTAACTCTCTCTTGAAATTAACTCTCTCTTGAAAATTAACTCTCTCTTGAAATTAACTCTCTCTTGAAATTAACTCTCTCTTGAAATTAACTCTCTCTTGAAATTAACTCTCTTGAAATTAACTCTCTCTTGAAATTACTCTCTCTTGAAATTAACTCTCTCTTGAAATTAACTCTCTCTTGAAATTAACTCTCTGTTACAATTAACTCTCTTTTGAAATTAACTCTGTTACAATTAACTCTGTTACAATTAACTCTGTTACAATTAACTCTCTGTTACACTAAGGAAAATGTATCACTAGTGTCTGAAGTGTTCACTGTGTTTCTTGTAAATTCTGACTTAATACTCATTATTAACTGTTAATAATACTGACTTTTCAAGTGTTTATAAATTACTTAAGAAAACAAAATGTACTTAACAAAATTTCTATGGGGAAATCCTTGAGACGTTCCTGAAGACGTCTTGTTGGCTACTTCTTCTTGGATGAAAACTAGGCGTGAAGAACTTGGAGTCGTGACACACCGGTCAAGGGTGGATGTTACGAACTAGAAGTCGTGACACGCCGGTCAAATGGTTTTATCCTGATAAATCTTCTTTTATAAATCTTCTTTATAAGTCTTCTTTTATAAGTCTTCTTCTTTTATAAATCTTCTTCTTTTATAAATCTTCTTCTTTTATAAATCTTCTTCTTTTATAAATCTTCTTCTTATCCTGGTAAAGGGTCGCCAGCTCTTAGACCCTTCCTTCTTCTATGTGTTTATCCTGGCTATAGGGTCGCCAACTGTTAACCCCCCTTTATGGCCCTTTGTCGGTTCGGATTCGAAGGGGGTTCTAGTTAGGGAGGCAAGCAACGGATATTTCTCTGATACTTTCTTCTATAATTTTCTAATTCTTTCTCTGATACTTTATAACTTTTCGACGTTACTAAGTTCCTCTGACGATTTCCCAACTCGAGGGGAAAATAAAAAGTTTCTCTTACTGTAAATTTACTTCTTAAAAATATACAGGTACTGCTCTGAATTTACAGGGGTAGAGGTTTACCTCCCTCCCGCAGCGAGGCTGCTAACCAGGGGAGTCTCTTAGCAGTCCAAGGCAGAGTCTCGTAATGAAGTGTCCTTCATTTTACAAATACATGTATAAAATATGCCTGAATGTTGGGGGATGGCAGTTGGAGGTTAAGTTTCCCCCCTTTTAAACACGATCAGGTGTTTGAAAGTTCCAAAATAAAAATAAAAAAAAAATAAATAAAATAAAAACTAATCTTATTTTTTTTTGCCACGTCTTCATTTCTGAAGGCGATATCATTTTTGTTTGGGTTTATTACAATTATGATTGCGATTATGGATTACTTCCCATTCGCTTATGATTGTCCCTTACAATTCTATTAAAGTACATTCTTACATTATATATAAAGTCATTACATTCAATTATAGTTTCATTGAAGTACATTACGTCGTTACCATTCTTACAGTGTTTTTATATATATATATGGTTAGATTATATGGTTAGATTATATGGTCAGATTATATATGGTTATTATATATATGGTTATTAGTACAACACAAGTACATGAGACATGACAAGATAATTTATATACAACATAATATGTTATATTACATTATATGTTATAGATTTGGATCAGAGCGAAAGATGTTTATCTTAGAAACGTTCGGTTCTGCTGATTCGCAAATTTGAGCATTTAACTACTGTAAGCCTAATGAATGCCTTGAAGGTTCAACGCACTTAAAAAAAATAATAATAAAAAAAATATATGTGGACGTATTTTACATGTACATAATCCAATGGGTTGTGTGCGTAATACAGAGACGCGTAAAATATGGACTGATAGGTTGTAAGGTATCAGTAGACAATAGGTAGGAAACAACATACTAATGATGTATAGAGAATGAAGTTTCTTTTTTTCTTTTATTATTATTCTTATTATTATTATTATTATTAAGGAATTTACCATACATTCAATACGGAAGATGTCCAAATACTAAACACGTGATTCAGTGTTCAAGGTATGGAAAACGTGAAGAGAATTAAGTTACTTTATGACGTCATAGTTATTGAATTGTACGTATAATACAAAGCATTATTAGGAAGATTTACAAGAACGAATTAGAGGCAAAGAGTTATATGTAATGTGTATGCATAATCTAGGGACGAGGGTGAGATGCAAGACAATCATAATTAATTAATAACTTCTATAACAAATAAAAATGGATACGACTAAACCATAGGTATGGTAGATCGTAGGGTTTTGACACGATCAAAGATAGGAAGCCACAAGCAAAATTATTATCCAAACTCGCGTTAAGCGATTTTGGTTCTTATGTAAAAATGAATATTGATTATTCATTTCATTTTTACATTGCTCTCTCCCTTTTAAAAAAAAACGATATTTATACAATAATCTAATAGGGTACCATTAATACAATACAAATGAGAAAATAACATCCTAACTACTTCAAGTTAGATGACGACTTTTTTTCTTACATTACACAATTTTTATACAGAGCAAGTGAGTTATAATATAATAAAAAAAATTCAAAGATTAATACTTCAATTTTAGACAAACAATTACGTTAGACAAAGAAAGATATTGTTAAATTTTTACAAAATTTTTATTTTTCTGTGGGAAAAAATTATGTACCTAATAATAGTAGGTAAAAGGAAAAAATATAAATTATTTTCCAAAGTTACCCTGATCGTGCAGTCTATAACTAATTTTATTGACTATTGTAGGTAAAAATCGAATTACGTAATGGATGATGTATAGACCTGTGGTCTATGTGTATTTGTGTGTATTAGATACAAAGTGTGTATCATAACTTTGAGGACAGACTAGCGGAAAAGATTCTTAAATTAACTGAATAAATGCCTGAGCAAAAATTTATATATAGTAAGCAAAAAGGCTTAGGACTATATAAATAGCAGAGTTAGCACCTACACGCTATGAAATAGTTGTGATATCGAATGATTTAGAATAAGGTTTGTATATATAGTATATATAGTGTGCATACATACGTGTGTATGTGTAGAGATTTGGAAGGTTTTTAATTAACAAAGTTTAAAAATAATGTATAATAATTTAAGATGGGTTTTAGGGTTATAAAATCTTTTGAGTCAATTATTGTTGTTATTATTATTATTATCATTATTATTATAAAATCCTTAAGTTCAAGGTCGTATTTAAGTATTTAATTAAATCAGTTCCACGTATTAAGGTAATACAAAGAAATGTACTTAGAGGACTTACAATTGATGAAAGTAAATCTCACGGTTTAAAAATTGAATTTTTGAAGATGGAATTAAATTCGACGTAACATTCCTAGCTATATATGAACTATATAAACATTAACCAGAAGTATCGGTACGATATAATTGAATTAAGAAAATTAAGAATACAAATTAACAATAGAAACCAATTTATGCATTTTAGTGAGCTAAACATAATTTATAATACTTAAAAATAAAAGTAAATCGAACCTTAGATGAGTTTCGGCCAAGAATAAAAAGTGTTATTGAAATGGAAGGAAAGCATTTCGAACAATCTTTTCTTTAATAATTTCAGGTAAATTTTACATTAAAAATTATTTTTTATATACTAAAAAAAAATATTAAAAGGTTTAATAATTTTTTGCATGTTAAGTAGAAAAATCATACTCTTTCGTTGAATGTTGATAGAATTTGAATTATTTGATATTTTAGTCTGAAAACTTGTTTGCATATGATAAATACATATGTTTTATTGTGTAGAAGTTTATTAAAATTAAATGACAAAAAAGAATAAACACAACTGAAATTTAGGGCCATGTGCGGTCCTACGGGTAAATTTCCCGACCATACAGAGCAAGATAAATTAGGTACATTACGATTAATTATTACACTATTTCTGTCATCATATAATCGCAAATAATTATAAAACTCGTTACCAACATTTGTAAAAACGGTTTTGGTTGCCAACAATAAAATATGTCATTTTACCTATATATTTTTATACGCAACAATGGCATGAAAAGAGAAAAGACAAATCGGTCCATTTCCTTCTTACAACAAAACAAAGAAAGGTTAACTAAAGACGCAACCCGGTCAATTCAGGTTGAATTAAATTCTCTTTACATTTTCTTAAATTAAATTCTCTTAACTTACAAAGAAAAAGTTGAATTCAATTGACTGCATTGAAATGACTTGGGACTTCAAAACTAACTTCTTCAAAACTAACTTCTTCAAAACTAACTTCTTCAAAACTAACTTCTTCAAAACTAACTTCTTCAAAACTGGCTTCTTCAAAACTGGGGCGGTTGTCCCTCTTGGATGCAACCTATTGACTTGACCTCTTATCAAGTATTTCTATAAATCTCTGGGGCGGTTGTCCCTTTTGGCGCAACCTTCTGACTTGACCTCTTATCAAGTATTTCTACAAATCTCTGGGGCGGTTGTCCCTTTTGGCGCAACCTTCTGACTTGACCTCTTATCAAGTATTTCTATAAATCTCTGGGGCGGTTGTCCCTTTTGGCGCAACCTTCTGACTTGACCTCTTATCAAGTATTTCCATAAATCTCTGGGGCGGTTGTCCCTTTTGGCGCAACCTTCTGACTTGACCTCTTATCAAGTATTTCTATGAATCTCTGGGGCGGTTGTCCATCTTGGCGCAACCTTCTGACTTGACCTCTTATCAAGTATTCTGAAACTATCTGACTTGAATGCTTTTCAAGTATTCTGAACTGTAACTTGAACTCTTATCAAGTATTCTTGAAACTTAACTGTCTAACTTGAACGCTTGTCAAGTATTCTGAAACTTAAACTATCTAACTTGAACGCTTGTCAAGTATCTTTATAAATCTCTGGGGTTTGGTTATCCCTTTTGGATGCAACCAACTGAAAACTGATTTGCAACTTATTTGCAACGAAAACTGACTTGCAACTTCTTTGCAACGAAAACTGACTTCAAAACTGACTTGCAACTTCTTTGCAACGAAAACTGACTTCAAAACTGACTTGCAACTTCTTTGCAACGAAAACGGACTTCAAAACTGACTTGCAACTTCTTTGCAACGAAAACTGACTTCAAAACTGACTTGCAACTTCTTTGCAACGAAAACGGACTTCAAAACTGACTTGCAACTTCTTTGCAACGAAAACTGACTTCAAATATCTCTCTAAATCTATAAACTCTCTATAAACACACTCTCTCTTAATTTGCAAGTCAATTCAATTCCGTAATTGAAAAATTTGCAAACAAAAATATAAAATGTAAACGACATTTCACTCTAATGTACACGAAGGTACGATACTATTATGTTTGATACATAAAATAAAATTATTCTATACTGAATATAACAGTGAAAATAACTCTGCAATTAACTCTCTCTTGAAATTAACTCTCTCTTGAAATTAACTCTCTCTTGAAATTAACTCTCTCTTGAAATTAACTCTCTCTTGAAATTAACTCTCTCTTGAAATTAACTCTCTCTTGAAATTAACTCTCTTGAAATTAACTCTCTCTTGAAATTAACTCTCTCTTGAAATTAACTCTCTCTTGAAATTAACTCTCTCTTGAAATTAACTCTCTGTTACAATTAACTCTCTTTTGAAATTAACTCTGTAACAATTAACTCTGTTACAATTAACTCTCTGTTACACTAAGGAAAATGTATCACTAGTGTCTGAAGTGTTCACTGTGTTTCTTGTAAATTCTGACTTAATACTCATTATTAACTGTTAATAATACTGACTTTTCAAGTGTTTATAAATTACTTAAGAAAACAAAATGTACTTAACAAAATTTTCTATGGGGAAATCCTTGAGACGTGTCCTGAAGACGTCTTGTTGGCTACTTCTTCTTGGATGAAAACTAGGCGTGAAGAACTTGGAGTCGTGACACACCGGTCAAGGGTGGATGTTACGAACTAGAAGTCGTGACACGCCGGTCAAATGGTTTTATCCTGATAAATCTTCTTTTATAAATCTTCTTTTATAAGTCTTCTTTTATAAATCTTCTTCTTTTATAAATCTTCTTCTTTTATAAATCTTCTTCTTTTATAAATCTTCTTCTTTTATAAATCTTCTTTTATAAATCTTCTTCTTATCCTGGTAAAGGGTCGCCAGCTCTTAGACCCTTCCTTCTTCTATGTGTTTATCCTGGCTATAGGGTCGCCAACTGTTAACCCCCCCCTTTATGGCCCTTTGTCGGTTCGGATTCGAAGGGGGTTCTAGTTAGGGAGGCAAGCAACGGATATTTCTTCTGATACTTTTCTTCTATAATTTTCTAATTCTTTCTCTGATACTTTATAACTTTTCGACGTTACTAAGTTCCTCTGACGATTTCCCAACTCGAGGGGGAAAATAAAAAGTTTCTCTTACTGTAAATTTACTTCTTAAAAATATACAGGTACTGCTCTGAATTTACAGGGGTAGAGGTTCGACCTCCCTCCCCGCAGCGAGGCTGCTAACCAGGGGAGTCTCTTAGCAGTCCAAGGCAGAGTCTCGTAATGAAGTGTCCTTCATTTTACAAATACATGTATAAAATATGCCTGAATGTTGGGGGATGGCAGTTGGAGGTTAAGTTTCCCCCCTTTTAAACACGATCAGGTGTTTGAAAGTTTCCAAATAAAAATAAAAAAAAAATAAATAAAAATAAAAACTAATCTTATTTTTTTTTGCCACGTCTTCATTTCTGAAGGCGATATCATTTTTGTTTGGGTTTATTACAATTATGATTGCGATTATGGATTACTTCCCATTCGCTTATGATTGTCCCTTACAATTCTATTAAAGTACATTCTTACATTATATATAAAGTCATTACATTCAATTATAGTTTCATTGAAGTACATTACGTCGTTACCATTCTTACAGTGTTTTTATATATATATATGGTTAGATTATATGGTTAGATTATATGGTTAGATTATATGGTCAGATTATATATGGTTATTATATATATGGTTATTAGTACAACACAAGTACATGAGACATGACAAGATAATTTATATACAACATAATATGTTATATTACATTATATGTTATAGATTTGGATCAGAGCGAAAGATGTTTATCTTAGAAACGTTCGGTTCTGCTGATTCGCAAATTTGAGCATTTAACTACTGTAAGCCTAATGAATGCCTTGAAGGTTCAACGCACTTAAAAAAAATAATAATAAAAAAAATATATGTGGACGTATTTTACATGTACATAATCCAATGGGTTGTGTGCGTAATACAGAGACGCGTAAAATATGGACTGATAGGTTGATAGGTATCAGTAGACAATAGGTAGGAAACAACATAACTAATGATGTATAGAGAATGAAGTTTCTTTTTTTCTTTTTATTATTATTCTTATTATTATTATTATTATTAAGGAATTTACCATACATTCAATACGGAAGATGTCCAAATACTAAACACGTGATTCAGTGTTCAAGGTATGGAAAACGTGAAGAGAATTAAGTTACTTTATGACGTCATAGTTATTGAATTTGTACGTATAATACAAAGCATTATTAGGAAGATTTACAAGAACGAATTAGAGGCAAAGAGTTATATGCAATGTGTATGCATAATCTAGGGACGAGGGTGAGATGCAAGACAATCATAATTAATTAATAACTTCTATAACAAATAAAAATGGATACGACTAAACCATAGGTATGGTAGATCGTAGGGTTTTGACACGATCAAAGATAGGAAGCCACAAGCAAAATTATTATCCAAACTCGCGTTAAGCGATTTTGGTTCTTATGTAAAAATGAATATTGATTATTCATTTCATTTTTACATATATATATATATATAATTTAGGGTGTCTCTTATTTTCGAAGTGTTGATTTTTTTAGGTTGCGCCCCCTCAACCAGTTCCATTGGTTGAAAAGATATCACACACAAAATATGTTTTGGATTGAACAATTTTTAGAGGTCGCCCCCTTATTAAAGTTCATAAAATATAGCTATTATTTATGCAATTAATATTTGAAATTACTAGCAGTTGTCAAGTATACTAAACATATGTTTTTAATTAATTAATCATCATATTTATGATGAATTCAATTAAATGAATATATTAGAGATAATTGTCAAGTTTGTAGCTGAAAATATTGCTTGATAAGACAAGATCAACCTGTTTAAACATGTTTCATCAAGAATGCTCCAGATTATGTTGCAATTGTTTATTTGTCATCATTCAGTGTTCTGCTGTCATAAGTAAAAGGTGTGTAACTGTGTATCACTATACTTCTTTTTTGCTATTATCAGATAATAAACTATGTTATTTATATTTTTCACAATTATTTATACTGATTTTGTTATTAGTGTTTGAAAAAAATTTAATGAATTTAATGAAAAAATTAGAATTTATGCTCTTATACACATATTATGAAGTTTTAAACAATGTTGCTATTTGTCACAAAGAATTTAATTTAGTTCAATGGAAATTTTACCTGACATGTGTTTCTATCAGTGGCGTCACTAGAGGGGTGCGGGGGGTTTTTGTGCAGTGTTTGAGCAGAAATTTATTATTTTTTATAAAAATATCCCTGTAGTTAGTTATAACAACAAAAACATTTTTCGTAAGCCCAGCTTACATGTATCAATATACCTACAAGGCTAAAACTCTATGCTAATTTACTTTTTGAACCTTCTAATGCGCTCCGGTCAGAGCTGTCATTATTACCCAATTACAATGACGCTTCGAATCACGTGGTTTCGTCTGCACGCTCTACAAGCACGCGCTGTTGTTTTCGTTGCTGCTGGTGTTTTTATAGTCGCTGATTTTGTCAAATTTTCTGTTGTTTTAGCTACAATATTGTGGTAATTAGTATTTGTGAACCTATATCAATAACTTTTTTGAGAATGAAGTAGTAATTAAAGGAAAAGAAGGAGAAAAATAAAAAAAGGCTTCCGCTCAGTTGTTGCAGCCTCTGTCTTTATGATGTTGCAGCCTCAAATTTATGAGTATATTTCCATATGCATTTGTCTATAACTTCTACATTATTTGGGCCGTTATTGATTATGCAAACCTAATCCATTAATGTATCTCATGTAACGGTAAAGTTTAACGTTAAAATGAACATAATTTTGATGTAGTTCTTAAACGTTTTTACTTCGAATTCTATTGTTTTTTTACCGAATTTTCACTTTAACCACATGAAACTATGTAAATGTAAATACATTTAGGCTGTGCGTATGATATTGTAATTTAAAGGAGTAATTTTAATTTTGCTAGTTGTTTATGTCACTACTATTGCCATTACATTCAGTGATATACGGGAATTACGATTTACGAGTAACATTAGTACAAAAACATTACTAAGGATTCTGTATGGTCTGGTACGGGAGGAGGTCCATGGGGGGGTGGGTGACACCATGAGTTACCGCACTGGGTGACACCAACCCTAGTGACGCCACTGTTTCTATTTCCAATAAAATAGCAAAATATAAATTTCTACTACAAAAATATTTATTCCTTGTTTCTTAGATTAAAAAATAATAGGAATAATAATTGAGAAAAATACGTTAGATTTATAAAATAGACCAAATTAACTTTGTCTACCAAATTTTTTTTTTTTTTGTAATTTAAAAAAGTCAAAACAGTGATTTAGCCCTGCTCTACAAAACCATAACACTACATTAATATTTTGTTTTCTTATTTTGCAGATGAATACAAGAAGACCATTCTATTTGCTCGGATCTACAGTAGATGATATTAAAGGCTCAAAGCTGCCCCCATATAGGCAAGCTTTTGGTTATTTTATGCACCTCCACAGAGAGAAAAACATGACAATCCGCGATGCTCTGCGTCAATCTATTCGAGCCACAATAGTTATCTGGGATAAGGCCAATATTCCTACTCTACTCAGCAGGAACCTCGTGCCATGAAGAAGTTAGAGAATTTCTTTAACGAATGGACTTGCTTAAAGAAGCATGCTTCCAGAACAAGCCAGAGCCATAAAACCAAGGAGGCTGATTTTGTAGAGCGATTGGAAGATCTCTTTGACATCGCCCATGGAGACGCTGAGAAGCTGATCAAGAATCGTGAGGACTGGGAGTTCCTTCAACTGCAAAGACAAAAAGGTCGTCCTGGCTCAATCGGTGGTGTGGACACTGTACATCTTCACCGCACAAAAAATGCAGTCAAACGGTTGGAAGCTGAGGCAGAGAGAAAAAGAAAGTCAGAATCTTTGATGGAGGCGTCTACTAGTCAAGTTGTACTGGCTTCTTCCACATCTTCCAGCAACACTGATGAAAGTGAGAATGAGGAGGAGGAGCCCAAAGGAGCTTGTGCTTTACCAAAATCTAAGCAAAAACGAGGCATGAAAAACATCATGACTATTCAGATGTCTGCTGCCCTGGATCGTACACAAATTTCCTCTAGAAAGGCAACATTTATCCTCGCAGAGGCAGCTAAAAGCTTTGGTTTGGACGCTTCAGATTACAACATAAACCAACATTCTATCCATCGCCTTCGAAATAAGAACCGAGCTCCTCATGCTAAAGAACTTAAGGAGCATTTCCATGGAGAATGTTCTATGACAGTCCACTGGGATGGCAAGATGATGGAGGACCTCACCTCGCACAAGCACATTGGTCGTCTCCCAGTACTTGTGTCAGGACCTGGTGTTGAACAGCTGCTTGGTGTCCCCAAAATCCCAAACTCAACTGGAGAAGCACAAGCTGAAGCCGTCTTTAACTGCCTGAATGAATGGGGAATTACAGAGAGTAAAAGCAATTTGTTTCGATACAACAGCTTCAAACACGGGTCAATATAGTGGAGCCTGTGCTCTCATCGAAGCAAAATTGGACATGATGTTTTGTACTTGCCTTGTAGACACCATGTTTTAGATTTATTGTTGGGAGCTGCATTTGAAGCAACATTGGGATCTACATCAACTGGTCCAGAGATATTGATCTTTAAGCGTTTTCGTGACAATTGGACTTCTGTTGATCAAAGCCAGTTCCAAACAGGTGAGACAGACACGATTACTAAAGAAGCAATTATCCAGTCTAAAACTGAACTAATTCAGTTTGCTAGATCCCAGGCACCTATGCTACGGGATGACTATCAAGAACTTTTGGATCTGTCCATCATCTTTCTTGGAGGTGTCCCCAATAAAGGCATCAAGTTTCGTGCACCAGGTGCCATGCATCGAGCTCGCTGGATGTCCAAAGCGCTCTATTCTATCAAGATGTGGCTTTTTCGAAACCAGTTCAAGATGACTAAGACTGAAGAACGAGGAATTCGAGATCTTTCCCTTTTTTCTGTTCTCATCTATATGAAGGCTTGGACAACATCCTCACTCCCTATTGAAACCCCATTTAATGACTGGCTCCTTATGAGGTCATTGATTAATTATCCTAACAAAAAGATTTCTGATGCAACTAAAAAAAAGCTCTCTAACCACTTATGGTACCTGTCTGAAGAAGCAGTTGGTCTTGCTTTCTTTGATGAGCGAATTACTACAGATGTAAAGAAACGCATGGTAAAGGCATTAGAAGATAAGTCCACTGATAGACCACCCAAGCGTCCTCGGATTCCTGAATCGACCTTCTGCTCTGGTGAAGGACTACACCAACTTGTTACAAGAAATACTAGAGAATTCTTTACTAAGCTGAATTTGCCAGAAGGATTTCTGAACAAGGCACCCAGCACTTGGACATCCAACTGTGAATATTTAAGGGCCAGAGCTATTGTTGCAGCTCTATCTGTTGTAAATGACCGGGCAGAACATGCAGTAGCTTTAGTTCAAGAGCTGAATAAGAAATTGACAGTGGGGGAAGAGCAGCTCCAGTTCCTGCTCCAAATTGTTGCAAAACACCGCCAGTCACCCAGTTCCATCAAAAACTGTTCTTCTCAAAAAATAACCATCAATGAGGTCGCACCTTAAATACACCATATTGTATAATCATTGTATATTAAATAAATGTTGTATAAGGAAATAATGCTAATTAAAATAATTAAAGTATGTAAATAGCACTGGCATTTTGAATTTATCTCTATACAATAAACTAATGGTTTTTTTTTGTAGCAATGCTTCATTGCTGATTGTATATAAAAAAAGAGCCAGGAAGGATTTTGGATAGGAGAAAAAGGATTGGGATAAAGAAGGATTGAGGACCAAAGGATGGATTATAACAACATCAAGGATAGGTTAGAAAAGGATCAATGATAAATAAGAAGGCCTATACTTATAAAAACGAATCAACTAAAAAAAGAAGGAAGGAATTATGTGTATAATGAGCATAATCATAGTCAGGAGCTATTATGCCATGGTCACCATTTTTATTAGCCGGGGGCGACCCCTAAATATGAGCCAATTTGTGTCAAACTTTCAAGTTTTAGTTTTTATGCTAAATAGAACTATTTTAGGGGCGCAGATAAATAATTCAACATTTCAATTTTTGACTACCCAATAAGAGACACCCTAATATATATTATATATATATATATATATATATATATATTATATATATATATATATATGATACACACAGACAGTGCATGGAACAAGGAACTCTTCTGGGGAAATTAAATCCACTATAGTCCGAATAAGTAATGGTAAATGACAAATACCATAGTTTTTCTTTTTCATGATGCTAGCCCGACGTGGGCAACGGGTCACTCGCAAAGAGGTCCCATAAATATAGCTTCCCTCACCAGCTATCTGCAAAGCAGACAGGATCCAGCTTTGGGACATGGATCTAGGGTTTAAAGCACATGTTATGTGCCTTGAAAAGTGGACGCTCAATTCTACCAGTTGAGGTTTAAGTTTTGGTTTTTGGCTAAAAATATAATAGTTACCCCTTTTTCTTTTATGTATTCAATCTGACGTGAAGGCAGCGAGTCTTTTGCTTATATTGAGGTTCTAAATGTAGCAGGGCTAGGCTGCTTTAAACCCCAGATCCATGTCCCAAAGCTGGATCCTGTCTGCTTTGCAGATAGCTGGTGAGGGAAGCTATATTTATGGGACCTCTTTGCGAGTGACCCGTTGCCCACGTCGGGCTAGCATCATGAAAAAGAAAAACTATGGTATTTGTCATTTACCATTACTTATTCGGACTATAGTGGATTTAATTTTCCCAGAAGAGTTCCTTGTTCTATGCACTGTCTGTGTGTATCATAAAAACTCAGGGGACCATTCTGAGTTCATTCCCATATATATATATATATATATATATATATATATATATGCACTAGAATCACAAAATAACACGTGACCTTATTAATAAGCAAACAACCACAAGGAAAAGGAAACACAAAGTCCGAGCGCTTTCGTGATATATTCACATTATCCTCCTTGATAATGTGAATATATCACGAAAGCGCTCGGACTTTGTGTTTCCTTTTCCTTGTGGTTGTTTGCTTATATATATATATATATATATATATATTTTTAGGGTGGCCCTTATTTTTTAATTTTCCTTGTTGCACCCCATGAATTGGTTTGATTCCATGTAAAACTGCGACACATGAAATGGGAAGGAATTTGAAGAATTTTTAGAGGTAGCTCAATGTGCTCAAATCCTATATATTTATTTTTTATTATATTTAATTAATTTTAATTTTATATTTAATTAAATAATTATATTTAATTAATTTTAATTTTATTATTATATTTAATCCTATTTGTTTCATTTCAGAAAAAGTACGGCTTCTAGTATAGTACCAAATACGCGCTCTAAAACTGATGTTTATCTACTTGGAAGTGAAATTACTGAAATTATTGGATCCAAGCTACTATCAATCAGACAAGCTCTTGGTGTTTTTCTCTAAAAAAAAGAAACTAAACGAGATGCATTAACATATGTAATTCAAAAAATTCTGCCATTCTGGGAGAAAGCTAGAATACCGACCAAAGAATAAATGCAAAAAACTTCACTTTTTTCTACGTGAAGGTCAAAATATGAAAATAAAAACCCACTCTAATAGACAGAGTTTATTTCCACAACAGTTTCGACGCCCACTGGCATCCTCCTCGGGTGGATACAGAAAAACGAATGAACCAAAACAAGAGGGAAAAACAGTCCAGGGACCGACCGTTAAGAAATTCGCACCTAGGTTAGATCCCATTCTCCCGACACCGGAAGGGCATTTTCATTAAGTACATTCGCACAAATTTAAAACTATCTTCCTGTTCTAAACATACAGATTCTATTATTTAAAAAAAAAAAATTTTTTTTTTTACATAATTATTACATTTATTATTAAATTTATTACATTTAATATTGCATAATTATTTATTACAGAAATTATAAATTTATTATTACATTGTTGTTTATTATACAGAACTTATAAACCGAAAAACGAATGAAAAAGGCGATTAGGAAACAATCCAGAAACCATTGAGAAATTCGCACCTAGGTTAGATACCGTTCTCCCGACACCGGAAGGGCATTTTATTACAGGGTCCCGTTTATACGTACAGTACATTCGCACAAATTAAAACTATCTTCTTGTTCTATACATACAGATTCTAATATTTTGCCATAATTACTGCATTTATTATTGCATTTACATTTTTTTTAACATTTATTATTATTACCTTTACCCTAATTATTAAATTTATAATATTGCCTTTATATTACATCTGTTGCATTTATATTTATTTCCACATTTATTACTTCCATTATTACATTTACTAAAATCGAGTAAGGAAACAATCCAGACCTTTAAGAAATTCACACTTAGGTTCGAACACGTTCCCACGACTCCGTAAGGGATTTTTTGACCAAGAATCTCATCAAAGGGCCTAACTTATAAGCAAAAGTGGGCAGGACCGAGTTCCAAAAGGACCGAATTCCAGGAACGCGGTCCTTTTTAAGGACCGTGAGCGGGAAAGTCGGTCCTTTTCTCAGTGAGGACCGAAATGAGGAGCGACGGTCCATTTTTAAGCAATTCCGGACGGTCTTTTTTAGTGATTTTAGTGTGTTTAGTGATTATTTGAAGTTCTAAAGAAGATGGATCGTTTCCTCCAGAAGACTCAGAAAGAGACTGAGACTGAACTGAAACTTGTTTCAACACCTGGCACCATCCAGTGCCGCCGTGGAGAGGCTCTTCTCTTTGGGGAAGGACGTCCTCAAACCGAAAAGGTCAGGGCTCAGTGACAGCCATTTTGAAATGCTAGTCTTCTTGAAGGGAAACTCAAGCATTTAACTTAACTTTTTTTCATCATTTATGTATTGTATTAATTATAATTTACGTTAATAAAATTAAAGATTTCCGGTCTTTAATTTCATTTTTCACTTATATTATATATAAGGACCGAGGACCGAGTCGTTCCTAGGTCCTATCTTCAGAAAGGACCGGGACCGTCGGTCCAGTTTGAGGCAAGGACCGGGACCGGGACCGTCGGTCCTTTTTGAGGCCCGGGTGCCCACCTTTGCTTATAAGTACCTTCGCACAAATTAAAATTATCTACTTTTTCTATACACTCAGATTCTATTATTTTTCTTTTGACATAATTACTACATTTATAAAGTACCTTACTTGATTCCCAATCTATAGCATGATTATTTTGGCTGGCATGATAAAAAATGGCATTATTAGTATTACAACTTCTGAAGGCATATTTGTGTTCTTTAATACTCTGTCTATTAAAGTGGGTTTTTATTTTCATATTCCGACCAAAGAAGTACATCATTGCAAGGAAAAGCTTGAGGAAGTGTTCGAAAATTGGAGGCTGCTGAAAAAGAACAAGGGACGAACATCAGCTACTCAGAAGTCTAATGAAGAAGTTTATTTGTGCGCTCGATGATCTCTTCGACATTGTACATGCGGACGCCTTAAAGAGGATTACTGTCCCCAAGAATCGTGAATTTTTGATAGCTCAAGAGAAAAGGGGCGATGCGGTTGCATGACTGGGTTTGATGTCAGCCTGCACAAGAAAGAACAGAGAGCTGCTAAGAGAAAAATGGAAGAGAATCAAAGACGCACACGTGAAACTTCAAGGGTTAGTGCTTAGCTTTATATAAAATCTAATGCTGTCATTTATTATTTACATGGTTTTATATATTTTACTATATATACACATTATTCTATTCTTTTCTTTTCTATATATGCAGGGGCGGCTCGTCGGTAGGCACTGCGGAACTGCAGCACCCCCATGATCTTATGATCTTTATATTTAAATATTTAAAATAGCCTTTCTGATTTTTTTTTCAATGAACTTTCAGTTTTTAAATCAGATTATATCCTTTTTTCCTTAAACTATTTCAATGCCGAACGAATGAATCACGAAAGTAGCTTCAGCCTTCCCGTGGAACTGCGTACTTAACAGTTACAGATTTTGTTCGAAACGCTTGAAACCTCGGTGGCGGACGTACGAAGAGCGAGTCAGAATCGCGGGTTTAAGAGGATCCAAAGCACTGTGGACAGAGCAGTGCCGATTTGTTTGTTTGACGTGATAGTTGTGTTGCTGTATTGTTTGCTAATTCGAAATTTAATTTCCGAATTGCATTTATCAATGATTCTTTATCATTTATTTTTTGTCGTGAGATTGAAGTTAATTATATAATAATTGGATTATTTACAATATATAGCTTTCATTTCTTAGAATATTTTTTCGCTCAAAATAAAAACAGAAGAATGGAATTTGTTTATAAATAAATTTTTTGGCAAATTTGAAATTACCCGTTAAGCGTAAGTACCCTATAATTGATTTTATGATACTATTTTACTTATTTTTATGACTGAGTAGTGAGTAGTTATCTATTTATCTATTCGACTTTCTCTCTCTCTCATATATATATATATTATATATATATATAATAATAATCGACACAATTGTTCGCAATTTCTGAGGCAGCACCCCCATAACTGAAAGTCACGAGCCGCCACTAAGTCCACGATAGAAGTTAGTTTCAGCAAAGTTTTTAAACGGGTCAATTTTTGTACTGACACTCATACCAAAGGGGCCCCCATAGTCGGTGCCAGTGTCTTGATACACTAGATTCAAAAATACTATTTATCTTGGAGGAAGTCCCTAGTTAGCTCCAGCCAGTTGGCTACCGGGCATAAGTTAGGTTTAATAAAAAAAAAAAAACCCGAACTCAATGAGGCCCCGTGCTGTAGCTTAGCTTGTCTCTAAATCCGGTACTGATAGTAGTTAGTTCCGTGTTAAACTTCACGATCAGAATCTTCATTTGAAAATACTGTCGGTTTGCTTACTGTTTATATTCACATTCAGAAAATTCAATTTAAAATAAATGTGCTATGTCCACAAGAAGGCTTAAGAACAACTTAAGATATGATTAAAGTTTTAGTCCATTTATGTTTGATTTTAACGAATCGAGAACGTTGGCTTTAGTAGTCGTAAAGCTCTTATGTCTTAATAAATTTTTAATGAATCGAAAACAGCTTTATGAAGGGTACCCGCGAAAGCTACACTGCACGTGAGCACGTTGGCCTACCTGATAACTGCAAACTACATTTAGATTGCACTTTCATCGTCTACTCTTACTGTCATGTGGCGGTGTTGGACTTTAAAACTAAAAAATGCACGTCAAAGTTTATTTTAAATGTGAAACCAAAGTAATTGTAACGTCTAAGTTCTAAGTTACTAGAGGAAAGTATCTCAGCTATTAGTCATACTTGCCAACCCTACCGATTTGAAGGCTGTTCTACCGAACATGCAAATAATATCAAACCTTTTAGACTCAGAATGCACTAGAGTGTATCATTTAAGGCTAGATTTCCAAAAGTTTCCCGGAGGGGAGGGAGGGGGTCATACTCCCAGAACTCCTGGCAGTGATTAAAAATCCTGCCAATTTTGCTTTTCAAAATGTTGGCAAGTATGATGTTACTCTCGAGAGTAACACGGTTACCTGTCAAGTTACTGAAAAAGTAATCGTTACAGTAACTGTTACTTTCCAGCTCTGCAAATAAGAACTGACCATGTTCTCCTCTCTGTTGAGAATTGGTAGTTCACTTTGCGATAAGACACACCATGCTGAAGTATCAGTGATGAGCAAATTACTCACAACCAATAAAATTAGTTGAGTCCTTGAATTGAATCGTAATTTTGCTAAACAAATTGGTCACGAACCCGTCCAAATCTTAAACTGTACATGGTGCTCAGGACTGTTTACATGCCAGTGCTTTCATTAAGAGGATGGAATATCTCCGTTTTAAAAATCTCAAGAAAAAGAATAATCAGGCAAAGTAATGGCTAAGGCAGACTGAATCCTTTCAAATCAATTTTTCTATTATTTTTTTTTACATTCAAATTACTTTTGTTAACGTTTACAATGCGCACAAGAATATAATGACGCTTCCCTAACTTTTAGCAGTCACCAAAAATGTATTTCGATGTGATCCTGAACGACAAAGTTCTGCCTTAATTTGGTGATTTCATTTTAAATGAAGCCTAAAATTTCTAAAAGGATAAATAAAAACTAAAAAAAAAACACCATTAGCTAAACAATATATTATAAATACAAAATGGCAATAAATTTTAAAATTTTAAAGTTTCCTTACATACTAGTTATAATAATCAAATAACTCATAATTATACTCTCCATTAAACGAAATACAGATAAAGAGTACTTACCATCGATACTTAAGAACTACAATAAATTAGAATGAATATTGATGGTATTTACTCTCGCAAACTCGAGTAATAATAAATACATCCCCTGAGGCGATGAGCATATTTATTATTATTATTTCAATATATTAACGGAAGAAACTGAAACAAGAACTGATCTTTAATTTACATAATAATAATAATGGAAAAATACTTGTCCGCCCCCTCACTTTAAACCATAAAAATTAGTGTTACATTATATTAACTTCTTATACTTATATTTCCTATAGAATTATTGCAACATTTTTATTTCAGTCAGTTGAAGTTAAGTGATGTTACCAATAAATACGGCTGGTAATTTTAACAAACTTGCAAATGCTTCGGATTCAAATTAAAGTGACTAAGTTACAGTGATCAAATATAATTTGATTATGTAGAAGTTAAATTCGTTTAATTCAAACTCGTATTAATTCTAGTAATGTTGTGTGGGGGAAAAGGAAAAGAATTCCAAGATTAGTTAGGAAAAATACACCACTGAAAGTAGAAAATAAGTTTTCAAATATTGGGACAGAAAATAAATATTCTTTTGGTAAATGTGATTCCATTCAGAAGTTCTAATCCTGTCTTTTATTAATAAAAATTTACTATTTTTTCTTTTTTCAAGACGAAGTATAGTAATGCTTTTCCATTTATTATTATTTATTAAGCATACTTGAAAAGTTAAAAAACGACGTTGTTAAACCTTATAAAATTTTTAACTTAAATCAAGTTTTATATCATTATATGTAGAATAAATATTGCACAAACTATAATGGGAAATGTCATTAACAGCGGATAAATTTTGTGGTTCTTAAATGTCGAAAGTACTGAACTGAATTATATTCTGTTAACGTGAAAAATTCTAAAAAACAATTGCCGATTAGATGTCGCTCTGATGCATCACAAAAGCATGATCAAATAACTAGATATGTGATCAGCGCAGCCACTAACATACTTTCACTGTGTTTGACACTTATGGAACGAGTCAACAATTTTCGATTAATTTATCCTAAGGCTATCAGTATCACTTGACAAAGAATAAACAGTAACTCCTAAGTAACTGATTTATTTAAAATAAGAAATAGCAGTAGCTATAATGACACCTTAAAGAAACAATTACGCCTAAATGAAGAATAAAACGTAAAACAGGGAAAGCTTAGACAAGAAAGAAACAAGGAAAAAATGACAAAAATTTGGTTTACTCATGGCATATCTGTGAAATTACGATAAACTACAAAATGTTAACAATAAATTTTGTAGTTTTGCTATTTTAATGAACTCAAACATTGCTTCATTCCTTTGAAATATTCAAATAGTAAAAGTTCATTTTCGAGGAACTAATCATGCAGAAATGTAGTTCATCTTATCAAGCCAAATTAATTACGTGATAACAAAATTACTTGTGTAAATAAGTTAGGCTTTTATAACACTTCTCCATATTGTGTTCAATATAATAAGAACGTGTTAATTGATGATTGTGCAAGGAATGAAAACTAAAAAATAATGTATTAGTATTATTATAAATTATTTCACATGCAAAATATGATTGTTAGAGCTTTCACATTCAAACTTTTAGAAAGTAGCTTTTCACACATTCCCAACACAGGACAGAAGGAGAAAAACAAAACCAAGAAAGTCTCTGTGTGACCAATGAATAATAATAGTAGTAGTAATAAAACCCCTTAAAATAAGTTAGTTTATTTACTGACAGAGGAGAAGATAAACAAATGTTTTTTCTATTGACAATAAATTCTATAAGGCTACCGTTTATTAAGATTTTATAATTTAAATAATAAAATAAAGATCATACCTTTGAAAATGAGCTTGAGGAAAAAAAAGTGCCCTAATCATCTTTCTTAATAAGGCCAATTAACAATTCAAATTATTCCTTAGGTGTGGCATGGGTATAAATGAACTTACATATACATTTTACAGCCTTAATTGATTCCAGAAAACCTGCCAATAAGCTAACTTTTCCTTTATTCAAATATAAGAGAAGCTGCTGCGTAGGACACGGAGGAATCACTTGGGCAGTAACAATGAGAGGATTGTGCGTATTGAAGAAACTTCAAACTCATATGTTGAGCGTTGTTCGTCTTTTGAAGAGTTGCTATCGCCTGTGTTCAAAGGAAATTTAAATGAAGGCATCTTGAACCTCAATAGTTTATTCAGTTTGGTGTCACAAAAAGATTGGTAAGAAATTATCAGCAAGCATAATACAATTACTGCTACGTCAAAAGGATGAGAGGGGGAAATCTGAATGTTCAGTTAAAATGGAAGCACAGAAAATATTACATCTTAAAACAGTGTCACAATTAGAAGCCTCCCAATTAATGCTATGATTATATCTATACATATGGTTAAACAATTCATTAGAATTATTTGTAGTTCTACAAGTATATTTATGCTGTTTTACTATGACAACTAAAGTTTTTCCTGTTTGACCCACAAAAACTCAATTGTATTGTTTACATCCAACAGAATGGAGAAAACCAACTGCATTAAATGTGAACTATTTTTTATCAGCCGAGAATTAATATTATTTTTATACTTGAAAACTATGTTAATTCCAAATGTTTTATGTAAAGTTTGAAGGTGTTTGAAATTTACATCATAAGGGAAGCTAAGGATTTTTTCTTATCAAAGTCCTTGATTGTAATAGTGAACTACACTATTATAATACCTATTTTTAGCTTTGCTTAAATAATTTTCAAGTAGTAGAACAGGATAATAGAGTTTAATTCCAATGTTTATAATACTATATAACTCGGAATCTAAATTACATTATCCTATTCCATTCCCACAAAATAATCATACAAATTATATACAGTATATCCTAATTATTTTGCGAAATTGGGACTGAGAATTATCGCAAAATATTGTTTTTGTGACATATCACACAAGCTTTCCAAAGGTATCATTCTATATATTACAATGGGAAAAATAGGGTATGAAAACACAAAATAGCACTTAGACCGTATTATATATATAAAAAATAGGAATAATTTAGGGTACCGTGAATTAAAGGGGGTCTACTGTATATATATTTAACAATGAAAATTTTCAGCTGTTAAAGTATGGAAGAAGGGAGCACCATACTCCAAATGGACAGGAAATTCAGACACATTCTAAAGCAAAAAATTTAGGTGTTGTAATGACTGATGATGCAAAATTTGAAAGAAAACAAGCTAGCAGAAAACAGAACAAAAAGAATAACTGGAGAGATACTGAGAACCTTTAAAAGAGGGGACAGGAATATAATGATTCCTCTATTGAAAACACTGATCATCAGCAGCGGCCCTAGGGTTGCTGGCGCCCCGGGCAAGCTGAACTTTGGCACCCATACAAGTATAGTTTTAAAATTTGTTCACAATGAGGAAAAACTACAAATGTAGGAAAAAAGAGTTTATTACAATTAACGATATTCACTCAAAGTACAACTAAACATTCTCAAAATAGAACCATGTATGAAAATATGAGAGACAGTGTTGCCACTTTTGTCTGAGGTAAATCCACAAAAAAATGTAAAAATTGCACAAAGTGGCAACACTGATGAGATATTAAAGGATGGCAGCACTGCCAGGCGTATGTAATTTGTGGTCAACGCTCACCTATGCGGCCACATCAACCCATGTGACATGTCATCCCATGTCGGGCCAAGCTGACCTTAGCTTTACTGATAGTCTGGTACTAATGCTATTGGCTAATATAAGTCATTATCCCTGAAAATTTTACGCCACATCAGGAAATTTTCACATTTGACTCTTTTACTTCATTTTATTTATTTATTTATTTATTTATTTTTCTATTTTTCCCTATGTATTTGGAAGATCCCAAACACACGACGTGGCGCCCCTTAGCACGTGGCGCCCTGGGCAACTGCCCGAGTTGCCGGTACCTTGAGCCAGCCCTGCTGATCATAACCAAGTTGGAAAACTACTCAGTCTTAACATCCCCATACAAAAAAAAAAAAAAAGACATTGAAGCTTCACAACCAAGAGCAATGGATGCAAAGAACTAAATTACTGGGGAAGGTTACATGAATTATACTTATATTCACTGGAAAGGAGAGAGAGGCACACCATTATTTACACTTGGAAAAAATGGAGGAACTAACTCCTAATTTTACTTTGAACCATATAACCAGTCAAACAACAGTGGGACGGGAAGTAGAAAAGGAAGAATGTGTCATATTCGCAAATTAAAGGTTAGACAGGGAACATCCTCAACCCTGAAGAAAAAAAGTTTTGTTGTGAGAGGACCAACACTATTCAACCAGCTGCCCAAGGAACTAAGGAACACGAGTGGTGTCACGGTGGATATCTTCAAAAGAAGAGTAGATGCTTGGCTCAGAACAATTCCAGATGAGCCAGGCATACCTGGCTATATGAGGTGGAGAGCATGAGAAACCAACTCTTTACTTCACCAGGCCAACTCAAGAGGAAGGGCAATAAGATTGATCTTTGTGAAATGAGGAATCATCACACGGAACATCTGAAAGGTTGAAAGTGTGTGTGTGTGTGTGTGTGTGTGTGTGTGTGTGTGTGTGTACACTTTACCTTACAAAGGTTTTGTGCGATGATTTCTCATTTCACGAAGGTCAAGCTTGTTGCCCCTCCTCTCGAGTTGGATTCTTGTGCTCTCCACCTCACCTAGCCAGGTATGCCCGGCTCATCGGGGACTATTCTGAGCCAGGCATCTAGTCTTCTTTTGAATATTTCCACTGCAACTCCCTTTGTGTTTCTTAGGTCTTTGAGCAACTGATTAAACAGTTTTGGTCCTCTCACTACAAAACTATTTTCTTTCAGGGTTAAGGATGTTCCCTGTCTCGCCTTCAATTTGGGAATATGACACAGTCTACTGTTTCTACTTTCCACCATTGTTTGGGGTTATAGGGTTCAGAGTAAGATTAGAGATGTTTCTCCATTATTTTCCAAGTGTAAATAATGGTGTATCTCTCTCTTCTCCTTTCCAGTGAATATAGGTCTAGTTCACATAACCTTTCCCAGTAATTTAGTTCTTTGCACCCATTGGTCTTGTCTGTGAAGCTTCTCTGGATCCCTTCCAGCTGTCTAATGTCTTCTTTTTTATATGGGGATGTTAGGACCAAGCAGTATTCCAATTTGGGTATTATCAGGGTTTTCAGTAGAGGAATCATTACATTCCTATCCCTTCGTTTAAAGGTTCTCAATATCTGCATCATTATTCTCTTTGCTCTGTTTACTGCTATCTTATTTTGTGTTTCAAATTTCACATCATCTGTCATTACAACCCCTAAATCTTTTGCTCTGGAATTTCTCTGAATTTCCTGTCCATTTGGGGTATAGTACTCCATGGATTTTAGGTCTTCTCTTTTTCCATACTGTAACAGCTGAAATTTCTCGGTGTTAAACTTCATATTGTTGTCTTCTGTCCACTTGCAGATTCTGTTTATGTCAGTTTGTAGAGATCCTATTTCTTCTGGGTTTCTTATTTTTCTACTGATCTTTGTGTCATCTGCAAAGGATGTTACTGTGCTCTCTGGTAACATCCTCATAGATCTATGTCAGTTAGCATGATTATGAAGAGTAGTGGAGCTAATACTGTTCTTTGTGGTACTGAGCTGAGGACCTCTAATTCTGATAAGATACTTCTTGTACTGTAACGACTTGCCGCCGCTCACTAAGGAAATTATATATCCATTTCCCTACTTTTCCTATTATTCCCATACATTTCAGTTTATGTATTATGATTCTGTGGTCACACTTGTCAAATGCTTTAGCAAAGTCTGTGTATAGTACATCATAGTTTTCATTACTTTCAAGTGAATCAATAATGTTGTTGTAGTGTTCCATTAGTTGTGATAGGCATGATCTGCCTGACCAAAACCCGTGTTGGTTATCATTGAATTTTTTCTGAGTTTCCAAAAAGCCATAGATTTTCTGTCTAACTATTCTTTCAAATATTTTAGTGAGATGGGATACAAGCGATACTTGCCTATAGTTTTTGGACTCGGATCGATCTCCTCCTTTATGTATTGGGACTATGTTCGCGCTCTTCAGGATGCCCGGTATTTCTCCTGTGTCTAGTGATTGTCTCCATATCCAGTATAGGGGCTCAGCGATTGCATTCTTGCAGTTTTTGATCAGTGTGGCATTCCATTTATCTGGTCCTGCCGCTGAGTGTGTTTTTAGTTTCCCTATGGCTTGTGTAATATCATCCGTCGTAAAGTCAAAATCCATTATACTTTCCCCTTGTGGTTCTTCTTCAAAGAACGCGTTTCTATTGCATACCAATTTGTCAGTTTTTGGGATACTGAAAGATGATTCGTACTGAGCTCTTAATATTTCAGATACTTCTGTTAGATCATCAGATAAATCACTGTTCTCATTTTTTAAAGGTCCGATAGTCGCGTGGTTTTTCGACTTTCTTTTTGCGAAATTATAGAGGTACTTTGAGTTAGCCTTTATCGCTTCTATAGCGTCGTCGTCGTCGTCGTCTTTTTCTGTATGCTTCTCGATTAGTTCCTGTATGATGACACCGATACTTTGCAGTTTATCATTTAACATTTTTCTGATGTTATCTTTACAATTACTTAATTTTGCAGTCACTCTTTCTCTTTCGAAACAATGCCCTCTTTTGTCTTTCAAACCTGCTTCTCTTTCCTCTTTGTTATATCTTTGGGGCATGTTTTTCCACAATTTCTAATGTCTTCTCCTCTAACATCATTAGCATCTCCTCCATTGTCTTGGCCTTGAAAATGGTTTTCCAATGTATTACCTCCATGCTCGATGTCACATCTTCCCAGTTTATAGCTTTGGAGTGAAAATTAAAAATTTCGAATTTGCTTCTTTCTGTTGCGCGTGTTCTTTCCTTTCCTGTTGCCTTTATATTAGTTGTTATTTCAATGATGTTGTAGTCCGATATCATTGTTGCGGGGAGAACAATGAACTTAACGAATACCGTAATTTGGCTACTTCTTGATGACGGGAAACGAGAAGGTCCCGGGCGGTGAAGTTTTTTCTCACCTCCACTGACTGTCACTGAGGGGCAAACGAGACTCCCACACGGCTGAACCAAGAAATGGACTCGACCCACTAGCTATTCCAAAGATTAACACTGTGTCTGAGTCGGGTCCAATTGAGAACCTGGAAAACCCTGGCTTCAGGAAAGGTGTGTGCAATGTACACCCAGCAATACTTGAGGACTTCAACTGAATATGGGTGTACAACACAAGCAAGCAAGATTTTAGCAGCCTAATCGTGAAGTAAACCAAATGTGGCTGGATGAGAAAAGCAGATATTACCCTCTGAATTGTAAATCCTTGAAAGTAACGACCCCAGTCTATAAGGACAAAGGCTGAAAAAAAAAACTAGTTGGTAGAATTCTAAGGGTTTATTAGCAATCAACTTGAATTATTTACAAGAGCTAGAATGGGTTATGAGCTTGAGTCTAAACATGGCTTAAGATCAAGAAACGGAAATCCAAAAACCCTGAAAGGGTATTCTATACAAAGGTGCTTACAATTACAATGACAAAAATAGAATTTCTAGAAAAAGATAAAAAACTTAACCTATGCTAGAATGGTACAATTAGACAACACAATCGACCTCACTGGAACTAACATCCTTAAACTAGACTGGAGGTCAATCCAATCACACCTATCTATTATAGTTAAGCCATGGAGAAACTAAACCTGAAGCGAGTAGTTCTAGAAATACCTTAACCTGCACACCATTATGCACAGGCAATGTCCATTATTACAAGACACACTGTTTTTCTTGAATTTTACTTTTCTTAACAAATTGAGTTGGCAGGCTAGAACTTCCACAAGTGGGAGCCAACTGTGACTTTAAAAATGAGGTTTGTCTTTTCTAAAAATTGAAGGTGAATTTTCTGACAAGAATCAACAAACAAGAATACTGAGCTAGTCAGGCATTAAACAAGACTAACTCCGTTAACATGGGGGCCACATTATGGGCTATCTTTGTTATATCATAGTTGGGGATATTTCTACATTATCAATTAGATTACTGTTGTTTGTGAATACCAAATCTAGGCAGTTATTTTTTCTTGTGTTTTCTGTTATTTCTTGCATTAACATAAATTCATCAGCTAGAGCTAGTAGCATTTTTACCTGCTCCTGGTCTTCTCATGTGCCCCTCTTGTCCTGGTGTATACATATATTTTTTTTCTATCCTTTTATATTTCATGAATGGGAAATTAAAATCACCAGAGAAAAATATTGGGGGTTGGAGAGTGTAGATCTTTTAGCAAGTTTCTTACCTCTGTAATGGAATCTGAAAATTTTGAGGATGGCATGTTTGGTAGTCTGTACATTACAATTAGTACCATATTTAATTTTTCAATTTTTGCTGCTACACATTCTACGTAGTTGTTTGAGGTACTTATAGCCATTTCTGCTATGTGCCTTTCACATGTGTAAATAGCACATCCTCCTGTATGTCTCACTGTTCTGTTGGCTCGGAGGATGTTATAGTTGTCAATTTGTATTTCTTTTTTGTCAATACAGGACTCACAATTTTCACAGTTCACCTGGCAGTCCTTTAGATGAGTTTCCGTGAGGCATGCAAAGTCTGCTCCAGCTTCTTGCATGAGTCCTTTCAGGTATACAACTTTGTTCATGGAATGGTTTGATTTAAGGCCCTGTATGTTGGCTAGGATTATTGTTTATTTATTTTTTTTTCTTTCTTTTTCGCATACAGGTGGTTCCAATTTGTTTTCCAATGGGGGTGCCAGTTTCATTGCCTTCTAGTCCTCTGAAAATTTACCTCTTTTTATTTTATTTTTGTCAGTACCTGTTGTCCCGATAATGCATGAAGTGCCTTTGTTCGTACCTTCTGTACAGCTCTCAGATTCCTACGGTATATTTATATTTGTCAGCTGGTTTTGTAATTGCTGGATGGTATTTAGCAGCTGAAATGTGTTGGCTGCGTCTAAAAAATTGGCACTCTTCTTTGATGTTCATTTTTTCTATTCACTCATTGCGTTCCTTTGAGGGTGGTGGTATCGGCATTTTTTTCATATTTGCAACTCCCATATCTTGCATAAGTGTTACAGACTGTAAGATGGTGGAACATGCATTTCTTATCAAATTTGCAGTATCCACTTGTGTAATACATTTTGCATAATGTGGGATGTGCATATATGCATTGCCCATCCTGATATCTACAGTTTCCTTTTGCGTAGTATTTACATGCGATATTTTCTACGCTTCTGCTTCTTTTCTTATTATTTTCAATGTTCTTAATTTTGGCATCATCATTTTTCTTTGGCTGTTTATTTTCTATATTTTTAGTTATTATCTTTTTATCCTTTCACTCATTGGACCGTTTGACTACTTTGCAACTTTTACTTATTTCTTTTCTTTCATCTATGTCTTCCTTCCGTATTATATTGTTTATATTGTTATTTGTTATTAAATTGTTGTTCGTTATTATGCTTTTATTCGTTATTTTGTCTTCTCTCTCATCCACCCAGTTTTTCATTGGGACCATTCCAGACCCATGTGTCCCCATTATTTCATTCTTTTTTGTAACATTCGATTCTGCTATCTCCATTTCTTTAAAGACCATGAAAGAATTTACAGTCTGTGTACATGTGCCACATAGAAATTTGATCCCCATGACATGTTTCACATTTGAGACGAGTTATTTCCCTATCATTCCAATTCATGCAGATAAAGTCGTTTAGTCATTGCCAGAAATCACATCTAATAGCTAAGTTTTCCGTTGTTACTAGAGTGCACAAATTACAGATTAAGTGAGAATTTGGACCCATATCCATGCCATTCCTTAATTAGCGTGAAAAGAGATACCCACACAAATTCTTTATTTATTTATTTTTTTTTTGTTCTGTTTCTTTCCTTTTGATGGTCGAGGGTATTTCGAGGGTATATATACACAGGGTGTCCCAGAATTAACTATTTCAATGAAATCGGACAAATTTTTTAAAAACACTTTTATTTATGTTTATCATGTTTAATATGTGTTAAAAATGTATAAATTTCTAAATTTTTTTTCATAATTTTTTCATAGTTTTTCATAGTTTTATTTTCATTCTCTTTCAGAACCCTATTAATAATGAATACACAGGAACGCATCTTTGTTGTAACATCCTGTATCAAAGGAATGCAATGTAATGAAATCAGAGAAAAATTTACAAGAAGATTCCACAGAACCGGTCCTACAGACAATGCGATTCGTGAACTTGTGAACAAATTTAAAAGAACTCGACGAGGTGGGAAGAGGACTCCCAAGGACAGCATGTAACAGTACCGAACAGGTACAACAATTGTTTGAGGATGAACCAACAACTTCGGTTAGGGAGGCCGGTCGAAGACTCAACATATCCAAGACAACAGTTCATAGAATCTTGCGTTCAACACTGATGAAAAAGGCTTATCACATTCAAGTACTGCATGCCCTAAATGAAGAGGATTATCCAAATCGAGCAGCAAGGTGTGCAGAAATTGTGGATCAAATCGAAAATGAAAGTTTATTGGATAACATCTTATTCAGTGATGAGGCGACTTTCCACACGTGTGGTAAAGTCAATCGACACAACTGTCGTATCTGGTCCAATGAAAGACCGTCTGAAGTCATAGAATGGCAAAGAGACTCTCCAAAAGTTAACGTGTGGCTTGGAATGACCAAATCCAAAATTTATGGCCCATTCTTCTTTGCGGAAGCAACTGTAACAGGTACCGTCTACCTTGATATGCTTCAGCAGTTTCTCGAACCACAGCTTCTTGATGATGGCATTCTTGATAATGTTGTGTTTCAACAAGATGGAGCACCATGTCATTATGCTCTAATTGTTCGAGAATACCTCAACAGACGCCTTCCGAATCGGTGGATTGGACGTGGAGGACCTCGACCTTGGCCTCCGCGTTCTCCGGATTTGACACCACTGTATTTCTTTGCATGGGGTTTCATAAAAACAAAGGTTTATCGCCAAAAGATCAATAGTTTAGCTGAACTTAAAGAATGCATCCAGTTGGCAGTGCGGGAGATAACACCTGAAATGCTTCAAAATGTGTTTCGCAGCGCTGAGGATAGATTTGAAATTTGCAGAGATACAGACGGTGCACATGTTGAAACTTCTCAATAAAGTTTTGACTTATGATTTATAAATCTATTTGTTTTTGTATCATAATTTAGTAATAAACACAAAATTATGTCAGTTTTTATTAAATTTGTCCGATTTCATTGAAATAGATAGTTAATTCTGGGACACCCTGTGTATATATATATATATATATATATATATATATATATATATATATATATATATATATATATATATATATTAGGGTGTCACTTAAATGCAAAGTTTGAAATTTTCATGCTGACACCCCGCGAATCTATTCCATTGGTAAAAAAAACATGGTGACTGAAAAATCTTTTTATTTGAATAACTATAAAAGGTCGCCCCCGCCTTCCAAAGTTTAATGCTTGCGCGGCGTCTCCATAATCGTTCATTAGATATCTATATATCTCTATATATGTGTGTGTCTGTGTGTGTCTGAATATCTGAGAAATAAAGTGAACAATACTTAACGATTCACCGTTTCTCATTTCAGCTACGTGATTTCTGGTGATGGAAACCCGGAAGTGTATACCTATTAGGGGCAGCGGTTGATGAGGTGAAAGGATGCAAGCTTCCTTCCTACAGGCAAGCATTCGGTTACTTCCTTTACCTTCACCATGAAAGAAAATGACAATACGTGACGCGTTGAGGAAGTCACTTCGAGCAGTGATGTCCTTCTGGGAGAAAGCTCACATTCCAACCAGACTCGAGACACACTGCGTCAGCAAACTGGATAAAGTCTTCGAGGAGTGGAAAGGACTCAAAAAACACGCCTCAAGGACGAGCGATTCACACAAGACGAAAGAAAAAGAATTTATTGAACGCCTCGATCGTCTCTTTGACATCGCCCACGCTGATTGTGAGAAATTGGTCAAGTACCCAGAGGATTGGGAGTTCCTTCAGCAGCAGCGCCAGAAAGGACGTCCAGGTTCAATGGCAGGTTTGGACATGACCCATCAGCGCCAAGTCAAAGATTGTACTCGACGTCGGGAGGAAGAGGAGAAACGAAGAAAGCGATCAGCAGCTGAAATGGAGGCAGTATCCAACGAAGCGGTTTTGGAGTCCTCATCCTCCAGCTCAGATGATAGTGAAGAAAAAGGAGCATGTGGTGGTTCATTAGCGTCTAAACAAAGAGCAAGGAAGAACATCATGACATCGGAATTGGCGGCAGCGCTTGATCGCACGCAACTCTCATCAAGAAAGGCCACATATCTGCTGTTTGAGGCAGCTTCCAGCTTAGGGCATGATGCTAGCGACTACAACAACAATCGTGGATCCATTCATCGTCACCGTGAAAAATTCCGTACCCTTAAGGCTCGGCAACTGAAGAGCGAGTTCCAAGGCAATAGTCTGTTGACTGTTCACTGGGACGGAAAACTCATGCAAGATCTGACGTCACGAGAATATGTTGACCGCTTACCTATTCTTGTATCTGGCTCCGGGACAGAGCAGCTCCTCGGGGTGCCAAAACTTCTGTCAGGAACCGCGCCGGCACAAACAAATGCCATCATAGATTGCCTGAATGAATGGGGAGTGACCGATCATGTCAAATCTATGTGTTTCAACACAACCGCGACAAACACAGGCCACCGTGGAGGAACTTGTGTTCTTCTGGAAGAAAAAGTTGGACGTGACCTGTTACACTGCGCGTGCAGACACCATGTACTGGAGTTGGTGCTACAGGCGGCATTCGCAGCATCGCTAGATTCAGTATCTACCGGTCCAGAAATTCTGCTTTTCAAGCACTTCCATGATTATTGGACCCGCATTGACCAGCAACAGTTCCAAACTGCGGACACAGATGCATTCACCAAAGCAGCTATTTTTAAGCATAGAACGGAGCTCATTGAGTTTGCAAAATCACAAGCACTTCAAGTTCGTGATGACTATCAGGAATTCCTCGATCTTTCCATCATCTTTCTTGGAGGAGTTCCATACAAGGGACTAAACTTCCGCGCCCCTGGTGCTATGCACCGGGCGAGATGGATGGCTAAGGGGCTCTATGCCATCAAGATTTGGCTCTTCCGAAGACAGTTTAAACTGACGAACACTGAGGAACGCGGAATTCGAGATATCTGCCTCTTTTCTGTTCTAGTTTACATGAAAGCGTGGGCAACAGCTCATCTGTCCATCGAAGCTCCGCTGAATGATTGGGAATTGATGAGGACGCTCCTTCGATACCCACACAAGAAGATCTCTGATGGTACCACCAAGAAGCTGTCTGCGCACCTGTGGTACCATTCGGAGGAGGCAGTGGGTCTGGCGTTCTTTGATGAGAGGATATCGATGGAAGTGAAGTGCAGCATGGTTGCAGCGTTAGATCAAGAAGCCCCTCACATGCCGCCAAAACGACCTTTGGTTTCTTGATACTATGTTCCTCAGTGACAGCAAAGGACTGGAGCAACTGATCACAAAGAACACCCGAGGATTCTTCTCAAAACTTCAGTTGCCAGATTGCTTTCTGCTCCACCATCCCAGTTCATGGATGTCAAACTCTGAATACGTGCAAGCTCGGGATGTGGTCTCCAAACTTGCAGTGGTGAACGACAGAGCAGAACGGGCCGTGGCTCTGGTGAAGGAGCTGAACGGAAAGTTGACAGTGAAAGAAGAACAGCTCCAGTTCCTCGTTCAAGTTGTCACTGACCACAGAAAGCAACACCCAGCTCCGAACAAATCAGCATTAGTGAGGACGCGAAAGAACTAATCACTGATCAGCGTATGAGCACCAATTATTCTGCTACTGTATATGTATTTTATTTCTCAAAGTTTTGCTTTTGTTGCTTCTCCATTTTGTACCATTATTCGCCAAAATTATGTCTTCTATTTTGATTATATAATAAACTGTTTGTATTCTTTGCGTTTTTAAGTGTCTTACTTTCGTTATTTCACCAAATTGCCTTGTTTTTTATTATCTGGTTGGGCCCAAGCTGTGAACACTGAACAGCTTGTTGACGTCAACAAATGGGTCTTGTTTTCAGTGACGAGGGCGACCTTTAAATGATGACCAATCAGGACCAAATTTCTCTTCCGTATGTTTTACACCAAATGGAACAATTTTAGGGGGTGTCATAGGAAAATATCCATCGTTTAATTTTCCCCCTATTACCTAGTGACACCCTAATATATATATATATATATATATATATATATATATATATATAATATGAATAGAAACGACATAAGTATTAAGGAACGTTTCTGCACACGAGGAGGAGAGATAACGAAATAATGAAAAATGAGGCGAACCGCCTGGGAATCGAACCCAGGGCCTTCCAATTGCCGGTCGGACGCTCTACCATTATGCTACGGACCTCACTCAATCACAAATCGAAATTCTCCCAAATAGGGCAGAAACCAATGCCCTCAGAGAGCACCCTCGCAAATCGTGAATATGCGCAAATAACTGCAATGACCGCGCAGTATATAAATGAATAGAAACGACATAAGTATTAAGGAACGTTTCTGCACACGAGGAGGGAGAGATAACGAAATAATGAAAAATGAGGCGAACCGCCTGGGAATCGAACCCAGGGCCTTCCAATTGCCGGTCGGACGCTCTACCATTATGCTACGGACCTCACTCAATCACAAATCGAAATTCTCCCAAATAGGGCAGAAACCAATGCCCTCAGAGAGCACCCTCGCAAATCGTGAATATGCGCAAATAACTGCAATGACCGCGCAGTATATAAATGAATAGAAACGACATTTGTGATTGAGTGAGGTCCGTAGCATAATGGTAGAGCGTCCGACCGGCAATTGGAAGGCCCTGGGTTCGATTCCCAGGCGGTTCGCCTCATTTTTCATTATTTCGTTATCTCTCCTCCTCGTGTGCAGAAACGTTCCTTAATACTTATGTCGTTTCTATTCATTTATATACTGCGCGGTCATTGCAGTTATTTGCGCATATTCACGATTTGCGAGGGTGCTCTCTGAGGGCATTGGTTTCTGCCCTATTTGGGAGAATTTCGATTGTGATTGAGTGAGGTCCGTAGCATAATGGTAGAGCGTCCGACCGGCAATTGGAAGGCCCTGGGTTCGATTCCCAGGCGGTTCGCCTCATTTTTCATTATTTCGTTATCTCTCCTCCTCGTGTGCAGAAACGTTCCTTAATACTTATGTCGTTTCTATTCATTTATATACTGCGCGGTCATTGCAGTTATTTGCGCATATTCACGATTTGCGAGGGTGCTCTCTGAGGGCATTGGTTTCTGCCCTATTTGGGAGAATTTCGATTTGTGATTGAGTGAGGTCCGTAGCATAATGGTAGAGCGTCCGACCGGCAATTGGAAGGCCCTGGGTTCGATTCCCAGGCGGTTCGCCTCATTTTTCATTATTTCGTTATCTCTCCTCCTCGTGTGCAGAAACGTTCCTTAATACTTATGTCGTTTCTATTCATTTATATACTGCGCGGTCATTGCAGTTATTTGCGCATATTCACGATTTGCGAGGGTGCTCTCTGAGGGCATTGGTTTCTGCCCTATTTGGGAGAATTTCGATTTGTGATTGAGTGAGGTCCGTAGCATAATGGTAGAGCGTCCGACCGGCAATTGGAAGGCCCTGGGTTCGATTCCCAGGCGGTTCGCCTCATTTTTCATTATTTCGTTATCTCTCCTCCTCGTGTGCAGAAACGTTCCTTAATACTTATGTCGTTTCTATTCATTTATATACTGCGCGGTCATTGCAGTTATTTGCATATATATATATATATATATATATATATAATATATATATATTTATTTATTTCACCCTTTCAAACATTCCATGTGATGACTCCTCATTTCACAAAGGTCAAACTTGTTGCCCCTCCTCATCTATATATATATAGTGTGTGGGTGGTGGGGTAAAGGTTGTGTGCTAAAGTAAATTATAGTAAAACCCAGAAATTGTGCACCACAGGGTACATTACAATCAGTATTCAAACTGGTGACCATTAGCTGTACACACAATGTTAATTAATTGTTAATTGCTGTTTCTTCATCGACTACAGTGACCATCCCAGAGACATAGAACAACTAAAGGAGAAAAGCTTAGAGTCTGCCAAGATCAGTGTCAGCATGCTAAGGTGTTTAAACTTCATGTATACAGTGAATCAAAAAGGGTTTTAAGTTGATGGTCACCAGTTTGAACAAAAACTATATCGGAATGATGTCATGTCCCTACCTATATTTGTGACCTTGACTTTTGAAGCAAGGACCTGATTTTTACTCATGATGTATCATATTGTGATGATCAGTATGTGTAAGAAATTTCATTAATTTATGCTGAGCAGTTCAACACTCATAGTGTAGATGTCTATTTGACTTTTGACCTCTATTTATGACATTGACCTCCTTTGATGCAAGGACCTGATTCTTGCTCATGACACATTGTATTGTGATGATCCATGTGTATGTAGTGATGCGAGGCGAGAATATTCTGAGAATATTCTCCAAAATATTATTTGCTGAGAATATTCGAGAATTTTCTTTCTTAGTTTTGAAAAAATCAAATAAATAAAAAAAAAAATTTTTTTTTCATAAAAAAGCTATTATACTGAAAAATTGAAATTGAACACTTAACTACAAGGGATATTTTTTATTTGTTTCTAAACTGTTTTGTATGATATATTTTATTAATTTCCATATAATTTAGAAAAAAATCAAATAAAAAAAATATTTTTTCATAAAAATAATTTTTTTTTATTTATTAGACATTTATTAGCTATTATACTGAAAAACTGAAATTGAATACTTCATTACAAGGGATATTTTTTCTTTCTAAACTGTTCTGTGTGATATATTTTATTAATTTCTATATATAATTTTGAAAAAATCAAATAATTAAAAAAAATTCATGATTTTTTCATAAAAAAGCTATTATACTGAAAAAATGAAATTGAACACTTAATTATTACAAGGGATATTTTTATTTGTTTCTAAAGTGTTTTGTCTGATATATTTTATTAATTTCTATATAATTTTGAAAAAATAATTTTTTTTTTTTTTTTTTTCCATAAAAAAATCAATTGATTTAATCAGGTGATTAAATCATCTTGATTTAATCACTGCCATCCCTGGTAAATACTGTACTTTGAATTGAAATACAGTCTTTATACAATGATTCAATAAATTTTTTGCATTAGTTAATTTATTTATTTCTTCACTCATCCTATCATTCACTTCTGACTTAGAATTTCTCCATTTTGACAGGAACTGAAGTTAAGTTGTATCAGAATAGTTGAAAAACCCCTCAGATGTTTTAAAAAAGAAAATTCTCGGTTCAGAGAATATTCTCAAGAAAATTCTCCTAAAGATTATTCCCAAGAATTTTACAACATTATGTGTATGCACTATGAAGTTCCACCAATTTATGCTAATTGGTTTGAAAGTTAAGGGTGGACCTCCAACTGACATTTGACCTCTATTTGTGACCTTTAGGTGCAAGGACCTGATTCTTACTCATAACACACCTTGTTACAATTCATATCTGTGTGATGTTTCATCAATTTATGTTAAGTCAGAATGGTTCAAAAGTTATAGCACAGACACAAAAGTGATGAATGGACAAGTGCAATTCAAGATGGCCCCTACAAATTTATTTGGTCAGGGGCATAAAATAACTAATGTACCCTGCAGTTAGCTATTTTTGCCCTACCCTGTATATAAGTGTTTCAAATAATAAAACTAAGCCAATGAATGAAGATTACACTCACATTTAGTACTACTCCAATTGGATGACGACCACAAATGGTGTTCCCATATTTTCTTAAATACTCAGAGAAGGCACTTGGGTTCAGGGTTTCTATGAGGCTCATGCCTTGCTTGTCCAATTTCTGGATGGATTGCCAGATCTCTCCGGCGGCTCTGTCGTAATAAGTGTAGCGAAATCTCTGTCCCCAATGGCAGAAATCAGAAGATATCACAAACAGGTTTTGAGGGTCAGCCAGATATGTAGCCAGAATGCGTCCATACAAAGCCTCCCTTTCTTGGCTCAATGACCCGACAAGGATCGGTACAATCGTAAACTGATCGCGGTAGCTGTCATAAGGTAAGAAGTAAGTAATAAAAAGTTGATCTGTAATGCACATGAATGAAATGATTAATTTGACCAGTTTTAATTTTTGTACCTTGGACCTATTCTATTGGGCCTATTCAATCAGTGAATATTTTATATATACAGCTGTCCCTCGCTTAATGAAGGGGTTATGTTCCTAAAAACCCTTTGTTATGTGAAAATTCATTAAGCAGCACCTAATTTTCTAGTTTTATATGGGAAAAATTCAGTTTGGTTCCTAGCACTGGGCAATAACTGATGTCTTCTCTCCTCTTTCCTTTCTCTTTATATCTATCTATCTAGCTTTATTTCTATCATTACCACCTTCCTCCTATTCATTGGATTGGGTAATGATGTTGAGCTTGGATGTTTTGATGCCATGCTATATATTGGGGTTACAAAATAGTAACAATAACACTTCATAGAACATCACTTTCATCATGAATACAACACGTGAGAACACACAACAAACACTGATGCTGCAAAAGTGTATTGCGGGGATGGTGGGAGACCATATGTTGGGTGGGGGAGAGAGCTTGCCTGTGTTGTGGGAACTGCCAATGTAGCATGCCATGGATTTAAAAAATCTTTGCCTTCATTATAGCAAAATTTCTTTTGTAATATTTGATAGTAGTATTAAATAAAAACCTTTGATGTAATGAACATTTGTTAACCGAACCTTCATTAAGCAAGGGATGGCTGTATATATATATAAAAAAAAAAATCCATATTACAGGTAACAACAAAAGCTCCAACAATTTCCTGAACTGAAGCATTGGCAAAAGTGGTGGCTGGCTCAGTTTAACTTGAGAAGGCATCAGAAGTCGAACTCAGGACTTTCAGGTTTCAAATTCAATGTTTAACCAAGCCACATACAGGTGTCCTCATTTTACAGAACTCCTTTATATGGAATTTCACACTTACAGAAATTTTATTTTAGTACCAAGGTCCATTATGTGGACAAAAATTCTGCAGTTACAGAAATTTTTTTGGAAAAGTTAAAAATGAAATTTCACTGCTGAGCAATGATACAGACTAGGAATACCTCAAAATTCATCATTTCAAATTTCGTCATCAATCTTTTACTACCTATAGTTTTGCAATCCATCGTCCATATTCGCAGATTCATCATTTTTTTTTAAATGTGAAAAAAAAAACCTGATCGAAATTGATGAAATTCAACTGTTTACCAATGCAAATTCACAATGAATTTTGAGGTATTCCATATATTAAATGCCATACAAACAAAAAAAATGAAAGATTAGATGATTTTTATGGCTAGATTACAAAAGTACATGGTCAAATCCAAAAGAAAATGGTATCACAATGGAAATATAGAAAACTTCATTTTTTTGAAGGAAAACTGCTCTATATAGGGAATAAAAATTTCCAAACAAATACGCAGCAAAAGGGTTAAATTAAAACTAACAAAAAATAAACAAAATAGCATTCATAGTTCAGCTATAGAAGCGAGTCAAGCTGTACCGCATAATGAAAACTTAACTACAATCTTCTGAGATGTGCTAACATGATTCGTGATGTTGGATACATGTCATAACATGCAATTCATACATATGCATCTATGTGCTGCCCCTTCAGACTTCCTTTCCATGACTCACAACACTACCACCAAGCATCAATCAGCAGTTTTGGGAGGCGAATACAACTATTTATGCAGTTTATTTCCTCCAGTACAATATAATTTAAAAAAAATATTTTAAAATATTATTGTTTTCTATTTAAAATGTGTTTAAAAAGGTCAAAAATTATGTTTATTCTGCAGTTTTGGGTTAGAAAAATCTTCTGTAGGAATGCATCTCCCATTATTATGGGATTTAATGGGAAAATAAGGTCCATTATATGGAAATTCAGTTTACAGACAACTTTTCAGGAATGTAACCCTTCCATATAATGAGGACTGCCTGTAGTTACATTGAAAAGACCAATTACTGTCATATTACATACTCATTTCAAAAGTGAATGTGGCTGACTAAAAGGACTGAAACTTACTCTTCCATTACTTTAGCGATGTAAGGTAAATGCATTTCTATACTATGCTCATCTTCATCTGCAGCTACACTCATAGTCTCAAAGTGTTCCGTTGCATATAGTTCATTGTAAACTAAAATTGCAAATAGATTCTAGTTATGAGAAATAATTAATAATACACAAGCTTAGTAGTAGCTTATAAGCTGTTGCTTACTATATTTTAAGATTATGGGCAAATCTAAATTAATAAAGAAAATTATAATGGCCAAAATACTTTGATACATAGTGACTATTTTAATAGGACTTATACAAAACTAATCTTACAATGACAAAACTTCAGTCACTGGAATTAATAAACTTCATTGAACATATAATTATTATAGTTATATTTTGGGATACTGTCAGAGGAGATTTTGTCATTCATAAGCCCTATAAACTTGGAAAGAACTGCCAAAATCAGTTAAATAAAATGCTGGGCATTCTTTTCAAGGAATGAGAGGTCAGGCACATATGCCAGTAGCTTATGTATGGTGCACAGGAAGGCAAATCTTGTAAAAAAAATCTTTCCCAGAACCTACAGTGACTGAATATCCTAAAGGCAACATATATTAATTAATGAGTTCTTCCTTAACCAACATATAGTAGTTGCTACAAAGAATGACTTTAAATGAGTGTCTCAAAATCATAAAAACTTAAAACTTTAGATTAAAAAGAATGGAGCCTGGCCCATGAATACTAATTAAAAAACAAATACTTCTCACTTACCTTGCTGGTCTACCACTAAGTCATACAAAGGTGTTCTGTACTTAGAAAGAGGAGAGAGTGCACACCCAGATAACCGTACATGGTGTGAAGGACCAAGAATAAATATTCTTTTCCTGAAAAAAATTCTTACCATAAACCTGCTTAAAATTTTCATAAATTTTAGCTAGGTCTAATGTTCTTGTATCATACCTACTTACAGGTAGTGTAGTAAAGAAGATGGAATTAAATGATAATAGGAATGAAGTTTTCAGTTTTTATTTACAGTGCATTAATGCAAGGTGAGCAAATATGCAAGAGGTTTAATGGGTATTTTAGTGAGCTGGTAAGAATGGTAAATGAGTGGGAAGCATCAGCTCCTATGTGAGTGCACTTTGTTTGTGGCATATGTAGGAATGTATATCAAGGAGTGGAAGACATCAAATTAGTAGTAGTAGATATGCAAGTTGAAGAAAAGAAAAAGTCAGCAGGAATTTATGGGATATGTAGTGAAATGATGAAATGCAGAGGCAGAATGGAACTAAAAATGCACAATTAAGTAGGTATGTCTTAGGTAATTGAACAAAAGCTGTAATTGTATCAGTGTAAAGAATAAAGGTGAAAAAGCAAATGGGAAAAATTATATGGATAAGCCTTTTAAGTATAGTTTGAAAAGTATATGGAAAAGTGCTGATCAACAGGTTCATCTTCATTGGGTGAAAATGAACAAGGCAGATTTAGAGAAGGAAGAGGATGTGTTGATCAAGTATTTGCAATGAGACAGCTGACTGAGAAACTAGACTAGGCTCTAAGTGATAAGAAAAATTTGATGTAAATGACAGTTATGGATTTGGAGAAAGCATCTGATTTAATCACTAGAGCTGCCATGGTGGCAAGTGCTTAGAATTTTGGTTGAGAGTGGTAAATTGTTAAATGTAGTGAAAAATGTTTTTATGAGTAGCAGAGCTTGTTTAAGAGTTAAAAGGAGAGTTGAATGACTGGTTGAGTATTGATGTTGGAGTATGAAGGGGCTCTGTATGTTGCCATAGTTCTTTAATGTGTACAAGGATAGAGTAATACATGATGTACTGGTACTTCTGGTTGAGTCAGAGTGAATTAAGGAAAATAGTACTTAACAAGTTTTGTTGATGTATGTGAAAGAGTATTGAAAATGAATGTAAATAAAAGCAAGGTTGTTGTCAGTGAGAGAGATTCCGCATTTAATATTGTGCTGAATGAGAAACACAGCCATTGAAAGTAGTGTGAAACAGGGCAAGCAAATTATGGGTCCAATAAAAGCCCTGGTAGAAAGGAAGTGCTGAACCACAGATGCAATGCTGAAGCACTTTAAATGAAGGTACAGTAATATCTTGGTTCACAGAAATTCAATTTATGGAATTTTGCTTTTACAGAAATGATTAACAAGGGAATAAAATTCAGTATAATGGAAGTAAGATTCATTCTAACAAAAATTTGAGTCTAAAAAATCACTAACTCAGTCACTATAATATCTAATCTATTTTAATTTTACACAAGCAGTGGCTTGTACTAGCAGCTCATACTCACCACAACCTTCCCTCCCACTACCTCACATATCTCCATTGATAGTCAGACACCTTTATTCTTACTTTTTCCTCACTTTATTATTAAGTATTATACAAATATAATATACAGTAATAATGTACAGAGTATTTTAATGATGTTTGTTGCATTATTATGTGTATCTGTTACATTTAAGTTAAGATTTTGTTCCATAGAAACATACACTATCTTCAAATATATAATGGGAGTCTATGGGGAAAATAGGATTTGATATTTAAGGAAATCTGCTTTACAGAAGGATTTTATGGAATGTAACCCTTCCATAAAGCAAGGGATTACTGTATGTTAGCGCCAACATTATGTGTGGGTGTGAGACACTAGTTTGGTATGATAGTTCACTGTCAAAAGGAAGAGCAGCTGAGAGGAATAATTTGAGAAGCACAATTGCTGCAGAATGGATTAACTGTGAGAAGAAGAGTAAGATTACACAAAAGTGATATAATTAGTAAATGTGTTAAATATGTTCATACAAATGGGGAACAAGAGTTAATGAGAAACAAAGGGGAATGGGAGTGGTTTGTAAATGGAGATGTTGGTCTCACCTGACACACCACTAGAGGTATAACCTCAACCTTGTCACAAAAAGGTAACAGTGGATTCCCTAAGGTTGGGTTGGTACCTTATTCCTGGTGGTGGTCTCTTTGTGATGGAACTGATTTGAGTGTTTTCAGTCCCAAGCTCAAACACTGCAAGCATCCCACTGAGACAGGAAAATAGGTTTTAAAAATGCATGTATACATTTGGATTTACAATCTTCAAGACACCTAGGCTAGCTATATTTCAACATTTTCATGGCAATTTGTGGGTACATCTCTATCTTCATTAGCTACTAACACCATAAAAATCTTAAATAAAAAGTCTTGCTGTGCACTCTTCTTAAACCATAAAATGCATCTTTATACAGTAATTAAAAACTGAAAACAGGATATAAGAAGCCTTAAGCCTAACAGAAAGGTAAATAGAGTAGTTATATATTTTAATGACTATAAAATCATCAAATGCAATGTTCTCCATATAAATAAGTAGGTATAAGGCATGAAAAACTTACACTACAATTGGAGATACTTGTCTATAAGCAAAAGCACTGACTGCTCCACTGTACTGGTATCCTGCATGGCTAAAATGAAAAATACATTTTTTGAAAACTATATGAAATAAGTACATAAAATGGGTATCAGGCTACGACAAAACCCCTTACTAATTTAAATATAGGGCCTATGAGGCATATTTTGAAATTAAAATTTAACAGATTACTCTGAAATTTAAGTAAAAATATGAAAATGCAAGAAAATTCATGACTGCAAAACAAATAGGCTTAAATATGATTTTAACTTTAACAAGTAAAACTGATGTGGCCAAGGAAAAAAAAAAAGTTATTTCTATAACTGAAATTTTACTTTTGTGCAGCATATAAAATGCTATTTTCGTACTCTAAATTGGAATACAAATAACTAAAGTACTAAGTAATTTAAAAATTTATATGATAGTACTGAAACTTGTACTGTGAATAAACTGTTCTCTCATATAGTGATTCTACTTTTATTCAATTATGGACTGCAATTATGGTATTAATCTGAATATATATACACCTTTGGTTAGCTTCCGCCCGAATTGTTCATTCTGACGAAGGTCAAGCTTTTCACTCCACCTTAGACCTACAGTTTAACGTGGAATCTGAACCACACCCCATCAGCAGCCCAGCATCTTAACCACTAGGCCACCTAGGGTACCCATTTATCTACCAACCACTTTCTTTATTGTGTGGAAGGATGAACAGCTGTGTTTTGCTGCGCGCCGGCTGCCGTTGGATCTCGAACCCGGGGCTGATGGATTCATAGTCAGCGACGCTAACCACTACACCACCAAGGCATATATATATATATATATATATATATATATATATATATATATATATATATACATAATATATATATATATATATACATACAGGGCCGGATCTAGAAGTTGCGAGGCCCTAGGCAGATCTAGAAATTGCAAGGCCCTAGGCCTATATATATGAAAATATGGACTTAATTATCGGTACTATACCAGCAATATTAGAATCCCGCATAGACAGAACTATGCCAGCACTTAAAAATTAAACCAAACCAAAATAATCACGTATGGAAATTGTATAAGAAATATAAATAAACCATACAAATAAGTATAAATTATAATATGAATCAAGATTTGTATCGAAAATATAAGAGAATGATTTCTAAGATTTATATAATATTATAGGTAATGACTTTCCATAGTATACAAACATTTTTTATATGTGATGTATAAGAGATGTTGACATTTCATTTTTTATAATAGTGAGCGATCGACTTATCAGGCTAAATATTAATGCTTTAATATTTGGTTCAGATGCTCCTTGAATATTACAGCAATGCTTTTCTAGTTTTCTTCGAGCTAAACTCTTCAATTAATTGAGAATAATCTAATGAATTTGTTATATCGTTTTCTATTGATAACATAGCTAATGATTGCAATCTCGCTTGAGACATGGTGGAACGCAAATATGTTTTAATAAGTTTGAGACGCGAGAAACTAATTTCAGCCAAAGCAACAGTAACTGGGATGGTTAATACTATTCGAAGTGCAACATAAACATTAGGATAAATCTCACTTAGTTGTTTTTGCACTATATAAACAAGGGCATTTCCGAGATCTGTTTTCTCAGGTATAAACCTGCAAAGTACTTTAAGTTCTTCATAGAGTTCTAAATCATTAATATCACTTGAACAGAATGCGCAAAACGGCTTGAGCGAGGCCCCCTTTGGCGCGAGGCCCTAGGCGATCGCCTAGTTTGCCTACCGTATAGCTAAATCCGGGCCTGTATATATATATATATATATATATATATATATATATAACTTTTACTTTTGTTGAGTTTGAACGACGGTTCAGGATCGACCTCCAGTCGACCCCTCTGCAGCATCCCGCCTCATTTGCGGGACTTGGTGAAGGAGGGAATTGCTCTCTGATCGCCTCCTGCCCTCGTAGCCAGCCACGCATGGCTGGTCAGGGACTTTGCACAAGAATCTGTCCAGCTGGTTCTTGAAGTTATTCAGGTTGGTGTGCTGGAGATTCCTCACTTCTTTTGGAAGGACATTGAAAAGCTTTGGGCCCCGTATTCTGAGGGTATTTTCCATCCTCGTTTTCATGGCTCCTTGTCCCACCGTAGCTGGGACCGTACAAAATCTGCCTCTTCTCTCATTCCAGTTTGTTTCTATTTCATTTCTGAGGTTAGGGACAGAGCCCTCAAGTATGTTCCATATGTATATTATTGTGTACTGCTCTCTCCTTCTTTCAAGAGAGTAGAGTTCCAGGGATTGTAGTCGAGACCAGTAGTCTTCACCTTCCGTTTCCTCTATCTTAGACGTAAAAGTCCTTTGTATAGCTTCAATGCTCGCAATGTCTCTTTTTCTGTGTGGGCTTGTGAGTACTGAGCAATACTCAATTATTGGTAGGACTAGACTCTTCCATAATTTGAGCATGATGTTTGCTTTTCTGCTGTGGAAGCTCCTCCAGATGATTCCCATTATTTTTCTAGCCATTGTGATTTTGATTTTATAGTGCCCTCTGAATTCTGCATCCGACGACATTATTACTCCAAGATCCCTGACTTGTGAATTTGGTGTTATCTGTTTGGCTTGCGGAGTTTTGTACCCTTTTTTCTGTAGCTCTTTGTTATTACCATATCTTAGAAGTTGGAATTTTTCTTCGTTGAACTTCATATTGTTGTCTTCTGCCCACTGGAATAATGTTTCAATGTCGTTTTGTAGTTTTCTTATGTCATCTTCTTTCAATATTTCCTTACATATCTTTGTGTCATCTGCGAAGCATGATACAATACTGTCCTTAATATCTGCAATCATTATTATGAACAGCAAGGGAGCTAATACTGTCCCTTGTGGGTCAGAGCTCACGACTTCCGAGACTTCCGATTTAACTCCGTTTACCACCACTCTTTGCGTCAAGAAATTAAATATCCACCTTCCTAGCTTTCCAGTAATTCCTGTATCCTTAAGTTTGTGTGCTATGATTCCATGGTCACATTTATCGAAGGCTTTAACAAAATCAGTATATATTACATCAATGTTTTGTCCTCGACACAATGTTCCTAATATTTTCTCCTGGTGGTCTAGTAGCTGTGACAGGCATGATCTACCCACCCTGAAGCCATGTTGATTTGGGTTGTATAAGTCTTTTTCTTGTAGGTAGTAGGTAGTTTTGGCTCTAATTATGCGTTCAAAACACTTTATAAGGTGTGAGGTGAGAGCCACTGGCTGATAATTTTTGGGCATTGCTCTGTTACCACCTTTAAATAGGGGGGGGCAATGCTCGCGTTCTTTAAGGGGAGTGGAATTTGTCCTGTGTCGAGTGATTTCCTCCATAGTAAGTATAGCGGTTTTGCAATACTCTCTGCATTTCTTCAGAAATGTGGCACTCCATGTGTCTGGCGGCCCTGGCACTGAATTGTCTCGCATCTGTGATAAGGCCGTAATTACACACACACACATATATATATATAAGCACACTGGACAAAAAATTAGTCACCCCTCTCAGAATGTACCTAATAACGTGTGACGGCGCCTCTGGCCTTGATAACCGCACGAATCCGGCGAGGCAGAGACCAATTCATCATTTAGTATGCGGAGGTACGCCTGCTGGTTCAAATTCATCATCACTGGAATGAGAGGGCCCATTTTGTGGTACGAAAAACATCCCCAGAACATCACAGAACCACCTCCAGCCTGAACAACACCTTCGACGCATTCAGGATTAAAGGCTTCATTGGACCTGCGATGTACTCGTCGCCTCCCATCATTGGAGAACAAACAAAAACGGGACTCATCAGACCAAATTACATGTTTCCAATCTGCCGCAGTCCAGTTTTTGTGCCTCTGAGCCCATTTATAACGTGCCAATTTGTGACTTGCTGTTAACAGCAGCCTCTTCCGTGGTACCCTGCTCCAGATGTCCATCGCATGCAGTTCTCGTCGCAATGTCCGTTCGGAAATTGGTCGCTGGAGAACCTCATTGGTTTCTTGGAGCAATTGTTCTCTGGTTTGAAAACGATTTGCAGTTACTAGACGAGAAACATGGCGGCACTCCCTATTGTCAAGAATTGTTTTCCAGCCACAGTTATGCCATCGATTTTCAGTTGATTGCGAACTACACCACTCTTTGTAAACTCGCTGGACAGTACGCGTTGACACACCAACAAATTGGGCTACTTCAGACATTTTGTGTCCGTGGGCTCTGCCAAACACGATGGCTCCTTTTTGCCACTGAGTAACATCTGCCTCACGACCCATTTTGCAGACTATATCCAACACACACTTTGTTCTTCACCACCTCACGAAACAGATCTGATCCTGTGTGCTACGTCACCGCTACTTGTCACTTACCAATGCTACATCAGCGCCCTCTGTGTGACCTTGAACTTCCTACTATCGGTGCTATTAGGGGTGACTAATTTTTTGTCCGGTGTGCTTATATATATATATATATATATATATACAGGGTGGGCCGAAAGTCTGGATCCATAGGAAAATATTTATTTTAATACATAAATTACAACCAATGGTAAATACTTAAAATGAATATCAACTTTAACTCGTAAATGCGTATCCGTGATACTATACAGTAGTTCGTACTCCAGTATAAATACTCAAATACTTTTTTTATTTCAGCCCAGAAATGGCTTCGAATCTAACAACAGAAGACCAGGTAGAACTTGTACTCATGTACGCAAGACAGGGCACTACACACAGAGAAGTTGCTACCGAATTCAATAGAAATCATCCTGATAAGCATCCAGTAACACATGCGACTGTTGGCAAGTTGTTTAAATGTTTCAAAGAAACAGGAAGTGTACATGATCGACGGCGTTCTGGTCGTCCAAAAACTGCAACTGATGAAAATACCTCTACAATGGTATGTGAAACTTTAACGAATAGTCCAGTAAAGTCAACAAGAAGATTATCAAATGAAACACGCATCTCGAGAATGTCAATTTGAAGAATTATTAAAAATCATAAATTCCATCCTAAGTGTCTCGATGTCAGAGGCCGCCAATTTGAGCATTTGTTACAATTTGTTGTTTATACTGGAGTACGAACCACTGTACAGTATCACAGATACGCATTTATGAGTTCAAGTTGATATTCATTTTAAGTATTTACCATTTGTTGTAATTTATGTATTAAAATAAATATTTTCCTATGGATCCAGACTTTCGGCCCACCCTGTATATATACACACACACACACACACACACATATATATACACATATATACACACACACACACACACACATATATATGTTAACCCCTCCGTCTATGGCCCTTTGTCGGTTCGGATTCAACGGGGTTCTAGTTAGGAGGCAAGCAATGGATGTTTCTTCTTTATACTTTTCTATAATTCTTTTCTCTCGCTTTATGGGGTCGACACTCTGTTAATTCTTTTCTTTCAATAATACTCTGATACTTTTTCTGATACTAAAAATTATCAACTTTTCTTTTATAACTTGTCGACTTGACTAAGTTCTGAAGAGAGCACGGCTCGAAGGAAAAGATAAAAACTTTCTCTTACATTTAGTTTACTTCTAAAAATGTACAGTTAGTTCTCTGAATTTACAAGGGTAGAGGTTCGACCTCTTTCGACCATGGCTCAGGCCGGAATCTAAAAATATTAAGAAGGCAAGGGGCCTCTGCCCCCTCCTAATGAGGTGCTAATATGAAGTCTAATGGAGAAGTGCCTTAAATGAAGTGGTAATCTGAAGTGGTGTATTTTTACAAATATACGTATAATATAACTTAAATGTTTGGGGGAGAACAGTTGAAGGTTAAATTTCCCCCCTTTTTAAACACATGATCAGATGTTTTAAAAGATTGCAAATTTCAAATTAAAAAAATAAAATAAAAACTAATTTGTATTTTTTCGCCGAGTCTTCATTTATGAAGGCGATATCATTTCGTAATAGTACATAAGTACAATTTTGAGTACATGACTGAGTACGTATTTAATTTTGGTTCATTACAATTACGATTACAATTATGGATTACAATTACCAATTAATTCATATTCACTTGTTGTTTAATTACACTTCCATTTTGAAGT